>JAJIRX010000622.1:1200000-1648641 GCA_023853785.1 Psilocybe azurescens
ATGTCCTTTTTAAAGGCAAAGGAACCGAAATACTGAACAATACCGCGTAGTACGTACACTGCATGTAACCTTATTGCTTCCCAAGTAACAGGGGCCGTCGACCTGATCTAGAGCCGACATCCAGGTTCCGCGTATATAATTCTATGAGATATAGGATGGCGGTACGTCGTAGTTGTTTGAAACGCGTGTGTTATTAGCTATAAGCTATGGCAACGACAGGGTATCAAAGTATGTTTCTTAACAAAAGTTTATGTGATTCTGAATTACCGTAGCTTCTTAATGGATCCAAAGGAAACCTTACGAGGTAACCGGATGATTGGCGTTGAATGAGCATCAGGTTTTCAAGGAACTTCCCACAGGTTTCGTCACAGTGCAGTTATGGCCCTGGTAAATATTTCCATGGATTTCACACACTACCTCATATTAATCAACCCGACGGTGAACCCTTTTGTAGTGCTTGCCCCCTTTGCCGTATTCATTTTGTCTTTTATATGGAGATCTCGCTCAGGATCGCCGCATTGTTCACACCTTTCGAGTAGAAAATTATCGGTATCAAAAAGAAATAATTCGGACTGTTAATTCGACGGAGTAAAAATCATTCCGATCCTAGCTACTGAGAAAAGAAAGTACATTGCAAAAAAGTAAAGTGTTCATATGGTTCAATAAGGACGAATATGGTCTGGGTCATTGGGAAGGTACCTTCTCGGCTACCTTCCGAATGTACATACCTTACCTTGATAGAACTGCCTGTGACCTGAGCTACTGCGCCAAGGATTGCAACAACAGTTCCAATAAACCATCCATGACCCTGGAGTTTGACCTGGACAGGCTGATTCTAACGCAAAAATGGGCATGCTGCGTATCAAACAGATGGATCGACACGAAAATACATACGCGTACAAAAGTTCGCCACTGAGTAAGAATGATTCATTAACATTGATCATCAGTAGAGAAATTGATAGCGTACATGGGAAAGCAAGATAGGACTTCCTGAAGATCCACTTGAAGACGGCGGAGGAGATGAGTAATAGCCCCCAGGCGGGTATGCTTGAGGGCCACCGGAGTTTGGACCACCTGAATAAGGTTGCTGGCCTCCAGGGTAAGGGTGCTGGCCTCCAGGGTAAGGGTGCTGGCCTCCAGGGTATGGATGCGAGCCGCCAGGGTACTGTGGAGGACCCCCAATGTATTGTTGGGGGGCACCTGAATAGCCATAAGGAGCATGGTTTGGGTGAGATGATTCCCGAGCTCGTCGTAGATCTGGCCGTTGGTAATTACCAAACGAAGCTGAAAAAAAGGTAATAAGGGAGCATTCGAGGTGGAACAAGAGGAGCACATACAGTCAGAACCATCTGCACGCCGCATAGTCTTCGAATCGCCACCTGTGAAGGGGGGAAGATAAAGGCAGGAGAGTTCTCTTCCGAGAAATAAGGTCGTTGGGCATAGTAGTGGGTGGGGAACTGCAGCCAAGTGATGTGCTGATGTTTCCTGCATCTTGCATAACGCTTTATATAGGGTTTGGGATTGCGGAGCCGTCCAGATTGAGATAATTTTCTTTTTCATCTTTATTTTTATACGAAAATCAAGACGCCAGGGTGTTATCGAATGCGTGACAGGATATGTCCGAGACTGCGAACCTGGTTTGTACATATCTGTTGCGTACTGAAGTAGATCTGACTGTTTTGAAAGCCGAAAAGGCACACTAATACAAGGACTTACGAAACTTCTCCCGACCATAATGTATATGCCTTGTTCAAGTCCACCTATTCCGGGAGGCGGAATGTTAACATGGAGCTCTCCTGAACGAGACCAGCACCTCTGTCCGGAAAGACACATATAATCGCCAATGAAAACAGCTCCGTGGTGGCAGGTGCACTGTGACCTGTTGTCTACCAATTACAGTCCTGTAAATTGGTGTGCTGAAAGATAGATGGGCTGGGGGGGGGGGAAAGATAACAAGATATTCTTTAGTTCGGATTATCCCGATTGGTTTGGTCGTCACAAACACTGGCAACGATGAAAAATTAGTGTGGAAAGTATCAACATCAAACCATTGCCTTTGCAGAGCCTTACATCATAGATAGGTTCCATTCGATGATAAGCCGCGTTTAGTGGGCATCTTCTGGCGCGATTTGGGCGCGAAGTCGCATGAGAAACAAAAGTTGTGTGGCAGAGCAAAAGGAGATGTTGGGAGCAAAATCAAGAATCACTCCAAGTTGGTTCGTCAAAGTTTTACCGCGACGTGCACATTCCAGCAAAGCCGATTCCGGGGATGGAAATCCAGCTCACCTGCCAGTGCAGCAGTGAACGATTCCGGCCGTCGAGATCTCATCGGCCTTGGAAAGTGACCAAGTACACACTGCCAGACTAATAATAATCTGTTTCCCTTGCCAAACGGCAGTGAATTCAGGATTATTCAGAGATGTGGCCAGGAATCAAGGGAGTGATGTGTACCAGCCAGTGAGTGACAAGTACACGCGTCTGCGCGACTCAGACAAGTGGAAAATCAAACATAAATCACATGACAGCTGATTAGATTTGGTTCGGACGCGCTTGTTTTCTGAACTTGTCTTTGTACAGCCCCTTAGGTCCGCGTTCGACCGCATTACTATGGCCAATTTACTCTCAATACCCTTCAAAAGACTTATCCTATTGAAATCAAGGAAGCGACGAGAGCCTACATATCGCACCAAGGAGGTGCCCACCCCGACGAGTTCAAGGGAGATATCAAATCATGGCAAGATCTCAGAAAGGATGGAGTGGGGGAGTTGTGCACGAAAATCGGGTCGAATCTTCTCTTTTGTAAGTTCCTCGCGGTCTTCATATTATCCTTCTTCGAGTGGATATTAAACAATCCCACAGGTACCACGCTCAACTTGTATCCATTTTGACTAAATTACCAACGGACGTGAGATTGTCGTGCTTCTGGAACGGGTTTAGTATTTGACATTGATGCCTCCATTTTAGATGCAACTGGCAATTGCATATGCTCCCGCTTTCACGCCTTCTTCTATCCCAATCACGTTGAATAACCTGGTATTCGAACGCGCATGCCTGTTGTTCAATCTGGGTGCTCTCTACTCTCAATTGGGTGGCGCACAAGATCGATCAAACAATGAAGGTATAAAAAGTGCCGCCGCAAACTATCAGGCACGTCTTATGTGCCAAGTTACTCTGCCCTTCATAACCTGCTTTCTCGTAGCAAGCAGCAGGGACCCTGTTTTTTCTCCACTCCGTCGTCCTTCCAAAGCTCGTGTACTCTCCAGGCGATGAAGAAATTCCTCTAGATTTATCCAATGGCTTTGTGAAAGGCTTGGAGTGGCTTATGCTTGCTCAAGCCCAAGAATGTTTCTGGCAAATGGCTAAAATAAGTACGGCTTCCCAAGTATAAGTAACATCCCAAACTTTACTAAATCCATCTAGATCAATACAGGAACTCAGTGATTGCGAAAATCGCAGCAGCGGTACTCTCTCTCCTTCTGCTCACCAGTCAAATGCCTATATGCCTTGATTCTAGACTGCATCTTTCTATCGTTCTGCTGCTGCTGCGTTTCAAAACGCACCATCCCAAGTCAGAGCTCTTCTTCCCTCAGTAAGTCTAACTACTAGCTTACCCTTTACAACCACTCTGACCTCTATAAGGATTGGTTACCTCACATAGAAACCAAAGAGCACCATTTCGCTTCGGTTGCAGAGTATAGAGAGAGCATGGTTGAATACGAAGCTAGTAGGTCCGAATATCTTCTTGACTTTGGCCACCATCCATAACTCAAATTACTCCGGTAGATATGGAAATGAACTCGGTCGGCTAACAAAAGCACAAATGGAAGCCAAACAGGCTTATGACATCGCTCGACGAGGGAAAATCGCGGCAACCGTCCTGCAAGACGCACAGGTTCGTATTTCATATAGACAATATTGTAACACTTTTAAACACATATCTCCAGTCGCTTCTTGAAACTGTAAAGAAGGGCGAGTCACAAGCCCAGCGTGACAACGATCTAATCTATCACCAAGATGTTCCATCTGCATCTGCCCTCACTGCAATTCAAGAAGCCAAACTTGTATCTTCCACTATCCCTAAGGGACTACAAAATCCTAGTAGCGTACTTGGCACCCGTCATCAGTTATTCAGTGAACTTGCGGGATGGGGCTCACGGGAGGCAATCAGTAAGTTAAAATCAATTGGATTACGGGCCAATTCATAACAATCAATGTTCGCAGATATATACAAAGATAGAAAGCAGAATCTTATAAAGGATAATATACTGGACGTCGCCCATGAGTTACAGGATCGGGCAGATGAGTATGCACTAAGTATATGTAATCTTCATCTGTGCTCACCATGACTTTAGAGAACTCCGGAAATTAAATCTTCCATCGGCCCTGGAGGCTCTTGAACGTCCAATAGGGCTTCCACCGAGCCTCCTTCGGAAGGCAGAGGAAGTACGACTAGAGAATGGGCCGGCCAAGATTGAAGCATCTATTGAAGACGTTCAAAGACTCGCCCGTCAAGATTTGGCCATCCTCGAAGAGGTAAATCAACAGCAATCATGCTCAATGCTTCTTTTCTAACATTAAATCTGTAGGCGTTGGATATCCTCGATAGTGAAGCTTCTGAAGATGAAGCTGCGAGAAAAGAGGTCCCTCTTAATCGCTTGAAATCTTACGAAGCAAATGTTGAGCTAATCGAAAAGTCGACGAGATACAGAAGCATCTTAACGCAAGCTGCGGAGAGCGACGAGACAGTTCGGCAGAAGTGGGACGAATGGGAGGAAAACATAAGTGAATTGACGCTGGATGAGGTAATACGCGCCATCATGTATACATGGCTTGAGGCTGATGGTATAAATAGGAAATTCTTGAAGCCTCAGTCCCATCATCCACGATCACACCAACTTCGCAAACAACACCACAAGGAAAACAGACTCGAAATCATGCTCGTGCTCTGCGTGTCAAGCTCGAAGAACTTGATACTGTACGCCGTGATCGAGATCAAATAGTGCACCGTGCGCAAACTCTCGCTGATGCTGATGACATCCAAGAACGTATCATGCAAGCATCTTCTGGATTCGAGCGTATGGCAGACGTCACACCAGATATGTTCGAAGATATTCTGGACGAAGAACTTGGCAAATACGACAAATTTATTGTAGAGATGACTGAAATTCAAAAAAACAGGAAGAAATGATCACGGAGATCCAGGTATTACCGGCCCTTATTAGCGCTACTACGCGATGCTGATACCACTGCAGAATCGAAATACGCAGTTTTTGGATTCGAGGAGGGACGACCCCATTGTCAAGGAACGGGAAATCGCCTTGCAGTCTCTTGACATGGCTTACTCTAAGTATAGGGAAATCACTCGAAACTTAGAGGAGGGATTCAAGGTAAGTATTAAACTTGCCTCCTTTTCCCAGATCATTTACTAGCAACCTAGTTCTATAACGATCTTGCTGCAATTCTCATTCAGTTCAAAGAAGTTTGTAAAACGTGGAGTCATCATCGAAATCAAGAGATCCAGTAAGTCATAAGTCTTCTATGTTGATCATACACGCTATTTCTTACCATCTCTCGCAGTGCATTAACGCGTGCAATGCAATCGATGTCTGTCAAAGATGAAGAGCCTTGTGAAGATGTATCTTCTCCCAAGCACAAGCCTGCGCCGAAGAACGCACAGGTTCATCCAGTCCAAAGCATCCCATCACGAAAGGTTCCATTAGGAAAGTCATCATTAGGATTATTACCTGCTATCAATTCGAGTGAGTGGGACTTTGAAGAACTCACTCTCCCTCCTGGACCTGGGGAGAAGTAAAGGATGGCGCTAGTATGAGTACGCAGCCTAACTGTATGGGATTCGGGCCCAGCTCGTTCATTTGAAACTCTGCCTGAGCAGATAACGATGTTACCGAGGTTGTATTAGTATAGTAGAAATCAGTAGCAGTTACAGTCCGATGCCTCTTCTCTTTGTTGTGAGTAATAGATCAGATCAGTCACACCACCGCCATCTACGAATCGCAGCGCTTAGCCCGACCGTAAAACTCACATATACCCACCACCATCGTTGCTACTGAGTATTGAGTTTCCCTTCTTTCATATTATCTCTGAAGCTGACATGTCTCCTCGCCGCAAAAGCCACGACTCTTCGTCCTCTTCGAGTTCATCCTCCTCAAGTTCATCGTCTGATTCGGCTTCGTCGAAGAGATACAAGAAAATGGACCAATATCGATCTGACGACCACGAAGGCAGCTTCCATGTTGGAATGCCTGCCGTTCCACCCCAGTTTCCTGACACACATAATCGCGAGCAGCATCACGGTGATCACAATGCCACCGGTGGACAGTTCCCCTCTCCTCCTCCGTATGCTGGTCATGCGCCTGCTCCTCCGCCCTCGGGATATAGACTTCCATTAACGACCACAACAGTCTTCCCAGACTTACATCAGACTGGACAACCGCCATTTTACGACGCCGATGGTGTATCTCCAGTCTTCATTGGATCTGCTCTGTTCGAGAAATCAGTTCATCCATGCAAGATCGGACCCCATCTCCAACCATTTGCCTCAGTACCCTACGGCGGAGGAGAGCATGGTCACCACGGCAGATACGATCTCCTTCCCTTTAGGCCAGACCAGATGGAATTTGTGTATACCTCTCATGGCAGGATTCCTCCGGGTAGGCGACCCGTCGAAGGAGGGTACGAAGACGGCGGTGAAAAGCTTTATCATGCCGTTGCGGTTGTCAATGGTGTAAAGGTTCCCGGAAAAGCTGGAGAACACTTGTACGTAACCTAAACCATTTCTTTCGTTTGTTTTGATAACACTTAAGCTACTTAGGGACGGCTGCCGAGTGGCATTCGGAGGTGTTGAGTATTCTATGGACGATAACTACGAGATCTTGTAGGTTTCCATGTAAAGCATTTTTGCCACTCTAACTCTTCTTCTCCTTAGATGCTGGAGGTATTAGCTTGCAAAGGCCGAACCCCGGCCATTGCCCAGTTTCAATCTGTATTGTAACACAAATAGAGGCGTTATATCAATGACATTAACGTGCCTATTTTTATCGAACCTCAAGGTCAAGGATGTTTTTCAAGATGTGTGGTAAACCATTTATCGATCCCTTGAACGGTTTGATGAAGTTGCACCCTCAAAGCACCCTCGAAGGAACAAGTCGGTGAACATGCAATGAGTATGGCTAATATCTTATATGTTTCAGGTAGGGATTAAGCAACCCAGATAGAGCAGCCACTCCTTCTGCGAACACTTTGCATGGTTGTGAGAGTATGTTAAAGCTGGTCGTCGATCGATTTTTCAGTGCCAGATGTCCCTGCAGACTTCATGAAGAATAATAGTTTCTATTTTCCTTTCGAATGTATGTTTCCGTATTTATCCTCTTGAGAGTTCTTTACTATGAGTTGAACTTATCGTACCGTTATCGATGCCGATATATATCTCAGGGTTATACTTAGGCTGAGAACTTAGCGAAGAATCGATGAGTTCGTCTCAGTCTTGACAGGGGGCTTTTCAAGGCATATTTATCCAATGCTCTAGTATCGATTCACCCTGCAAGGAAAGCTTATACATATCCGACGCAGACAATCAAAGGTATCTTCTTTCGAAACAAATTTCCTGAAATCTGCTCTGCTTTCACCTCTGAAAGTGACAGTCTTGGCATAGTCTCGGCGGTTGTTGAACGTGCACTAAAAATAATAAGTTAGGTCACACGGCCACAAACTCGGCCTAAATCGTTCGACGTCTTTAGTTTCACTTACAGGCGCATAGAGCACCAAGTCGTCCTGATGCAGGTTTGTTGGTGAAACAAGGCGACCATGCGGGTCTGGCTTCAAAGAATATGATCTCCGCATATGATTTAGAGTTGAGTCGACTCGGAAGCACGTTCGTCGTCTTCGCGTGGGTTATCCTGGGTTATCCAAAGTAGGTCTTCTCCTTAAATCTTCGTCGGTCATCTGTCTTATCCACAATTATCTGACCAACTCTATCATTAACTCGACCTATCGCGCCCACCTTTTGAATAGCAAATGGTATGTTCAATACGCATACGTCGTGTGACCTTGTCGCAACAGTGGCGGGCATAATGCCGTTACCAATGTGTTCGAATGAGTCCCTCATACTGCTTGGTGGCTGGTAAGAAAGATCAATATGGACCTGTCGGAGCTTGTACAGGCACAGTCATCTTGTCGATTACGCTTGTGCAGTCATTATGCTATCTAGTATCGGCTCGACCAGAGCAAGGCACTTGGATTGTGATAATCCCACCTTCGCCCGTACTTGCCAACCGATTTATCAAAAACGTGTGCCATTCAGCCATTCATAATCGCGCTGTGGTAACGGAATGGCATAAAAGGCAAACATTTTCCCGTGCTTCCTTGATTTCAAGTTTTACCTGCACTTTTGCATCTCCCCGTTGGGTAGAACACCCAAGTAAGCGATGTCCTCCCGGTCCTCAATCCTCTTTCTCGCCATTTTAAGCGTCGGCCTCGTCTCTGCTCAAACTTTCCAGCGACTTGGAACATGTCCAACACTAGGATGTGTGTTTCCTCCCTGACCAGACTGATTTTCTGGCTGGTCAATTGTTCGACATTCGTCTTGAAGTTCACGCGCCTGTCAACGGTAGTGAGGCCTATAATGGAGGTGTCGTGAATGAGAAGTTCAGCTTTTGCATTCAGAGTGGAAAGAGCTCGTGCCAGGACGTTACTACGTTCTTCAAAGTGCGGGATCCAGTGTTAGAGAAGTGGAGTTTTTCGTACGTATCCTTCTTTTCATGGTTCTAGCAAATCTAACCATGCTATAGGTACTTTGAAGATCTCTTTGCTAGGGATGTGGGTTCAACAACTCTAGTCAACGTTGCCTCGAAAGCATATCGAGCTGTAGGTTCCTTTCTTGTCCAACAAATCAATTGCATGCAATCAACTTCCGTGTATTGCAGCTTTCGTTGACGAAGGTAATATTAGTTTCTCCTTCTTCCTACTTTCGCTCATGTATAAATAGCCTGGAACGTACACGGCAAAACTGACATATAACGGAGGTAGCACTACTGTCGCTGCGTGGACTGTTCGCCAGCCTGCTACGAAACGCAAGGCCAAGAATGTCCTACTGTTCATCGGCGACGGTGAGATAGTTGCTTTCATTAGCGCCGCCTCCTATCAAAGCAATTAATGTCTTATCTCATTGTAGGAATGACACAGCCCATGATCACGGCCGCTCGACTTATCGCCCACAAGTCTATCAATGGAAAGTATCAAAGCTTGATGCAAATGGACCAGATGGATAATCTTGGACAGTGAGTTCCATTCAGTGTGTTAATATCTTGCAGTCGCTGAGGATCTTGCTTTTCATTTCAGCCAAATGACACATTCTGTTGACTCATTTATCACGGATTCCGCTAACTCCGCGACTGCATTGTATACAGGCAAGAAGTCCTCGGTCAATGCCTTGAATGTCTATGCAGATAGCGTAAGATATTCTGTAATGTATTGGAAGATTTACTGATTGGCTTCTTCCCCTAGTCCAAGAATTCTTTTGATGATCCAAAGATCGAGACGATTGCTGAGCTCTTCCGCAGGCGCGTTGGTGGTGCACTTGGAATCGTGTCGACGGCATTCATCGCTGATGCGACCCCAGGTATGAGAGGAGATTTCTGTGTCAACATTGAACGATTTCTCAAATGGAAGTCCTATAGCTGCCCTTTGCTCCCACACTCGTGATCGTACGTAAAAATATCTCATGTTTCTAACCAGTACTCCTGACCTATTTGAAAATACAGGTAGCCAGTACGCTGCTGTAGTAACTGAATACCTTTACGGTGCTTCTGCAGTCAATTCTTCCTACGCTTGGCCCACAAGTTGTGATGGTCCCGACGTCATTTTCGGGTGAGTTTGGGATTCTTCAACAATTACTACGTAGATTTATTAATATCTTCATACCAGTGGAGGTGCCGAACAATTCATCGCTGGAAAAGGTTCACCGAATGGCACAGATTTTTACAGGGCATTCGAAACCAAAGGATATAATGTCATCTATAGCAACACAGAGCTTAAGAGTGCTTCTAACAAAGAAAAAACCCTCGGTATCTTCTCTAGTGAGTCGATTCCGGATTTGCTTTGTATAATTGGTACTGAATGGCGTACCACTTACACAGCTGGCAATATGTATGTCATGAGTTCATCGGACACCATCTGTTCTCTTACTAGAAGCCTTACGATTGCACAGGGCTAAGTGGATTGATCGCCATGTGTGTGATATCTACCTTCTTTTTGCTTAGGATGTTTTTCTTATCAACTTTACCAGGTTTTGACCGACAATCTCAGCGGTCTGAAAAATAGTCCTATTGGGGATGGCTCGGATGCTACTGATCAGCCTGGGTTGAAAGACATGACATTAAAGGCCATTGATATCTTGCAAGCTAGAACCAAGAAGAATGCAGGATGGTTCATGATGTCTGAAGCTGCCAGCATCGATAAGGTATGAAGGATAACAGCCAGATATTAATTGTGTTCTCATCATCATACTACTATAGATGATGCACGTTCTCGACTATGACCGTGCTTTGGGAGAGCTCCTCGAACTGGATGATACCATTCGAGCGTCTATTGCCCGTATGTTTTCAGTGTGTTTGGCGTGATGGATGGTTGATATCTGTCCCCAAGATTTAAAGAAGATCGGAGAATATGAGAATACCCTCATCGTCGTGACAGCCGATCATGGACATGGCTTCGTGAGGCTTACGATTATCGTCGAATGATGGTTTCTTAATCTATTATGAAACAGGACGTCTTTGGTGGAGCTGATACTAAATACCTTGCCTCTCAAGGTAGCGATAGGAGAAAGCGAGGCGGTGGTATGTCGTTTTCCATTGCAATGAATCGCTATTTCAATGACACAATTTGTTTCTCTGTGCAGTTGGCGTATACGGCCAATCTGGTCTCAGCGGGTATACCGTTGCAGAAGGCTCACTCCCCAACAACAACACCATTGTGTATGGTAGTGAAGGTCCTAATTTCCCTGTGCAATGGAACCCACGATACACCTATGCCGCTGGGTTTGGGGCTAATCCTGACCAGTATGTTGTTTTCCTTGCCGGAAAAAGTTTAGAAAAGAGGTTACTGATTTGATGCTAGTCGTGAAACCTATACCATCAACCAAAATGGTCCTCGTGTTCCTGCTGTTTCTTCTGCGAACGGAATAGTTGTAAATCCTACAGATCATAGTGATGGTACGTATTTTTGGTTGCACTTTCTTTCTAATCATGCTGATGATCATTTTGTAGGATTCAATGTAGGGGGAACGATTGGAACTGACGAGGGCCAAGGCGTGCATTCGTTACAAGGTGCGTTCATTGGGCTGCTAAGAATAGTGATACTGAAATGTATGGCCTGTAGACGTCTCCGTCTTTGCCAACGGACCTGGATCCGAAGCCTTCCGTGGCGTTTGTAAGTCCTGTTCAGTTTCAAATCCAGCGCGAGAAGCATTAATGCAACGGATGGCTCACCCAGACAGCGCCGTGGATATTTTCTTTAAAATGGCAGATGCCCTTGCGTTGGGTAGAAGTTTTTAATTTGCGAGGTGAACTGAATCCCAATAGGGGCAGTGGACAATCGCGCTCTTGATACTCTACCGCGTGTAGCAATCATAATGATATAATTGAATAGAGAATTAGACATGATATTTGGCCAGTGGCAATGTACATGCAAACAAGGTGCATTGTCGTGGGATGGGTGCTTGAAGCCAATCACGGGCATTGTGGCGCAGATCTTATACCCCAAAGAAATGGTGGTAGTTGACCAACTCCAAGGACAACATGACACTGTAACATGATTGTTCCGCATGGGCGTATCAACTCATATCAACAAGGACGCGACGCGGCGAGATTCGAGAACAATGTTGTCAGGGCATTGTTTTGCGAAACAATGCACGTGTTGGGGTGTTAGGCAAATAGAGACAAATAGAAGAACGCGCCTTTGATCTTGGTTTGGGCACGTTTTGCGATTCCTCTCTGCACTCTTCACCCATCACCGCGAAACAATTTCCTATCTCTCTTATCGCAATCGAGCTCATTTCATTTCAATTTCAACAATATTAACCTGCTCATAGTCGCGTGCATACCCGTTTTCCGCTTGAAAGTGTTACATGTCATTTTCGGGCACACCTCTAGGTCAAGGCAGGCGTCTCGATCATAGTACTTTTCTAGGTAAACCCCCATCCAACGGAAGCGTACAACCATCTTACGCATACGGGTATGCTACTCTCTTCTCTCATCTTTGGCTATGTTCATGACTGGACGTGCCACTTGAAGCGCACCAGCTCTCGGTTCTAGATCTCCACCAAAGCCTATATCTCCCTCTCGGGACAGAAGCAGGGTCCACGACTCGGAACCAGGACTACACGAAGACAACGAACCCGCTCTACAGCGCTTCGCTCGTCTCAAACAGAGAGAAATAGCAACCGACCTAACCTCCCGTCCAGGCGGCCCGAAGACTACCACAGAACCACTCAAACCAGACAAGTGGCCCTATAAGGACACAACTGTCAACATCGCAAACGCTTTCGTTCAGGCAGCAAGCGGTGCCGATATGAGCTCGTCATACACTAATCCCCACAACACCTCATGGGCCTCGTCCCGGGGCGATAAAGCCCCTTTACCTCGCAGCACATCGGAAGAGTACGAGAACAATGTCCACCATGTCAATAAAAGACTTGCCCCACCTCCAGATAAACTCGGCCGTGCCCCTACCACTACCAGAAAACCCCCTCAAAGTCCGTTTCGATGCTTCATGTGCCAGACTCTGAAGACGAAGGCAACTCTACGGGCCTCACCGGACGGGCCAAGAGCCCTCTGTTAGAACATGGCATATCCTTCGCTAAACAGGCATTGGGTGCAGCTGCGTTCTATGTGCGACAACACTCTCGCGAGCCAGAAAACCTCTCAAATGAACAATCTCCACCCAATCCCGGAAACGGCACTACAAACGGCAACGACTCCAGTTACGATTATGCTGCAGAGGAGCAGGACTTCCAAGCTCAGAAACGTAATGCGCACAAGCGCGGTCGTATATCAGTGGACAACAAGGCATACAAACCTTCTCTATCGGAAGATGAAGAGTCTGAATATTCAGACGACGATGGAAAGAGAAGGAAAAAAAGAAAAGTCCAAGAAAGGTCCAAGTGGAGGGCCTTTAACCACTCTGCCTGTGGTTGGCGCGGACAAGAGAAGGCGGAGAAAAGGTCAAGGTTCGAAGTCCAATCCTGGAGGTCCTGACGAATTTGAAAGCGACAGTGATGAGAATGCACCAACTGAAAGCGTAAGGTCACTCATTTTATCTAGATTTTCCCGTCTAATAGTATTCTCTAGGTATCGCAATCAGCTCAGCAACGGGCGTCGGTAACGAGAATATCGAATCCCCCAGTGTCACGGGCGTCAGCTTCGCGACTGTCTCAAGAGCCTCCAGAATACAATGGAGAGGATTCGTTAATTTCAGCCACTCAAGGCCTCGAGTCGATACCAGAGATCGACGAGAATGCCTTACCAACAGAACCCATCCGACAGTCATCACAACCGCGGAGAGGAAGATCTCGGACTCCGGCCCCGCAAGCCATTCCAACTTCGTTCTCCGTGGGAGGCCTGCTAGGAAGCATCGTTCATGTTTTTATTAAATTATCCCTTTGGATTTTCTCCGGTATTCTTTCCCTGCTCAGTATGTTCTCCTTCCTTTTCGGTCAGGTTTTCGGAGCGACGTTCGACATTGTTCTTCGGCGTCCATTGGGATGGGCGCGGAGTGCGAGCCACCTTGGGAGATATGTGGTACCCGGTCTTGTTATGCTCTCAGCATGGTACATCCTTCAGAACGCTCCTATCGCATCATACATACCCAGCCTTTCCTACCCTTCACGAGCTCCAGTAGCTCCGCCACCCTCAAATGTTGTCGATCTCGCCAACCGGATCCTGCGCCTAGACACGCTTATGTTCGAAATTTCCAACGAACTCAAGGGAATCAAGCTCAAGGTGGATGACAATGTCAAGAAACAGTCAGACATCTTGGGAAGCTTGAGCATTACGGAAGATCGCCTCACCACAAAAGTGAAGAACGTTGCGGACTCTGATGCGAAAGCTCGAGAGGATGTTACGAGGACTCTCCGCGGCGTGCAACAACACGTTGAGGTACTACAATCGCAACTCGTTATCCAGCAGAAATTGCAAGAGAAGGAGAAAGACCAGAGACTCCCGACGAGCGGCAATGATGAAGATGCAAGGGCTCAGATTAGGAACTTGGAAGAAAAGCTTGCCAATGTACAAGGAAATATTCAAGAAGCTCTGGACCTTGGCAAAAGGCTCTCGCTGCAGTACCTACGGCGGTACCTGCGCCGGCACAGTCTGGCCCTGCATGGTGGAACAAAATTGCGCATGGCTCTGACTCCAAGTCGACTTTACAAATCAAATCGGCGGACGGGCAGGACGTGACTGGACTCGTTACGCAGATGGTCGATTCTGCTGTGTCCAGGATGAACAAGGATGTCGTTGCGAAGGCCGATTACGCGTTATTCTCCGGTGGAGCGGTTGTCATTCCTCGTTGGACTTCGCCTCTCATGGAGATCAAACCGCGCGGCCTCTCAAGTCAGATCTTTGGCCTCTTCAGTGGTGGCGCGACCTATGTTTCACGCGCACCTACAAAGGCGCTTCACCCTGACATGCATAATGGGCAATGCTGGCCTTTCGCTGGCGATCATGGACGGTTAGGAGTCGCATTGGCGTTCCCTATACATGTGGAGGAGTTCACGATTGACCATATCGCGAAGGAACTCGCTTACGAGATGCTCGCTGCGCCGAAGGATATGGAGATTTGGGGTTTGGTGGAAGGCAAGGAGAACGTTGAGCGTGTTCAGGCGTGGAAAGCAGAGCGTGCAGCGCGCCGGGAAGCTGGCGAGGAAGAATCGCCGCATGATCATATCCCATACCCTGCGGAACTGCCCAAGAACCCAGAATTCGTACGCCTGGCCAATTTCACGTATGACATCAATGCCCCGAGTAACGTGCAGACCTTCCCTGTGGACCCAGAGATCAAGGAGCTCGGTATTGATGTGGGGATTGTCGTCCTGCGGGTGCTCAATAATTGGGGTCGGGATGAATTTACATGCCTCTATCGGTTCCGCGTTCACGGCCAGCGGGTAGGGCCGGCTATCCCCAAGCCTCTTCTCGAGAATTCATGACCAGGTGGTGGTGAATTTTTGCTTTCTGTACAGACGAGGTGGATAGGACGGATGATATCCCTTTCTAATGACCTTTAACGACGTTTGTTTGTTTGTTTCTCCCCGCCTGCGACACAAACCCATCTTCTTTCTACAATATCTATTCTTTTTTTCTCCCTTTCATTATTGCGTATTTGTTTTGTCGGTTCCAAACCTTTCTCCTCGATGTATTTGGGCTTGCTTGTGTCCTCCCTTGAACTATCCTTTTTAACCTCGATGCACTGTGTTATTACCATCCATCACATTTTTATCGTACTGTTGTCCTCGCATGACCACGACACTCCCTGACGTCTTACCATATATAATCTTTCCAACATCGATTTTTAAAGTCGTCCTAACCGGCCGACGACAACGGCATATGCATCCCGTTCATTTTGTATCTAATCCCTTCCTTTCCCTTTTTACTTACCTAGATAATTGTTACGTTCAAGAAGCAACATCGAATGCGATCATAATTTCCCTTCCGTCTCACCTATTTTTATTTTGTTTAACTTTAAAAAAATCAGGCAATTCGACTCTGTTTTAGGCCTGAGGTGACCAGGAGAAGATGTTCTTACTGCTTTAGGGGGAAAAGCAAAAGTCGGTTGATAACGTGTTCATCCATGGTGCAGAGGTTCTTTAGCACTCAATTATCGTGGACTTGGATTGCTCCATTTTTATCTCGCAATGTGGTATGACAACTCCCTTCCAAATCAATCGTATATTTAATTGGTTGAGGGTATATACTTTACGTTGAATTCCTTTTGTGCTACCGGAATCGAAACAGTACATACTCCTGGATTTCGAGGACACCTTCGAATAACTGTATCCCTCCAGATCATAGGTCTGCGAAAGAGTCAGTGGCCTGATCATAGCAGGAGCATTAGTTTGGTTTCTTTGTTCAACATCACAGTTGGTTATGTACCTCGACAAGCAACCTGGCGATGCCTGGCTCTCGGGAAGAGTGGCCTGCATCAGGAACGATGTTGAGAGTGAGCTCGGGGAAGACCTGACAAACGAACACTACATGAGTGTTGTTCTCTTGAAGGTCTCATTTGAATTGTTATCTAACCTTTTTGAGAGCATACGCAGTTGTCGCCTAAGTAGAAGGGAAGATTAGATTCTGTCTTGTCGGGTATAGAGAGGACATACTGGACAAACGACATCGTATCTTCCTTGAACCACGATCGTTGGAATGTGGCGTCTGCAGGCTGTCAGCTATTGGTAGGGCGATTCTTAATGAATGAACAACGTACATTTTATCTATTTCTTGACGCTCAAGTAGTTGACCTTCCCTCATAAAGCCCTATAGCATGGTTTCAATTGGTGCAGTTGAACTGATTACAAAAGCGCGCTTTACCTCGTTCACGAAGTAATGATTCTCGATTCGGGCAAAAGCACTGAATATAAAATGTCAGTAAAGTTTGTCAAAGCGAACAGAGAAAGAAAAGGTCTACTTGGCGAAGGCATCGTCATCAGCGTGAGCAATGTGAGCGGGATCCACAAGGAGTTTTGAAGTCCACATTCTGTTCAATTTTTATTAGAGAACAGAAGGAAATAAAAACAACAAGATACGCACTCCCATTTTGCCCATGCCTTAGCGGCTTTGAGACGCGTTTCTTCATCTGCCGAATTCAATTGGGCGTGGTAAGCCAAAACCATATCCTTTCTCTCGGCTTCAGGGATGGGGGCAACATATTCATCCCTGGACTAATGAGCTTGATATGACCAAAAGAAGATATATGGGGTATTTACCAGGCTTCCGGGAACAGGTGGGAGGCTCCTTCTTGATAAAAGAAGTTGAGTTCGCTTTACCGAAATGACTATAAGTATATGCCCCCTAACATCGCAAAATTGATATGTCACCTTTTACGCAAAGTGAATATTCCTCTGCACACAGTATGAGGTCGTGTTGGATTCACAGTCTATAATGATTTGTTGTTGAAATTGCCTACCGTAGAACCAAGCTCTTGACGCGATCTGGGTGACTCTGGACAGAAGAATAAAGATAGAAAACAAATAAAACGCCATTTATGCCGACAAACTTGAGAATATGCAAGAGATAGCGTCGATCCCTGCAGAATTGTGTCAAAATGATAACAAGCATCAATGGATTTGAATATATACAGACCCATGAGCCCCCGAAGACATGCCATTTTTCTATCTTGAGAAGTTCTCTCAATTTCTCGATATCTTTGACAAGATCCCAGGTTGTGTTTTCTTCGAGACATGCGCTCCTGTAGGAAGCACTTAGGACCACTGCGTTGATAAATAGCAATTCGGGAACCTTACGGGGTCGATTTCCCTGAACCTCTTTGATCAAAGAGAACGATCTGACACAAAAGAGTAAGTTAACCTAGGTTTGGAAAGGTCCACTTGATTGTGAATTGACCTTGTATTTTTCCGGGTTGAAGAAACCTCGATCGCTAGAGTGCACACCACCTCCGGGACCCCCTGTAAAGTTGTTTGATGTGAGATCTCTCTCGAGAATACAAGAGATCGCGGGGCTGTACCATGAAGGAACACGACTTTATTGTATCACAGAGATATTTTCAATCGACATATCTGGACAGGATTGGATGTCCTGCGTACCTGGAGCGCCATCTTTCTTTCCAGATACTTCATAACTGTGAAGTTGATTTGATTTCGTTTAGTTTAAGTAATTGAGGGGCTCTAATTACATTTCGGAATAACACTGACTGGAGAGTGTGAATATCAGAAACCTTGAGTTTGCCGACTTGGAATGGCTCTGTCTCTGGATACATTGTGTGCAAGGATCTTATAGATGGTGATGATCTAGGAAAACCAAGGCGTGGAATTAGACGTGAAGTTGCCATTTCCTTATTTGGCGAATTGGACTCGGGCAGCCGGCGACGATCGTTGTTGCTTGTGAGGGATTCTGTCAAACATTGATCGTCCGCATATGGGCATTGGCCAAGGTTCATGTTCATCTGCATCTCACCTTGAATGAGATAATACCCGCTTCACGCGTATTTCCTGCTTTTCACGCGTATTATCCATCTTTCTGTCTTTATAGGCCGTTCGTCGTCTTTATTTTCTTTCTTTACCTTTACTAATCCCTAAATTCAGATATCACGACCATTCCACGTCAATTCAACCTTGCATGTTCCCTTACACGACTTCATTAGAATGCCAAACTCTTCTTTGACACACAAATCTGAGCCTACGGAACCACAAAGCACCTTGGCTCACTCCAGAAATCTCTCAACGGTTTCCAGCGCAACCTTACACACCAACACCACGCTTCACTCCCAACCATACGAGCCACTGCTTCGTCCTATATCCCCTGGATCTGGAGAATATTACGATGTCGTGTCTCATCAATCCAGGCAATCTGACAGGGTTCTTGCCCTTCCACGATGGTCTCAGTCTAATGTAATTTCTCGAAGCGCCTCTGTGATGGATGAGAAAAAGTCATTTGCAGACAGGAAACCCCATAGACGCCGAGTAGTAATGCGTTGGAGTAAAAACATCCTCCAGATAGTAATGGGTTAGCTTTAATTATATATCACGCATACACCGGCTCACTTTTCTCCTAGCTGCCTGGGCAATATACAGTACGGCCAGGTACTTTATCGCATTCACAATCTATCAGAGTATCACAGGCCAGGCCGTGTCCTTGGCTTTGGGTACCGCGACAGGATTGTCGTTTGCGTTTGCATCTTGTGCGAGCATCTTATGGACCGGCCAAACATATCTGCTCGTCCATGGATTCTCGGTACAAGCTCTTATGACCTTGCACCAGACATTACATTTTCTATCCTCGTGTTGTCTGTTTGGCCCAAGCCTTGTCAACATCGTGCTCGTATTCACTTGGAGAAAGCATAGCGATCTAGAACTTCAAATACGATACAGATGCAAACTTGACGTCGATCTCGTATGGTCGGCCAGAGAATCTCTGTGCAATCACAGAACCCGAACTTGGGGATACTGGATCGCACTGTCCGTTGTCCGCTTGCTACTTACTTTGGTTGTTATCGTGAGTGCTACGTTTAACCTTTTCGTTTAATTACTAATACGCCTTTAGATTGCCTTCCATCTTATCACCTCGTCCGCACAATTTACACCTTCTCGAAGGCTAACAAAACCGCGCCATTTGAAGGGCAAAAATCACACATTCGCATGGAGTCTGGCCAAGCACCCTTGTTGCCGGGAGGCACTCATGCAAGTCTACGCGATCCCATTCTACAGCACCAGTCGTCCGAAGTTACCCTATCCGGCAATTCTTCTCCGAGAAATCGTCTTCACCCAAGTCGGTCTCATTCATCCACCTTTTCCGAGCAAGGTGAAGCACCGAGCTACCACAAAGATTACATCCCTATGAACAGTGAACAGCATGAGGGTGACCGAGAAGTCACAGGCTTTGCAGATCGTTTCCGCCTTCTCATTTCTCAAATTACGCGCGAAACAGAAGAAGCTTTGGCATTTGCTCAATCCGACGGAGCATCCTCCTCACATCACAGCACAGAGTCGCCTCCACCGCCGCATCCTCAAGATGGCCAGGAAGACGATGTGGAATACGCTAATCACCACGACTACGAATATGATGAAGACGACGACTTTTATTCCTCTTCTCCGGAACATAATGTTTCGCACAACGATTATCATCAGTCATATCCTGCAGACGAACATATACGAATGTTGAACGGTTATATCAGACGCATGCCTACAATCGAATCCATGGGGTCCCGTGAATGGAGAAGTAGTGTTGGCGCGTCAAGTCAGAACACAAATCGCGACCGAACAGGGACAAGTAGACCGCCAACACGAGGTGCCAGGCTCTCATGGGCTGAAACCGAGTTTTCAAGCAACAGCGAGCCACGTAGTCAGTCAAACAGTCTCTCCGCTCAGGCAGAGCTTCTTGCCGGGGTGTTTGGGAAGAGTCGCACAACAGAAATCGGAGAGCTCATGGGACGAGGAGAGACGGTCCGGATGGTCGACAGCCAGTTGGTGAACGATGATGGTTTAGAAGCACTGGGCGAGGCGTGCGTTGACGCGTCAACGACGTCCGGAAGCCTTGGGAAAGCGAGTTCATCCAATTCTTACCATACGGCGAGCACTATCAACTCTCTGTCGTCTGCTCTGGCGGACGCGACCGAATCGCCTTTACCCACTCCACCGCGTGTCAGTGGTGAACTGCCACGCATTCCGAACGATGGTTTCAGCAAGGAGGCTTGATCTTTTGATATGTAAACCTACTTTAATGTTGTATTGTAATTACCTAAATAGAAAGTAGTTTTTCATGCCGATATTTAAAATATCTAATCTTTGGCTGCCAGGCTCTGATTGGTTGCATCACATCGAATGAGCAGACTTGAGCTAAGCTTCAACTTCAGGGCCGAAATTAATGATCAATTGAGTGCCCTTACTGTTGGCAAGACCTTCTTACCTCTTACCTCCTGATATACCATCGAACCTACCTAGAATGGCCACCACAGAGAAGGTTTACCTACCCATACCCCCACCGCCGACCTCCCACAAGGATGATCCTCGGGCCGTTCTGTCCAAGTCCGAGCAGACAATGTATGAAGAGGTCTTAGCACACTTTACGCACGTGGACCCAGTCTATGTCATCCCCAACATTGAGAAGGGTGAACTCACAGAGCAAGAGAAGTTTTGGCTGTCTCGTGAATGTCTTCTTAGGTGTGTTGGCTATATGTAAGTTATTTAGACATTGAGTTGCTCATTAAAACCATACCAGGTATCTTCGCGCTTCCAAGTGGAAGGTCTCTGGTGCTATCCAGAGATTGGAAAGCACTTTAGTATGGCGCCGCGAGTTTGGCCTGTACGACACTGTCGATGCCAAGCTTGTCGAGCCTGAGGTCCGTTTCGTTGCAACTTGGCCGTACCGAACAACCTATTCATGAAATTTGCAGGCAGTCACCGGAAAAGAGGTTCTTTACGGCTATGACACCACTGGAAAACCGGCCTGCTACATGATCCCCAGTCGCCAAAACACCACCGAAGCGACGCGTCAAATCCAGTACGCGGTATGGATGCTCGAGCGCAGCGTTGATTTGATGGAGCCTGGCGTAGAGTAAGCCCTCTGTCCCACTTTCAAGATATTTATTGACTATGTTGCTCTCTCCTCTCATCCTTTCGTCAGAACTCTGGCCCTCCTCATCAACTTTGGAGACAGAGGTAAAAACCCCTCCATTTCCACTGCTATCTCCGTCTTGCACATCCTGCAGAACCACTATCCCGAACGGCTGGGTCTCGCGCTCATCATTAACGTTCCCTTCCTCGTGAACGCGTTCTTCAAAATGGTCATGCCCTCGTCGACCCCATTACGCGTCAGAAAGTCAAATTCAACCCAGAGATCTTCAAAGATGGTTTCTTCACCAAAGACAACGTCATGAAAGAATGGGCTGGAGACTGTAACTTTGAGTACCAGCACGATAAATACTGGCCAGGTTTGGTCAGCATGTGCGAGGAACGCGTAAAGACTTGGACTCGCAACTGGAAGGACCTCGGTGCGAAGGTTGGGATCAGTGAGTGGTCGTACAAGCAAACTACTTCCCCTAAAGTCGAGGAAGAAGAGAAGAAAGTGGAGATAACCGTTACTGTAACTCCCGCAGAGCCTGCTGTGGCTTCTCTGGTCCAGCCCGCACCCACTGTCTCTGAGCCCACGGCCAACGTAACTGCGGAACCATCTGCTACGACAGAAGTAAAGAAAGAAGCGCACGAAGCGCCCACTGCAGCTAATTCTCATGCGACTACTTCCGAAGCTACCTTTGTCGCGGGAGGTGCTATCAGCGGAGCAGATGCAACTGCTGGTGACAGTTCTACCGCCGCCGATGGCGGAGCCGCAGAATAGACGCGAGTACTGTGGATTCATACATCGCTACTAATTTTTCAAAGGAGAAGTATACCCGCTACACATCACTCCTATTACATCTCACATATATATTCGTTTTCTGATAGTGGTTTCCTCGATTAATTGATATACAAGAGGCTAAAATCTTGCTTTGGAACTAAACTGGAAATTGAAAAGGGATAAATCATTAGTCTGAACCTGTCCCACCATCATTGACAATGACGGATGAGGGCAATGAAATACATTTGCCAGACGATTTCCTTATTCGAAAGCGAGAACTCGAAGTTTTCTAACAAAACTGTGAGGACAACCCCTGGTAAGAAGGTTGATGAAGAGTACAATGTACCAATAGTAAAAGACATATTCATCTCGATCTGAGCAATCTTAAATCCTCTGTATCTTTATGAGTCATGTCTAGTGCATCAAAGTAAACAATGCGCACATGCAAGATCTCCCACCCCGAGGAACATCTTTCTGCGCAAAAGCATCGTCAGATGTTGTAAACCGATACCACTTGAAATCCAAGTTCACAGGTAAAAGATATTCCCGGAATACAGGCGTTAACCACTGAATCCGGGAGTGGATTTAGCCATCTTTCACGCTCATTCGTTTAAATCCATTCCCCAATGCTCTGGATTTCAGTTGCACCCTAATGGATATGAACACATCAGTGCCTTTCGGAACAAGAACTTCAGATATCAGGTAAGGGCAACCCTATCGACAAGAATTTTCGTTGTAGATTCACTCCAAAAACTTTTGGTTTTGATAACACCACCACCTAGTATTGTTTCCATCAATATGAGTTATTATACCGAGCGAGGCGAACTGAATAAACCCACATCTTTCCGCTATGGTTTGGTGGACTTCCAATCCACTGGCGCTAAGTGTCCAGGTTGTTTAGCTCTGGGAAAAAGACGGAGTCGTATAAGTTTGTTAAAGATTAACGCAAGAACGATAGAAAGCAGTATTAAAACATAATGCCCATTAACACACAGAAATTCTGGAATCTGAAGGAGGCGGTCAAACAAGGATGCTTGTGAGGGAACAAGCACTAGGCAATCAGGATAAGCGAGTCGATGTATAACCGAAGAGGCAGGCAGGGCAGGCCTTTGGCAGGCCTATTTATATAAGGTGAGCGTGATTTGAAATTTCGCTCCCAGTGAAGGCTGAAAGTGTCGCGGGGTGCTATTAATGATCATACAAAAGACTTAGAGTTGAGATAGCTAAATCTTAACGGCTATGGCACTGACGACTAATTGACTATTCAGGATGAGGATTATCGGGCATTCAATTTTAGCGCCCTTACAGCTTTGGCCGATGGGGGTCGTCGATGGCTTTCATATGCGAGCTACGTAATTATTTTCAGGCTCTAGCACTTCTATGAAGGTTAAAGAAGAAATAACAGAAGTCAGGTCAAGCGAGACATACCGTTTGACGGACCTTTATATAGATACGTAGATATAAACGTATTAAATCAGTCGCAGGTCGTTATTTGCATTGTCTCCCATCGAAGAAGCATTTAGACAAGATAACGTCAAGGGCATCTGATGTTTATTTCTGTTGTAGCTTTGGTTATAAGCATAACATGTGAGATATGGCAGAGCTATGACAGAATCTGACATATCTTATCAGGTGCAATTGCCGTTTCTCCGAAATGAATGACCTTGCGTGAGGGTTGCAAACATACAATTGGTCGGCTTCACAAACCTGGCCAGAGTGATGGACTCATCGCACTAGCACGTCTCTACGCTATGAGCATTTTTCAGAACACGAGTTGGGTTAGAAGAGACAGTCCTAGTGACCATTCTTATTGGCCGGTGTTTGGGACAAAACGCGTCTAACTGTTGCGGCCAGCAGCAAGCGATGACGAAGTGTTTAGGCAATGTGCATTGTGTTGTTTCGGAGTTTTCGAATTTAGAACATGAGTCGGCATGTGACATCTAAAAATACACCTCGTGCTGTAGGTGAGGTTGGGGCGTGTCGAGCTCCTTTTCTCCAGACCTCTCTTGGTTTGCTCGGACGCCAATTCTTATTCATTTCCTCCATGGTGTCTACCACGTACGTTGTCCATCTATCTCCGGGTATACTCCTGCACATTGTCTCTAGCTTATTGATAATGTTTCTCTGGTATAACAGGTCGGCATTTTCTGTATTGCCTATTATAGGCTATGCATTGCTGGCCATCTTGTTTGCCTACCTCGGTGTTCGAGGTTATAGGTATATAAAATCCAAGACTCACACGTTGGTCTCTCTCCCCAAGCCGGTCTCTGGAGGTTCACACAAATCCACGTTCGCCTTGGGTCGCTCCACCGGTTGGAACTGGCGGCGGTGGACACTACCACGTGTTCCTTCTTGGTCCAAGGTTCCAGAGGTGGTGGTAGGAAAGGCAAAGGCAGTCGCCCACTCAAAAAATCTCGGTGTTGAACTATTACCAACGACGGGATTGCCACCTCCTCCTACGGCCGTGCCAATCCCTATTGCATCTGTCTCAATGCCGACCCCACAGCTTGTAGACTTAAGTACGCCTGCTACACCACCTCTCATGACCGGAACTACGTTCAACTCTTACCCTGCCTCGCCGCGAACACCGTCACCTCCTTTCATGCCTCATATAACCACGTCGAAACCTATTTATCCTGCTCCAACGCATGCATCGTACCCACGACCTCCTTCGCCTCATGGTCTCTTCACGACAACCACTCAGAAACCTCACCGACGGAGTAGAAGTCTTGGTGGTGTTCCTGTCCGGCGCCTTTCGGGTGGTACATCTGGGTTGAGAAATGCTGTCGAAATGAAAGAATTATCTGGAGACCACACTCGGGGAACTAGTCGAGAGCACCTTCTCATTGATTTTTCTTCTTCCAGCTCATCTGACGAAGACAGGGAAAGCATCATGAAGATCTCACCAGCTGCATCGGACATTGGCATTCTTCCACCTGGAAAGGGGTTGCTACCCCTGGTTGATGCGCGAATGGTCGGGAGACACGTTCCACTTGTTGATCTAGGCGATGAAGGCCAGTTCTCGCAAGTGCAAAATGTTGATGAAGATAGTTGGAGATGGTTTAACCCTGGAGTAACTTCCAACATTTCGCCGTTATCGTATGGAAGGCTTGGATCCATGGATTCGCGACCCAAGGCATTGCACGCAATTCCACAGATTGAGAAACTGGTGGATGTGGATAGCGAGCAGGATCCTGAGCCGGCCTTGGGATCAGAACCTATTCAGGTTCGACGCGTGGAGTTGGAGATCAGACATCACGGCGAACAGCTCGTCGATATACACCCTCACAAGGACCAAATGAACATCAAAGAAACAACTCTAGTCGATCTACATGACTATAGCTCGGACGGTGATACCTCTTCTGCTCCTAGTCAGGCCCAGCTGGTGGATATCGAAAAATACAGTCACATATTAGAACGAACACAAATTCTACCACACCCCTTGCCAGTTCAAACGCCTATTCTTGTAAAAGCCACATTCCCGCACCCTCTGGAAAGCTTGACCCGTTCTGAGATCCAGCCTGTCATTCAACAATCGCTATCACAATCACCTGCTGTGACGGTTGAAACCGAAAACTTCGTCGCTGAGCAGCCCAGTCTTCTCTTCGAACACGCAGATGCAGAACACGAACTTCGAGACTCGCGGCGCGAAGAGATTGGCCCGCTCATCGAGTTTAACTTCATATCAGAGTCTCAAAAGGGAAGCGATACAATGGAGTCGGCCTCCCCTTTGATCATTCCCGTAGAGGACCTCGAAAACCAAACCCCGTCCCAAGGAGGATGGGCATGGGACCCGCTTGATCATAGCGACCCTTGGGCCAGCCATATCGCGGACATCTCGTCCCCCGACTCGGATGTTTTCGTGTACACTGGATTAGATGCTACGCCAAAGGAGGAACAACAAGGCCAGGACGCTTTGGTTGTCTTCGACGCTCCTCCATCCTCAGCATCAGATATCAGCACACAGGATGTATTGGTATTCGAGCATGAGACTGATGTGCTGGAGAAGAGCCCCAGTGCGTCCTTGTTCGCCACTGAGTTGGCGGACGAAGAAGAGGGAGGCATGCCGGCTTTGGATCTAGGAGATGTTTTGGAGAAACCCGAATCGCAGCAGGCCCTTTCCAAGACGAATGAGCATGCTTCATCTGACGAAGAGGAAGACTTGACACCTAAACCAACACCCGCTTCTCTGGAGCTTGAGCTTCCTGCTCTTTCATCCGGAGGTGTTTTTGCTGTGCATACACCCTCCATAAATCTTCAGGAGGATTCTCATGCAGATGGAGAGTCATTAGATTCAGAAGACTATCCCGACCCAGAATTACTCCCCTTGCCCGAATCACCGTTGCTCTTGGCAATAGACATCCCAGATCCTGAAACTCCAAGCCTCGCTTTCGAGAAAGATGAGGCAGTAGAGAAGGCGGTGCCTTCCCAGACACCTACCCCTCCAGCGTCACCCCCTCCCATCTCGCCATTACGAGTTGTCAACAATTCAAACGGCTTGGAATCATTGCACCCTTCCCCTCAAGGTGCCCTGAAAGGGATGCCACACTTACGACTTCCTCCATCACCTCAATTGGCTGTTCTTGTCGGTCATTCCCCTCGAGCCTCGTCGACTAGATTGGTTAATGATATCGAGGACAAGAGAACGCAGCGCCGACGGCACTGAACGCCAGAAGCCCAAAACCGCCTGTCGCCTCGAAAGTGGATAGCATCCCTTCTATGGACGCAAACGCCTCTGAGAGCCCCCGTTTGCGAAGGAGGGTCTTAATCGATGTCTCTGCTGATGCTGACGTCGATACAAACAAGGCAGTCGAGAGCGACGAAGTTGTGAAGAGCGAGATGACATTCATAACGGACCTGGAAACAAAACCAAAGGTTGTAGAAGAGGCTGTGCAGCACGTGGATGAAGCCAGGCTCTCGTCCCTTCCTGGCTCTTTCCCTGATTCCACACCCTCTGTTGTTGTTTCTACCTCCGTTTCTACTGCAGTTAATTCTGATGCTTCTGCTACGACTGGTTCTACATCGATTACTATTGGCGCCCGCCTCGCGTTAACTTCTAGTGCTCTTACACCCCGGCCCTCTGCCCGTGCTATCGTTCGTTCGCCTTTTGATATTGCGTTGGCGATGCAGCTACGCCCCGGACTCGGTGCTGGCGCGGACCCAGCATGGATGGTGCGCTTCTTGATGGCGATGTTCGGCTGGTTAGCCGTCGTTGTTTCTGGCCAGGCCGAGTTCTGAAATGCACCACGTCTCTACGACAAAATCTTCCATCCACTTTTTTTTGCCCCCTTTATATTTGACGACTTTTCTAACGACTTTAACGATATCTCACGTTTCACTCACGCCCACCACTGCCTCTCATACCAAGCTGTTGCACAGACTTCTCCCACATCGGAACATATCTCTCACACTCCATGCATTCCCTATCCATAGTACTTGCGTATTATTTAAGCTATATTTCTTGCATTGTTTTAACTTACATTCGCTTATCGATACTTTCTCTTGTCTGGATACCTATCACGACCTCTTGCTATTATTTGTTTCATTGCATTTACATTCATCGGAACTGCATGCCATACTATCTCAACCTGACCTACCTAAGCATCCACTACCCATTTATGGTGTTTGTTACTTTGCTATGCTTATTATCATTGGCATAGTTGGAGTCGTGCTGTCGGGGTCGATGTTTGGCGTAACGATACCTGTCATTTGCCAGATGATCTCTTGTTTGGCAAGTGAAAACTCCAGAGTTTCCACTAGAAGCGCAAGGACAACCTCTAGAAAAATGAATCAGAATGGCGTTCGAAGATGGTATGATCACCACATATTGATACACACTCATTTCAAGTTGGGAGAATTTGAAGCCGCTGAAAAATAAATGATTCAATCTCTCGTCAAAATTTGAATCGGGCCTGAACGTACATGCAAGCTCTGCTACCTCCGATGAATGTCATCCTAGAAAAGCATTTAGTATAGGTTACATTTTTTAGACCTGTTATAGAGCCTACAAGTGTGAATATATTCCAGGCATATGAGCAGATATCAATGTTTCGGGCAATGGATTGAGCCATCTTTCGGGTTTCCACTCGTGTGCGTCTGGACCCCACAAGTCCGGGTTTCTGTTCGAGGCTAAGATGGAAACAGTAACATTGGTACCCTTTGGCACTGGCACTTCACTGATTTGGTCTCCATTAATGCCTTTGATCGGTTTAGCGAGAGGCAGCACAACGTCTCGTCGAGTACTATGCGGTTCGGTCACCGGTGTCACTTGTTCAATTCTCTTGATTTTGAAAAATTAAGCACTTACGTTCTCATGACAAAAGAGACAGGAGGATAACTAAAGAAAGTTGAATGTTCAGCTCAAATCGAGTTTGAGATGTGTGCATCTCATACTGACAGACGAAGTGTTTCTCTGCAAATCGCATCGAGATATGGTAACAAGACTAGGTTATCATAGCCGATGTCCTGCCCGCCGCTTTCCTTTCGCGCGTTTCTGATCTCCTCTCGAAGCTTGGATTGGACATCTTTATGGAGTGCAAGTAGGTGAAGTGTTCGAGATAGAGCACCCGAGGTCGTATCAGTTGCAGCAAAGGTCAACGAGCTATTGGACCATTAAATATGAGAGGTGAGAAGTGATTCACAGAAATAGGGCAAAGATGATACGTTATTTGGCCTAGAACGTCTTTGTCTGTCATCTTGTCTTCCTCGGAAGCTGTCATGTTCGCTTTCACTTTAAACAAAACATAAGTTGTGAAACCCATTAACGTAGATGCAAAACGAAACTCACTTAATATGCTGATAATGTCCTTTCCTCTTCCGACCTGGGCCGCAAGAGCTTCGTCCCCCTCTTCAAGAGCCTTTCTTTTTGAATTGAATATTTCTATAGATGTTTCATACAGAACGTCGACAATATCGCGTACTTCCTTTACCACTTTAAAAGGCAGATGGTCGACAACAAATTTTCGAAAGCCTGGCGTCCCGATCCTTGCAAGCTTTGGCATTAAAGAGGTGAACAGAAATGCCTCTTGGCCCTGCACTGGGCTGGTGTGTCGTTTAGGACACTACGAAACGGAGATCCATCGCGAAAAGATCGCAGACTTACATCAGAGACTTGGATGCAATTCCATACGGGTGTTGAATAGCGTTCTCAGTAAGTTCGTCGAAAGTGTAACCCAGCCCACTTTGGCCGATTAGCTCCAGCGCCAGGCGAGTCATCCAGCCAAGAACTTCAACCTGATTATTATTTTATAATGTCAATGCCTTGCGTAGGGACTATGGAGGAGAAACTAACTAACTTCTTGTGGTCCTTTCTGAGCTTTGCTAATAAAAACTTTTTGAACCTGCTTATCATCCGCTCTTTAGATAACGGTTGATTGAAAGATAATGTCCAACATTGCCTTATGCGCAACCTCGTAGAATATGGGTACTAGGGAGGAAGAGATTAGAGATTGATAATGTGTGAAGGCAAGTAGAACTCCTTTACCCATTTGGCGCATATGGGCAATTGAAAAGACGGGGTTAAGCATCTTCCGCTGTCGACGATGCTCATCACCTGTTATTGGGTTACATATAAGACTGGAAAGCGTGATATCGTTATTTTGTGCTCACCGAGTGTGGTGAATATACCCGCGCCGAAGATCATTTTATTTGCCCTGTCATCCCAGCGTCAGAAGGACATCTAAGATTTGTCGTTGCTAACTATATACTCAATAAAAGCGTCGGTTTCTTCATAAATGTACTGATCCTGATGCATACATTGAGTCAGTTCCCTTTACTCTGTATTCACTTGAGACCTAATTCACCTTGACAAGGATATGGTGCATGGCCTTTGGGTCATAAACGTAGAGTTCGTTTGACTGCATCAATCCATCGTGATAAGTAAAAATCAATATCCAGTTAATATGCAGCGAGTTATACCCCCATAACACCCTTCGTTCGAACGACCCCTCCGTCTTATCAACCATTAAAAAGCGAAGGTCCCATTCGAGGCATAGTCGCTTACATGTATCCGCAATACTTTGGTGAAAGTCCCATGCCCTAGGGTTCATCAATTGCTTAAGCGAGCCTTGAAGGAGAATCGCGGTTCAGTAATGTGCGTCACTAGTATAATTGGCGACATACCTGATAACCATGACCCTCCTGGCGGTCCTGGAATATTATTAAGTACTGTTCGAAGCGCATGACGCTTTACAAGACACCAAGAAGCCCACGAGACAGCACAGTAAAAAAGCAATTGTAACAGAGAGAGCATGGCCATCAGCGAGTTGCAGGGAAAGGGGGCCAGAAGGTGTGGATCTCCTCATTCTTTTAAGCATTTAGATGAGCTATCAATAGGCAATGCAGAGTCGTGCAAAAACTTGTGAGATAAACATCTTCACAGTCAGTTGCCAGTAATCTTGATAAATCTGGTAAGTTTTGCACTGAAAAGGCACGGCTGGACTTGATTCCCAGGAGTGAACAGCAGGTAAATGTGCCATCAATATAGGTTTACATACTTCCGTTGATAAGAAAGCGAAGCCTAGTGTCAAGAATGGGGTGGGAGACAGACGTGTCGGTTTGAATAACAGGGATTTGCGTGCACATGGAAACATTTCTTCCCTTGGTCCAGCCAAGGTCGAGCCATCCAAAATAGGTTGGCGACCTCCACTACAGAAACGCTAACCAATCTAAAGCAGAAAGTTCTTTCCCATGCTGGGGGAACTTGATGGAAGTGTGCTGCATCGCTATTGTTGGGAAGATTCTCAACTTGCCATCTCGGGCGCCTCTCCCGGGATTGTGAGTCATTCAAAATGACTCATCTCCATTTTGCTTAGACAAACCTTCATTGAATTTAGCTTCGTGAGACCCAATGCGACCCTTAAAGTACAAGAAATTCAGGGAATGTGACACCATCGTCGGTGATAGATACATGAATACATGAATACGTGAATACGTTGCGAATATGTAATACTACTACTGCTCTGCCTCAGACACAAGGCATTCTTGGGCATTCTGGTCGTCAACAACAACAATCAGATTCAAGAGTTGAATCTTTCAATCAACAAAGGAAGTGTCGGTGTATTACTGTTGGGATCTGTATTGGGGGTGGTGATTCCAGTCATCGACCAGTAAATGTGCTTGTTGCTTGGGGAAAACTCGAAACTTTCGAGCAAGAGTGCAAGGACGACCTCTGGATCAAAAGACATTAACAACATGCAATATAACAAGCCTTGGGCACACCCACTCATTTCTAATTGAGAGAACTTGAAACCACTATAGTTGAGATAAAAGTAATTAGCCTCAACGGATTGTCAGAATGGATTGTGATATCATACATGCAAGACCTTCCTCCTCCAATGAATGTTAACCTAGGTCAATGTCAGTTCGCAATGATAAGTGCGATAGAGAAATATATCCTACAGGTGGGAATAGACTCCTGGAATGCGGGCATTGACTAAAGTATCTGGCAATGGATCCAACCACCTTTCAGGTTTCCACTGGTCCGCGTCCGGTCCCCATAGCTCCGGGTTCCTATTCGAATTAATGATAGATATGTGAATGTTAGTGCCCTTGGGAATAGGTATCTCAGTCATTTCTTTTCCATCGAGGCCTTTTATAGGCGTCGCCAGAGGCAATACGATGTCCTGGCGGGCTCTAATCACACGCCGAGTGAGTTCATCAGAAAACAAAGACACAATTATCATATAATACGCACTCTCTTCTGAGCTGGGAAACAGGTGGATGACTGAACGACATCAGTCGATTGATCATCAGCTATATGCGGGGAAATATAACATGGCTGAAATCCTTGACTTACAGACGAAGTGTTTCTCGGCAAATGGCATCCAAGTAGGGCAACGAAACTAGTTCATCATACCCGATATCATCTCCTCCATTTTCCTTGCGCGCATTGATAATTTCTTCGCGAGCTTTTGCTTGAACATCTTTATACTGAGCCAGCAAATGGAGAGTGCGCGATAGAGCCCCTGATGTGGTATCGGTCGCAGCAAATGTTAAAGAACTATTTAAAGGGATCAGTGTATAGCCTCGTGTGGAATTAAAACAAAGATATTACTTGACTTGTCCCAAGAGTTCCTCATCTGACATCCTCTCGGCTTCCGAGGCCTGCATATTTGCTTTCACTGGAAAATACCATAATTTTGAATATAGGGGAAAGCATAGTATACGCCAACTGTGCGCGCGACTTACTGAGGATGCTGATAATGTCTTTGCCTCTTCCAATTTGAGCTGCCACTGCCTCGTCGCCCTCTGCAATTGCTTTTCTTTTGGACTCCAGTACTTCCTCAGAGGTTCTGTGTAAAACATCGAGAACCCCCTTGAAGTCTTGAATGTCTTTGAAAGGAAGTGAGTCGACGATAAAACGTCTAAATTGAGGTGTCCCAATTTTAGTAAGGTAAGGGAGGAGTGACATCTGTAGTAAGGTCATTTTTGGCCTTGCGAGGGACTAGCCCAAAATTAGTGGTGCCCAGGCAAAGGAAAGAGTCAGACATACACGAGCTGACTCGAAGCGAGTGCATATGGGTGGCGGACCGCATCCTCAGTGAGCTCGTCGAAGCTATAGCCAAGTCCACTCTGGCCAATGAGTTCCAGAGCCAGACGCGTCATCCAGTCAACGATATCAACCTTAAACATATATCAGACAAGTTACCGTCTAAAAAATGAATACCGAAAACCTCCTGGGGACCGTTACTTGTCTTCTCGAGGAGCGCACGGTGGACCTAATAAATGAACTTTCAGGCACAATTCTTTCAATTTTCGACATTTCATTAAACAGGACGCGCCTTGGCCGCAACGCCATAGAATATTGGGACTAGTATGGGGATGTAAGAACTAATGAAACCATGGATGTAAATCGGATTATTTACCCATTTCTCTCATATGGGCAATAGAAAAGACCGGGTTCAGCATTTTCCGTTGGCGGCGATGTTCCTCGCCTGGTAGATAGAGATATGACATTTAGCTACTGGCAGATCATTGAAAACTGCGCTATGGATACTTACCTAGAGATGTAAATATTCCTTTTCCGAAAACAAGCTTGTTTGCTCTGTAAACGCGATGAGGTTGTCTGTACAGTAAATATGGCTTGGTTGGTACTTACTCGATGAAACCATCCGTTTCCTCGTATACATATTGATCCTGTAAGGCCGTCCAAATTAGTATAGCTCACTTGGCATAACATCTAGGAATAATCGAATACTTTGACTAGAATGTGATGCAGGGCTTTGGGATCAAATATGTATAGTTCGTTCCTCTGGTAGTTGTGAGGGCTGTATTCAGCTATTGGTCCAAGCGAAGCTTACCCCCAAAACACCTTTAATCCGAACTATGCCTCCATCTAGCAGAAAACGATGAGAATTACGGCTGTATGACAATACATTCATTTTGAGCCTACAGGTTTGGCCAATCATCTTGTGAAAACCCCAAGCGTCATTGCCGATTATTTGCAGCAACGAGCCTGTTGATTATCTTAAATTTCAGTAGCCCACAACTTTCTCCATTGATCCTCACCTGTGAACCAGGAATCTGATTTGGGCCCTGGTAGATTATCTAGCATTGTCGGGAATAGTCGTGGTCGGAAAAACGCCAGAGCACCCATGGTACCACGAAAGAAGCAGCTATCTGAATGTATGAAGAGATCATGATACTGGGGGTCACCTTGATGAATACGAGGAACCAGTGAGGAAACCAGACATTTTTGCAGCGGTCTTATATGTTGTATCAGAAAAATGTACGGCAGCGTGGGGAAGAAGGCTCTTCAATCCTTCCAGAAGAGATTTGTCTCCCCTTGAACCAAAATCAGTAGACCATACGACCACTGTCCGCCTGATTTTGATAATAATTTTATAGTCATCGGGTGGTCTTTGGCCAAAATTGATGACACAAGAACGCTTGGCCGAGATGCAACGCGCTTGCCAGACTACTGATAGAAGCAAAATAGAAGTCTCATGTCAAGAATACGGCTCTCTTACGAAGGCCAGAGTGGGTGAGACGACCGGTATCGGTATAATACTCCACTGCAGTGAGAAAAGGTAGTCCGGTCTTGACGCAGAATAGTTAAAGCCTTCATTATTGGGGTTTTTGAAGGCATGAAGTACAACTGGATTGGTGCAGAGGGGTTGAAATTAGAAGGTGCACTGGGAGTTTGCGATCTGGAAGGGGAAAAGTCTACGAGAAATGGCAAGACATTAACATGTGCTCATCTGCGCATTACATCCTCGGACAATGGTGCCTTCCTGCCCAGATACCTGGAAGCCTAAAAATTCCCAGGCGGACATGGACCAAACGACGCAATTAGGGCAAGTTTGTGGTTGCCTACCACAATAGGGTCTTAATCAGCAGACTGCCGATGATACACGCACCACTTCCACTCGTCCGAGAGAGGCATTGTGAGAGTGGGCTTTCTCGGGGTACAGTTTGCTGGTTCAGTTTCGAAATAGTTCCAGTGCTTGAAGCAGTGCCAAAATTCAGATTGGCCAGAGTTTGATAAAAGGAAGACTTCTTTTTCAAAAAGCAGATTTGCTACGAATTTACATAAGTCATAGATAACCACACCACCATGATTGAAGTGACTCCAAACAGGCGGAGGGGTCGCTCAGGGAATTGAGTACAGATCGGTTCCCCACAAGTTCGCCATCGACTCGCACACATGTGTTGCATGGTATTCATGAACAAGGGTGAATAAGGGTGAACGAGTGAGTTGTATTCTTGTATGAATATCCAAGAATTTCAGTCACCGTCAACACGTCATTAGCTTTCGAGCAACAGACAGTATCACGGCACCCCGCAACTCAAAAGTGGGCCCCCACTTATCACCTTCAGTATCTGGAACTTGAACTCCGAGATTTTGTCGAAACTTCTTCAAATTATTATTCAAGTGACAGCCCACTTATCACCTTGAGTATCCGGAACTTGAACTCCGAGATTTTGTCGAAATTTCTTCAAATTATCATTCAAGTGACAGGTCAGTATAAGCGGAGCATTTATGTGATTAAAAATTCTTACTTTTGACCACAATTTGTCGTTTAACGAAATTGCACAAAATTGGGCCAGATGCAAGTCAAAAAGGCCGAGCAATGTTAGTCAATCTTGTAAGGTCTCATCTTGAGAAAAGGATTGGTAATGCCGGGCCTTTTAGTAATACTTACTTACTTTAAATTTAATGTCTGCAATCATTATCGTAAGTACAGTAAAACAGTTCCCGTTAGTGCAAATAGACAAATTAAGATGCAGTCTTCAGAGGGTCGTGCTGTTAAGGTCAGCATTCGAGGTGGTGATAGGGTCATTTGCGAAAATACTGTAAGCAAAACTGCAGATCTTCAAGCAAGGTCGCAAGGACAAACTCTTGAGCAGCAAGCCGTGAGGATTATACAGATAGATGACATGCTTTAATGACGAAAACAGGCTTGAAATACTAAGTGGGGTTCGAGGTAATGAACTTCAGAGGGGGAAACCGTAATACATGCGAAGTTAGTCTATTAAAAGTATCAGTTTGTAATGAGAGATATAATAACATCGCACCCTACAAATGAGGGCAGGATTCTGGATTGCGGGCCTTGAAAGAGGTACCGGTCATTACATTGGACGCCTTTCCGGTTTTCAAGTACTGGTTCGCGTGCTGTCTCATACTTCGGTGACTCAGGTCGAATGGAGAATAGACAAATGAAGGTCCAACTATTTTCCGAAAGCAACTACGAATGGCTGTTGAAGAATTGAGTTCACAGATGGTGTATTGGAAACTATAACTGAACGACGTATACGAAACGGTCAACAAAAAGATGCATCGGAAATTGTGCACTTGATCTCGATACTTCGGCGCTTCCTTGCCTAAACTGCGAGAGTGAGCATGTTATAGATATCCATAAGCGACCTGACGAATATGGGCAATAAGGGGCATTGGGTCTACAACCTTGAGCCTGAAAGTCCAGATGAGTGAACTGTGCATTAAGTATGTTTGACATTTGATACTTGTTTTACTCGCAGTGTCTAGATATGTTGTATAAGTACTCTAATCTTCGGCTTCACCCGAAGTGATGACATCATCTACAAGGGAAAATATCAGAAGCGGAAATATAGGAAGATCCAATGTAACACACCAATCTTGAGTACTGCCCGAACAAGCTATATAATATGCATCAAGAATGAATGATTTCGTCAGCTGTCGAATGAACTTAACAAATGTGATGGTTCTGACCTGAGTAGCAAGCAAATATTGCTGACGCTTGGAAATGAGAGGATCATATACGAATTGCTTCTTCATGTCTAAGGAGCACAGCCCTGAGTTAACGTCGAATGAAAAGCAATGCAGAAATACTTACCATTCTCCCCTCTATCATTACAGTCGATTCCAAGTCTCGAGTTCTTTTCGTTTACTTGCCGACTGCGGACGTCAGTGAGGGTCTCGATGGGTGATAGACCACTGTTTTCGGCTAAAGCCAAGGGAATAGAATCCAGTGCAGATGCAAATGCACGCATGGCGTATTGTTCAATAGAAGCGATCTATAAGGAGGTGTCAGATAGCATAAGGGAAAAAAGGACAGCAATAGTACATCGTCTGCAGCTTTTGAGACAGCGATGGCGCAGCTAATATCCGCTGAACCACCTCCATATACCACACGGTTATCAACGATAAGATTGCGGACGACACAAATTGCATCATGGAGAGCTCGCTTCGCTTCGTCTACGATCTAAAAAAGCAAGAATTTAGAAAGATAATATAAGATGAAAATGTAGGAGGGCTCGTACCATCTTGTTACTCCCTCGCACAAATATTGTGACTGCTCTTGTGTTTGCGCACTCCTCGATGACGAGCATCTTGTCGCGCGTTGTGCCGAAAGAAACTTCACGAACGATGCCTGCCTTTCCAAGTTTATCTGCTGTAAGATCCTCGAACCTGGGAACGATTCTTCCTTGTGTAGCAATAGCAATCAGCTTTGAGAGGAGGATGTTATCAGCCGTATGCAAAAATCAATGAAGCGTGTTCCCCACCTCGATCTCTGGACCACCAACCCACCGCACAGCTGGAAGTTCATTTTGCATCAGCAAGTGGTTGGCCTCATCATCGAAACCCCATTGGCAGATGACCAAGTTCGCGCCAGTGTCCTTGACACGTTTGATCATGTCCGCAAATTTCTCCTTCTCATACTCTCTCAGCTTCTTGTACTCCTCAACACTTGTAATGTCCAGTTTGTGCTTGGTTTTGGGACGAGGCGGCTCAAACGGACAAGTCAGAATAGCCAAGCGAGCATCTTTCACGACGCGGGGCATTTGTGGATGTGACATGTCCTTGTCGATCAAGACACCTCGGATGAGCGTCGTGTCGGCCAAAGAACCTCCAACTTTGCCGTCAACTTTAATCAAATCGAAAGGAACATCACGACGCTCAAGGTCAGCAACGGCCAAAACAGCGTCCACGGCAATCTGTGCGAACTGGGTGTGTTCTTTTGATACACTGATCACCAAAGGTTAGATGACGGGTGTTTTGAGATATAATGATGCAGGACAAACATTTTGCTGCCCAAGCTCGTTTTCGCGGTCTTGAGAAGATTTTCAGTGTCTTCCAAGGAGAAATCAACGCGTTCAGAGATACGATCGAGTTGCTCGACTGCTACCGCGCATGCCCGATCAAAACCATCTGCAATTCGGATCGGATGGATGCCCCGGTCGAGGAGAGCTTCACTTTGTTCAAGAAGAGCACCGGCAAGAACTGTCGTGGATTATTAGCACCACATAGGTCAAAAATGACTAATGAATTCCGCGCACCAACAACACCAGTGGTTCCATCGCCGATCTCGTCGTCTTGACTTTTTGAAAGCTGTACAAGAAGTTTGGCGATTTGGTGCTCAACTTCCATCTGTCCCAGGATCGTCGCTCCATCGTTAGTCACTGTGATCTCTCCATCAGGGGAAATAAGGATTTTATCCAATCCTGACGGACGTCGATCGATGTTGAGAATGGGTTTTGATGAGATATGGATCCATGATTTACATACCTCGAGGGCCGAGAGATGTCCGGATAATATTCGCGACTGTTCGAGCAGCAAGAATGTGGGACTGAGTGCAAGTAAGTATTATTTCAAGAAAAATCGACGCAAAAAAACCTTTATCGCCTCTACACCGTGTGTTCTTGTTTTCTTTGCTTGCTCGCGAAGGATAATAAAGGGTCTTCCATACTGTTGAAGGATGAGCGATGTTCAGAATATATATGTCAAAGCGTACCTCATCTGTAGTATATACAGCCGAGTTTGGGTCGTACGACATTTTGAAAGAACAGGAAGGGATGTGTGGACGTTGTGTCTGAGGACGCGTCGTCGCGAGTCTTTGAATAATTCTGCGGAAGGATTAGACGTGACAGCGTGACGCCGGTGATTGACAAGGGCAAAGGTCGTAGGACAGCGGCACTATCAGAACTCCACCAACCTCCCTTTCAAACAATCACCATCCTTTGGTTCATTTAAATCTCTAGAAACTCGTTTGTACGCATGGAACACGAAATCGATGGCTGGATCGAGCAGCTCAGCCAGTGCAAGCAACTCTCAGAAGCTGATGTCAAAAAACTATGCGACAAGGTGCGTGGATGGGCCATTTACCCCAGAAATCTACCATTGCCCTCTGAGATATACCGATTTCCTGGTTCTGACGCTGATTTTAAATGCTCTACAGACGCGTGAGATTCTCATGGAGGAGTCGAATGTTCAACCTGTGAGGTGTCCGGTCACCGTATGCGGTGATATTCATGGTCAATTCGTACGTCTCGCTTCGTTCTTAAGATAAAAGATGTTCTTTTATCTTACTTGCATCCTCCAATCTTCATACACTTCCAATGCTCGCTTCTTGTGCGACTTGATCACCGTCATCAGCACGATCTATCAGAACTCTTCCGGATCGGAGGCAATTCACCCGACACAAATTACTTGTTTATGGGCGACTATGTCGACCGAGGATACTACTCTGTAGAAACAGTTACGCTGCTGGTCGCTATGAAGTTGCGCTATCGGGATCGGGTCACCATCCTTCGCGGGAATCACGAGTCGCGACAAATCACGCAAGTCTATGGCTTCTACGATGAATGTCTCCGAAAATACGGCAACGCCAGCGTTTGGCGCTACTTCACCGACCTTTTCGACTTCCTACCTCTTACCGCTCTCATCGACAACCAAGTATGTGAATTTCCATTAATTGAGTTCTCTAATCTAGGACGGCAATGTTCGTCGTGTGATGACCCCTACAACTGTTATCTCGCTTGACATCATGATCTAAATTCCATCAAATACTGACTCTCATGCCTCAGATATTCTGTTTGCACGGTGGACTTTCGCCATCCATTGATACTCTTGACCATGTCCGTTCAATCGATCGAGTACAGGAGGTTCCACATGAGGGACCTATGTGCGATCTTCTATGGTCTGACCCCGACGATCGCTGTGGATGGGGTATATCTCCTCGTGGTGCTGGTTATACGTTCGGGCAGGACATATCAGAAGCATTCAACCACAACAACGGACTGACACTTGTTGCCCGAGCGCATCAGTTGGTTATGGAAGGTATGACACACTCTCCTCCCCCACGGCTTCCTTTTACCGATTGGCTCATACAAAAATATAGGTTACAGCTGGGGCCAAGATAGAAATGTTGTGACAATCTTCAGCGCACCAAACTACTGTTATCGCTGTGGAAATCAAGCCGCCATCATGGAGATAGATGAAAAATTATCGTACAGCTTGTGAGTTTTCTCATCACCATAATCTTCGCCCTTGTCTTGATGCATTCGATATTTTTTAGCTTGCAATTCGATCCTGCCCCGCGGGCCGGGGAACCTCTTGTATCGCGGCGTGTACCTGATTACTTCCTTGTAAGTCTTCTCTATTGGCCCGAATAACTTGCGACTGACTTTGTTCAATTGTTTGACAGTGATTAAACGACTTATCGGGTTCAACTTAATAACGTACATACTTTTAAACTTGTACAACTCTTATTTCGAAGGCAGCAAGATATATACCTCCCTCATTCTTTCATGCATGGACACATACGATGGCAGACGACTTCATGTTTTGTTGAAAATCTGTAATTTGACCTTGTTTTCTATAAATCTTCTCCGTTTTCATAGACATGTTCGTTAAGACCCCGTGGACATTCATCGAACGTGAGAATTTGTCTATCTCACCTGGCCTTTCTTCCACCTTCGTTCAGATGATACTAATGGCTGACTGCCACCCCTGCGCTGTCCAACAAGTGACTTGGAGGGCTGAGCTCCATACAGCAATTGCTCCGGGGTGTTATATGCCGTGGACATTCTATCAAAGCAAGGGCTAACCGTCGCCGAGAGTGTACAAGAGAGCCATATTCTTTTCTTCAAACCAACATGTAGGCAGAACGAGGGCTGGAACTCTACTACTGTTTCATTATAACCTGTGTCAGCTGTGTAACATTGGAGATACGATACAGGGAATATGTTACTGTCAGGTTGTAGCGGGCTCATCGTAAGCCCCGACATTACTGGCCAAGAGGAATCATTCTAGTATGATCTGAAAGCAAGATTTCTATTGTAAGTAATATTATACCGATCCCTCGCAATTTGTTGTTGACATTACCCTCGAAATTCAGACCAACCTCATTTGGATGATCGATGACCACTGGTAAGCAACGACGCTTGGAGCTTTTATCAGATGATGCAGGCACTGAAACTGTCTTTTAACGCTTTCGGTCTCATAAACGAGACAATGATGCGGATAAACACCTCTTCGACATTCGGGGGTGAGCTTTGCTAATTTGTTAGTGACTACTGTACTGAGCGGACTAGAGAAACAATCTTCGTGTGTTTGACACAGAGCCTTTACGTCCCATCCTACCAGTTTTCTATCCTACTTGTTTTTCATGAACCCGCATATCCTAAGCTCATTTATTGAGAGACCTCTGCTCGAATACCGCCACTGACTGCTCAGGTACGCCGTCCATTCCGGAGAAGACCGTAAATGGTACCCAGGAGGTTCAGTTTTCCCTGTGTTGCTGAGCCACCATGTGTATAAGAATAAGCCAAGGAAACCCTTTTCATTACAACACGACCGATACAAATATGAAGGTGACGAGAGATACGAACAAGGAAATGTGATGGAAAGTTAAGCAATAAAGTTAAGCAGTATAACTGTGTTGTAGAGATTCGAATACTTATTCAACGCAAAAAGCCACGCGCCTCAACGTCTTAATGATGTCCATAGCCAATTCCATTTGCGTGGCCGTTCCCGGAGGAGTGGCTATGGCCATAGACGTTACCATTGCCAACAGCAACCTCATAGCTTTGATGATGCTCAGCGGCGCCTTGAGCATAAGCGCTTCCGCGCCCATAGTATCCACCTCCATAAATGCGGAGGTGCTCAGCTGCTGTGATAGATGCGCTGGCACTTGCGTGGCCAACAGCTCCAGAGACCAAAGTTTCCATTTGAGCAGAAACATGCTTCATGGCAGAAGCTGTAATGGCGGTGATAGCAGTCTCCATTGCGATGGTGAGCATTTTGTGCATCTCGACCGTGACGTGCTCGACCGTCGTCTCCGCAATGCTGATGAGGGTCTCTTGCATGACAGGGTGTTTAGCGAACACGCTCAGGTCGGGTTCAGCTATAACCTTGAATTTCATCCAAGGAACTTCGCTGAGCATGACCGAAAGTTTCTTGTTGAGCTCGATAATGATAAGAACACCATTGGCGTTGCGGAGTCGAGTGCGGAGATCCAGGCGAGCAATTCGGTATTCATCGCCTGCATGGATCTTATATTTTCCAACTAGGAAGAATCCATCGAGCGAGTATTCGAAGCAGTGTTTGCTGAATCCTGTTAGGTCCCATTGGAGATGGCCCTCGAAAAACCCGACAATCGCTTCGAGATCAATGCTGGAATGAACGACGGTGCCATCTAGACGACGGCATTGGGCGTGAAGGAAAGTGCCTTTAAGCTCGAGCTTTGTGCACGTTTCTTCAATCAAAAGATTATGGCTCTCGCTGGAAAAGCATCAGACTATAGAAAGCAGCAAAAAAAAATAATGAACACACCGTTTAAAAATACGAGGATGAAAAGTGTGTCGATTTAGAAGTCGTCGAGGATGATGTCGCCACTGTGGTAGCACTTGACGTGGTTGACGTCGCGGAGAATAAGCTGGTAGCGCTGGCAGTTGTGGCAGTTGAAGCGGCACTGGCTGTTGAAATCCCTCTGGTCAAATCTGGCGCCGCTACCACTTTGATGGGTTCGGGTCTTTTTGGACTATGTGTACTTGCAAGATGAGACACCAGCGAAAATTAGATAAACAAAGAACTTACGATGAAAGAGAAAGGGGACGGGTGATGAATTCTAAGACACCGTCAACATTTTTGATGTGACGGTTTAGATCAAGTTTGCTCTCGAGCGACTTCTTAGACTTCGCTGTGAGAATCCCTTCGGTATTCACTGAAAGACTTTCAGCAGCATTACTGAAGCCATGAGACCCCCAAGTCAATTTGCCATCAACAAATCCTATGTGATCTTCCAGCTTGATGGAAGAGTTTGAAAAATTGGAGGTATCACGAATCTTGCATTTGGCAGATAGAACCCCAACTTTTGAGATTGATAACTCTTTGCAAGATGATGAAAGCGTCATGGAACTATTGAAAGACAGCGTCAGTGTCTTTACTGGTTGTATCAGCACAAGCTAACATACACTGATTTGGACAGGATAATGTTTGAGGCACGTTGTGAAAGGGATATTTGAAGAGAGGTGCAGCTTTAGATTACAAAATGACTTGTTTCCTTTCATTTCTCTGTCTTTATAATTGTTGGCGGGAGTTCGTCGAGCTCTCTTACAGTGACACTGTCCCCATGAATTCTGCTAAGGTCGGACTATATTCTCGCCGGTGCAGAAGACTCTCCAGAAATAAAACATTGAAGGGACCGAAACCTGAAACGACCTGTCATTCAGGGATATATCGAGGTACAGGTCCCGGATAATTAAAGAGAAGAACGTTAGATCTAACAAGATCTAACGTAGCCGTCGTAAATAGGTCCTCAATTATCCAATGGGAAGCGACAGAAACGAAGGCACTAAGAGCTCAAGCCTGCACAAAATCAACAATGGATCGCCCTCGTGTCCCTGTACACCGATGCAGCAGTAGAACAATTCAGAAGCACAGGCCCCAGGCGTCACTGAAGGAATGCATGGATTGATTGCCCAGACGCCAGACAAATGCCCTTGTTTCGTCTTTCTTTGAACAGCTGGTACCAGATGTATTCGGGATCAATTGTGCCTATCTTGAAGGTTACGGAAACTTTGACAGGACAGTTTACGGCCAACCCGTTGGAACTTGCGCCGTAGCATTCAAAGGGCAATGCAGCAAATTATGAGTACACTTTCCTAGCCGCCTGATATTGCTAAGAGAACGACGTTTTAAGCGAAGTTAGGGAGTCGAAAAGGAAATAGCTTGAAGTAGTTGTCAGAAGAGGTCTTCTGGCATCTGCCTAGTCCCAAAATTGCTGACACCGTGTGAAATTTGAACCACCTCCACACTGTGCCGCCTATTTGGCCTTGTTATTTCAGGCGCATTGGAGAAGAGCGGCGGCATTCAACAACCTCCGCTCTTAAGCCTTAGTCTGGAGATCGAAATAGTCAAGCGAGAGTTGCTCAGGAACTCTCAAATCTCTCTGAGTATGTCCCACGAATGTGATTTGATTCTATGGTCGCAACTCCCAAGCTTGACGGCCATCAAGGCTGAAGTGATCTGAGGAGTCCGAGTCACTGGCAGTTTGGTCAGTACTGCTCAATACTACTTAGAACTTTGTAGTCACCCATTGCAAATCTGATTTCAAAACTGAAGTTACTAGATTCTAAAGTGTGCTGTCTTTTGAGCTATCGTCGGCCACAAAGTTGATAGTCTTATCTTGGAAGCCTGGATCTCACGCAAACCCATGGATCATCAGTGTTCTCGACATTCAAACACATACATGTCTCAGGATGGATTCATTTGACCACAACGGGAGACGGGCGTCCTCTCCGCTTAGTTGCCGAGTCTCACATCTAAAAATAATGTTGCTCTAAATTAAGCGCTGATCCGTTGGAAGCTAACATCTTGTGTAGTGGTCGGTGCAGTTTTTGTTTCCTTCAAATTGTTTTCGCATCCCATGGGTTGGACGATGAGAGTAGTTTTAACACAATTATATCTTTTAGCCCAAACGATGCTTTGTTCGCCGGTATCTCAAAGTTTTGATTACCTCTAGACAGACGTCCATCCAGCACAAGGTACGTAATACGTGTGATGGACAAGTGCAGATAGGCTGTGAAATTAGCAGTATTGGTCACAGTTTGGCGAAATGTATCGATAAAAATCCGTGGTAAGTATCAGTAGACTAGCGCCACAGCACAGGCGAACCAGTCGTGACCTTATTTATCCGTCCTTTTATCCCTAAGAATGGTCTTCGGGAGAGATAGAGTGCATAGTCATAACGTAAAAAGCAGGGAGTTAACTGATGCATTTGAACATATTGCATTCATTTATAAATGCTTGATAAGACTTTCTTAAGAGAGCAGTAACCCGACGAGAAGAAAGCAAGATATTAATTGTAAACTGTCAAGAATACACGATCCTGAAGTAGAGAGAATGTAGATCGATTTCTAACAAAGGTGGACAAAGACAAAAAAAAACAGTGAAAATAACTCATGATAAAAAGAACAGAAGCATAAATAAATAAGAACTAGTAGATACCCCGTACGTTACACGGGACATTCATAATTAATGGGAAGCAATATAACATACCCACTTATAATTTCCATGCCCAACTTTCAGTTATCTTTGTCAAATCTGTGTTCACAATTTCTCCTCGAGCTAGTGTAGCGACTTGCTTTAACTTACGCCATGTGAGGCAGTCCAAATGAGTCAGTGTATATTTCTACTTCCAATAAAGTTTTTTAGACAACTCCCCGATCGATCTCCTGCCAAAACACGCACGACTTTCAGTTGTTATTACACGTCAAAAACTGAAACTTTTACAGAAATAAAACCACAGCGAGGAAGGAAATATAAATAACAATTAATCTCTCCGGACTCACAGTCCAAAAATCGAAAACGATAGAGAATTAGACCTCACTCGCCGAAAAGGGTTCGTGGGGAAAACATTCATTTATTACAAGCCGCGCCTCGCTAACGCTACGGCAACTCACAAACACATTGAAATTTTAGACGGTTAAAGACAAAAGAGAAAGATCCTAGTTGGCGTTCGTAAATAAGAGCAGAACAAATATGTACTATATAGGTAATATAGATAGGTGCGCTTCCTTTTTGAGGATAGAGAGAGAGCGATCAAACATGAGAAACCTGGGCGTGTTTCGCAATCTCCGCGTAGCTGTGGTTGTCTCGCAATTCATGGTGAGAGTGGTTATCAGAGTGGGCGCTTCCGTGAGACTCGTAGTGGGCTGAATAACCGTGTGCGCTGCCACTGGAATAACCGTTAGCCCCTCCGCTATGAACGTAGCCACCACGTCCGTAAAGATGCAAAGACTCGGCAGCGGTAATCGATGCACTAGCGCTCGCGTGGCCAATAGCGCCGGAGACCAAAGTTTCCATTTGAGCAGAAACATGCTTCATGGCAGAAGCTGTAATGGCGGTGATAGCAGTCTCCATTGCGATGGTGAGCATTTTGTGCATCTCGACCGTGACGTGCTCGACCGTCGTCTCCGCAATGCTGATGAGAGTCTCTTGCATGACAGGATGTTTGGCGAATACGCTCAGGTCGGGTTCAGCTATAACCTTGAATTTCATCCAAGGAACTTCGCTGAGCATGACCGAAAGTTTCTTGTTGAGCTCGATAATGATAAGAACACCATTGGCGTTGCGGAGTCGAGTGCGGAGATCCAGGCGAGCAATTCGGTATTCATCACCTGCGTGAACCTTGTATTTTCCAACTAGGAAGAATCCATCGAGCGAGTATTCGAAGCAGTGTTTGCTGAATCCTGTTAGGTCCCATTGGAGATGGCCCTCGAAAAACCCGACGATCGCTTCGAGATCAATGCTGGAATGAACGACGGTGCCATCTAGACGACGGCATTGGGCGTGAAGGAAAGTGCCTTTGAGCTCGATCTTTGTGCACGTTTCTTCAATCAAAAGATGCTGGCTCTCGCTAGAGAGAAGAATAGAATTAGAAAAAGTTATTTGACCATTTGCTAAATATTTTTACCTTCGGAATTTTGAAGAGGAGAACCTTGTATAAGAAGACGAAGACTTTGTCTCTGCGAATGAAGATGTGGAGACAGAAGTCGCCGTAGAAGTGGATGAGGCGGCCGAAAACATGCTACTGGCACTGGCAGCACTGGCGACGCTTGCGACACTAGATTCGGAGATCCCTCTCGAAATTTCGGGTGCCACTAGATGCTTACTACTAATTCTATTATCAGCAGGTAAATAAATCAAAAGATCGCGGTAACTCACGCGTCAACTGGGTGAGAGTTGGGAATGACGGCCAAGATACCATCTTGATTTTGGATGTAAATGTTGAGATCGAGTTTGCTCTCCACCAACTTGCCACCCGACTTGAGTTTGGCAGATAGGACACCGTTGGTGATGTGGATATCCTCAGAGGTGTGGCTGAAGCCTCTACCTCCCCAGGTGAGCTTTCCATCTACGTTTCCAATGTAGTCGTTAAGCGAAAGCGATGAATGAACGGTGGTCTTCTTGTCGGCCTTTTGCAGTCAGCAGAGAGAACACCCTTAGTGATGGTGATTTTGTCGCAAGTGTCAGAGAAAAGCATCGTGCTAGAGTACCAAGTGCCATGGTGAGTATACGGCCGGTGCTAAGAAGTAAAATGTACATACTCGAAGATTGAAGGTAAGGCGGGCACTGAAGTGTTTAGAGGAGGTCTGAATCTCAAGAGGTGCCTACAAGGATGTTGGTTTTCAAGGCAGGCTAGAAGAACTTTTATACTCACCTCAAGTTTGAAACTCAGGGATAGAGTTTGATTCCTGTCTTGTGTCCCCCGATATTTTGGAGCCGACTATGAAAGCAATATTTGGATCGCTATCGACGAATGAGATTTTACCCTGTGGGTTTGAATGGTTCCGAGAGCATAATGAGCAACAAAAATAGCTCTTAAACTTGAGATCAGAATTGAACAGGATTTTGACATAACCGCGCACTTCTTCCAAAAATCCCGTTATTTGATTGACATTTGTCATTCCATAATTAGGAACAGGCACTACACAATTCCGAATACAAAGAATGAGCCAAATAACAACATCTGGAGCATTTCGGAGATATGTAGTGTCCAAGTTGTGAATGAGAAAGGGCTAGAAGTAACACTTTTGGTATCCTGGGGTGTCGCTTAGTTGCAGTCCTTCAAGTAACTGTAGCAGAATTCGATCTAAGATACAGATTCAGCACCAAATGAAGACGCGTTACATCCAGAGAAGGACTCTCGTAGCAAGCAAGAAAGGCTGAGATTTGGGTGAGGCGCATAGAGACTTGGGAGGGACCTAGATGAATCTGCCTTTCCAGAATACATTGTACTGTTATGAAAGGCATTGATCACTTGCCGGTTGAGATTCGACAGAAAAGCATAAGTATTCAATTGGCATGTGCAGCAACTCGAAGTGGAAGTACGGTCCAGTGGCAGGTCCACTGCTGACTTAGAGAAGCAAGTTGGCAGTGGCAAGCGTCGGCCTGATATTTTGGCCGTCAGGAGACGTGTCTGAGCCTCTGCCAGATAAGTTTGAGCAGTTGATAGAGATTCGCCGTAGAGACTATATTTGGCGTGACCAGAGTGGGTAAAGAGCGGCACAATGATGGATAACGAGACGAACAAGTGATGCTCCAAATTTCTGTTGCTTGGACTTGATTGGCGGCTCCCCGCAACTCGTAATTAACTTTGTTGACTTGAAGGACTTCCCTGGGCTTCCTTCATTCCTTGCTGATTCCAAACTAGCAGATCCTCCATCAATCCGCTGAGGGCTGAGTGGTTGTGCCGGGGTCCGACGGAGCCAGACATGTGATAACTAGAAAGTTTTGTCGAGCCGACATTTGTATACCTTGCATCCTTTCTTAGTACTTAATATTGACTTAATACCTTGCACTTGACAGAATATTCAGTTCATAGGAAACAGACGTTTTGCAATCGATTTTTGAAAATATGTTGAACCGTTTGGCAGGCAGTTTGGCTTTATGTTTGTGTGCCGAATAAGACAGTGTGCGTCTTACGGCTTATTAGGCGTTATAGTCCGCTTGGACCGCACAATACTCTGAGAGACAGACGTTTGAATTAGCGTCGGCTGACAATCGATGGCAAAATACCGTTTCGAAATAAATTATTAATATGTACTTTGGACGACAGTCACATCAACAAATCATGTCAAGACCTGTAATAGCTACCATTTTAGCCGTCAAAATCTTTCACGGCTGTTTGACTTGCTCGAATCACAGTGGCATTGGACAGAGGCTTATGTTACATAATAAACCAGCTTCTTTAATCTCTATGTACTTTGTGTGATAGATCTTCCACTGTCCTTGGGACCCTGAAATAGATTGCATCCGAGTCGGCACAACGTTTCTGTTTCGGCTCTAAAGACACCAGTAGTGGAAGTTTTATTCAGCAGACAACTGAAATTGCGACTGAACTAGACCTTTCAGCTCTTTCTTGCTTGGAAAGGTGTTCTGAATAATTTTATCGTCGCTTAAGGTTTCATCATCTAATTTTGCACAGGAATAGGGTGATTCATTTTCAAGTTGCCCGGGGTATCAAATGGAATCCATGGATTTGAACATGCAGATACCAACAATTGATTATGCATTGAATTGACCAAGGATTGACGTCTATAGAGAAACCTTCTCAATATGTTCTTGGTGTTGAAAGTATCTGACCCATCTTTACTATTGTAGATCCATTGACCGTCGAGAGTTCCTCACCGCTTTCAGCTATTATGAAAATCTTACTCATTGGAGGTTGCACCATCCGTTTAAGTTCTGTCTCGATCTAGAGCTCGGAGTATGATACGGCCTTATACCAAGTTACTTATACATGTGTGGTTTTACGCAAGAAAGGCGCAGAGAGCACATAATGTTTTGGCCTGCACTTGTTGCCATTATAAATTTAGATCCACAGAGTTCTCACTAAGGATGACGTGTCACTTGTACTCCACAATGGACCTCATATTCAGGAGAAAGGTCAGTGAGCGCACACATAAAAGCTCGATTAGAATCCAGTGACTGAGTTATAGGAAAACAGCATTTTTGGTTAAAGAGTACGCGATTATCTTTAACAAAGCTGTACCGATACGAAACCTCTGCTTAATACTGTATGATTGGCTCACATCTTCTCAACGGTTATTACAGTCCTACCACTAGCACTCCTCCGGGATGGTCTTAATGAGAGCTTGATCTTTGATTAAAGAAGCCGTCGATCAACTGGATTCATACAAAAACACTGCTATTGTGAGACCAGGTTTGTCAAATTTGCGTGCTAGGAGCATAAGTCATAAGGAAATCCCAATATATGGCAGGAAATCAATGAAAAACATTTCGTCTCTTAATTATACAAGAAAGGGTTAAGCTTTCCATGGTTAGCGCGGTTTTCAATCTCCAACTAACCGAATTTAAGCCACGCTATCAAATCCGAAATTGCAAATGATCTGCGTCTCCCAACTGGTAAAACAAAGCCTAATGCGGTAACGCGCCACAGAAATTTATCGCATGAAGCTGGTCGGCGAAGGAGTGAAAAAGTTTCGACTGACCTTGTTCGACAACAATCCATTTGGTATATGAGAGCTAACATCAAATCCCAACATATCTGAATGTTAAGGCCCAATAGGCCTATTAGGAAGGAAGCCCCGGAGTCAACAAGGAAGTGGCCGTATCATTGACCGTCCGTGTGTCGCATAACGCGTCGAGACCACACATAAGTAAAGTCTGGAGTCGTGTGTGTTCTAAATACTTTAGTATGAGCGTCATAGACGGAGAGCCGTGACTTCTAACTCTGCACATATATGACTTAATTACGGACGTTCTCATATGGTAGCTGGCGTGGGAACAAGGGGCTCATTCTGGGAGTGACCCGTGACGTCATATCGTGGTACGGGTATTTGAGAGACAAAACGTTGCGCGGAACGAGGACATCCTTCCCTTCCTTCAACACAGAATTCGAAATGCTCTCTTTATTTGCCTCGTACTCCTCTCCCCGTCTCCCAATGTCCGTTCGAGCGGCGGCTGTGGCAAAGTCTAGATTTAACAGTACCAGGTTCGTGGAAACTCGACCAAATCAACTGTGCCCCTTTCCCACTAACGGCTAATCAGGCTCTATTCAAGGTTTTCTGAACCTATCACATCTGCGCATCGCTAATCCTGCATCATTTTAGCACAATGCATGACAACGACCCAGAAGTAGGTTATCCTCACTTTCCTTTGGCATGCACAACTAAATCACCGTAGCTCTTGGAAAAGGAGAAGCACAGAAATCTCAACCGAAATCTCAACGATAAGACCTCTACACCTCACGAACATGCTCCTGGGTGGAATGAATTACTTGCGAGCGCCTCAGAGGCCGCGGTCAAAGTACGCTAGTCGGTACTGTGCATTTGTTCAACCACCTTACGAAACCGCATGCTAGGCTGATAGGTCAGACGGAGGACCTCAAGAGATGCAAACTAGAACTGTTGAACACCTAAGAGCGCGTCGCTCGGAAACGGATGGAGAGAGTTCGACGACGGCACACTACAGCCGAGATACCGTCTCAGGCCCACTCTCCGGGGCCACAGGAAAAGAAGAGGTGATTGTAAAACAAGGAAAGGTGGTGGTCGACATGTTAGGGGCTGACGTCGTTTTAAAAGGTTTAAAAATGAACGAAACAATGACCCCAAGTGAAGAAGATGTATGTTCCATTCCTCTTTCTATAGCTTTTAATCTAAACTTCATCTACTCAGGTCAAAGCCGATAGAGGAGAGGTTTAAGATCTCTCGCTCTCCTCTGCGGCTCAGGCGCATTATTACCACCAAGCAGAGTAGGACCCAAAAGCCAAGAAGATTTGATTCCCTGCCGTCCGCGCAAAAAGATATGTTCTAATTTATGGCGCTTTTCATACTCTTTGAGATTGTAATATTGTACTACCAAATTTCTGTCTTCTCAACACGTCAAATCTTCGAATTTTGCAAGAGTCTGTTGACCTTGTGTGTGTAGTTTGTTTTCCCTCACTGCTTTAATCGATCGTCATTTTAGCTGAAGATTTGGGTTTATGCAACAAATGCAAAGCGCTAATGTATACTACTTAGTACTATATACACCGCAAATTCGGCAGTCGGGTAACAATTTGATGCGTGACAAACAACCGGATCATCGTCTGTTTGATTGACTTGGGATTGTCTGTCACCAGTGCACAAAACTGTTGGTTGACTTCAACATTACTTCAACATGTTACGACTGTGGCGGTCAATCAAAATCAGCCCGCGTGAAAGACTTCAACGCAGCTTTTATCGACTACTTACTCACATACACGGTCATCTCGGAGGCCTCTCTTATCGAATTTAAGACCTTGAAGTCCAGAATCCTGTAGAAACCATCTTCGAACATATTTTGGGACTGCAACTTCTCAGCATCGAATTCGTAGTCTCAATGACCTCCAATATACGCATACCATGAGCTTTCTCCGACTTCTTACAGCCTTTGTAAGTATGTCTTGTCATCGGTTTTTCCGTTACAACGGGTCTTCCAGCTCCTGCAGTTATGTAGAGACCCCAGCTCAAGTACTTCGGCCACACCAAGGCCACACAGCCAGGCTGTCACCGTTGCATACCGAAGCTTCCTATCTTCTAGGGCTCACACGAACCATCAAATGTATCATCTAGTCACCTCTGTGGGGATACATAGGTGATCCAGGAATTTCTAATTGCTCAATTGGCGAGCGTGTCGCCGGATATATTCTGCATATCTAGGGTAGGCATTCTCAAGCAAGTCTTCTAAAATCGCCACCTGATAGAACTTTTGTATACATACTTGCAAGTAACGCGCTCTGCGTGTCTCATCCTTCCTTCACTTTGCACATCAATCACTGATGTTGGGAGGCCGCAAGCTCGGATGAAAATGCAGTGTGAAGTATTACTTGTCTCATGTATACGCTAGTCTTGCGCAACGAGCGTACCTGGGAACGGATTGATCGAGATGCCTGACAAAAGTATTGATTTCCCTTTTTTAAATTTACGACATTTAGCCTAGGGTGGTCGTTTCTTTCCGTTTCTTTCGTTCCACTCGTTCGCTTTTCTCTGCCACACACCTAGAACACCCCTGGAGGTTGTTCTGTGGAAATTGAAGGGCAGGACACCTCAATAGAGGATCATAGACTGGGTGCTAGATCCCTTGTATCTATGGCAGGTAAATATCTCACCTCGTACATACCGATAAACCTCGATTGTGCTTATCTATTGGTCACACAGTGGAAGATACTCACTCCACTGCTCTATCTGGGTTTTTACTCGCATTCGACATTATCTATGTCTTGGGATTGATTTCTCTCGGGGCGGTCTTTTTGACAGCCTGGTGTTCGCCAAATATCAAAAGGGCGTCAACATGGTTAATGGTCGTGTTTTCATGGATTATAACCAGCCTTGGGAACTTGATTTTAATTGGCCAGCAGACGGGTCGTCCTCCAATGATGATTGCGTGCCTTTTTCAAGCGATGTTGATTCATGCCCTGCCTATATTGTGAGGCTACCATGCTTTATCGTGCGGCTTATAGCGGTGGCTTATGAACTCAGCACGTCGTTTTATGTTACTGCGTTTATGCTACAGGTTTATTTGTCGATCCATCTTGCCCTCAAAAGCAATTCAACCATCTCGAAATTCCAAATGACTCTAGTAAGTCCCACTATCGTATGTTGAACGATACAGTCCCATAATATCCTCCAGCTTCATGTGGTTCCCTGTGGTTCCTTTTTCTGCGTTCTGCTAGAGATATTGATTGTACTTGCCTTTTTGTCGTCTACGTAAGCCACACAATCTGACCTAACTTCAGCTTGGAATCACCCAACCCAGTTCAGTCCAAAGACACCCTCTGGGCATGTATTGCCACTTAACACTTTCCTCGGCGTAAGCCATTCAATAAACACTTCCAAATCCTAATCCAGCTTTTTAACTAACGATAGGTCAAAAATCACTGCGGCACTCACTATTAGCGCATTGGTAATATTCCTTTCCTTAGAGGGTGCGTTTCGTATCTCGATCGTGATAAGGTTCCCACGTTTATATTTGACATTCTCAGCATTAATCGGGGTTGTGCTTTGGCGTCTTTGGAAGTCGACAGGGAAATTAAGTCCTCTGCGGACCCATGAGCATATTTCCTTCGATGTGGCCGTTCGTGTAGTAATATTCGGATTTTGCCCCATGATCGCCATCGGGTAGGCTCTTTCTCGAGACAGTCTTTCTGTTCTATCACAAACTCAATTGGGCTGGGAAGGGTGTCATCACTTGAATATTTTCCAAAAGCTAGGATAGACACCATCACGAGCAGCATTATCCAGGCAGTCCGTGAGTGACCTGGACCCATACGCTACAACAATGGGCAAATATCTGACGTTGTACAATTTTACTAGTGCCGGTAGTAGCAGGTCTGATATTTGGGACCCAAAGAGTGAGTTCAAGTCGATGTTGTTATTTACGCACTTTAGTCTTGACACTTTTATGACACGTCTAGGACATCCTGTGTGTGTGGATGTTTTGGAGGAAGAATCCAGGGCCTCAGAAATCCAAATCGAACTGTGTATAACATTGTATAAACCTGTATTAAGTTATTAAGCACAACTTCATATTTATTAACCAGTAGCTTTCAAGTCTCGTGGTGATCCTGTCGAATTTCTTAGTGCAAGTTTGGTGCAAGACTGCAAGTGGTAATTTGGTCACTTTGTACGATCATCATTGAATCCGCTTTAGAATCGGAAATGAGTTTCAATCAGTACCGATACACAGTGCTAAAGCCTAAAGGTAATCATTTTGACGTTGTTCATAATTTTAAAAATAGAGATGAGGTCAATGACGCCAACTTTAAGAGCATGCAGACAAACGTAATCAAAACAGGAAGAAAGTTGGAGAGGGGCTTGGCGTGCTCTTAGATTTGTACATTTATCAGGACGACTACCTGCAGATGTACGAGAACCGTCGCTCGAGTGCTGCTGCTCATGCACTGCCCAGTCTTCCACCCGGGGCACAGCCGCCCGTAATCGGTCAAGCTGCCGCAGCACACGCATTTCCGACGACAGCTTACTCCTTCCAAATCACACCTCCTATGTCTGGTCACGAACCTCTTCCAAATCCCTGGGATTCGCATCCGACCTCCAATCAAACACTACCACCGATGAAACCTACTCGACCGCGCGTAGTATCAGTGCAAGACCCGTATTCATCTCCTCTAGGCCAAGGATCGGGATCTAGTATACGAACGGGACAGAAGATGTCATTCCCTTTTCCCGAGCCAGATATCTACCGGTCTACATCATATCGAAATGAGATACCGCCCAACGAGAGACTATCGCACCATCATACCAGAAGCGATCTTGGTTCCCCTTCCAGCGCCTCTACTTTACAAGCCCCACAACAATTACATCACCGCAACACCTCCGTTACTTCATTTGCGTCCTCCTACAATGGTTACAACGAAGATGAACATTTTGGTTCAGATTATAACGAAGTATTTATTCTATCTTGCTTCAAACATTCAATTCTATTGACAGTTTATCCAGGTAGATGACAATGAGATTGAAAACAACTCGGTGCGGGCTTTAACAGACCAACAGTGAGCATACCCAATTCCTCTTTTGCTAGTATCGTTGCACATTTTCAATGCAAGTGTTTTAGACTAGCATCTGAGGAAGGCCTACGCCGCTTTCAAGCAGGAGAGCTACCCGACAAGGACCAAGAATGGCATCGTTTAGTCCCCGAGGAGGCAAGAGACGCATTAGGAAAGCAGGAAGTGCAAAGGCAGTCAGTCATATTCGAAGTCATAAAATCGGAAAGAGACTACGTCGCCGATCTAGAAGCAGTTGAAGCGGTTCGTCTCTTTTTTTCTCCGCATTATTCTAACATGATTGCTAAACTTTTAAAAAGGTGTATATTGACGGCCTGCGCACTGCGAAGCCTCCAATAATATCTGCATCCCGTCTAGGTGGATTCATCGACGAAGTTTTCCAGAACCTACGAGTTATATTATCTTACCACCAACGTATCCTTGCTGCACTGTTTGCACGCCAACGCGAGCAACACCCGTTGATTCAATCCGTAGCAGACATCGTGTTAGACAGTCAGTTTTTCCGGCCATATTCAACCGTACATTTGTTGACGATCAGTTCGTGAACAGCCGTGCTTGCAGCCGATTTTCGTTCCAACTACGAGACATACATCAAGCAATACCCTCTTGCAGAATCACGGCACCGAAAACAAATGAAATCCAACCGTGCATACGAGACGTTTATTCAATCAGTCTCAAATGACCCTAGAATACGCAAACGAGACCTCATCACCTTCCTTTCGCGGCCTGTCACCAAACTTCCACGACTTAATCTCCTCCTTGAGCAAATCTTAAAATTAACAGACACAGAATATGATCACCCCGATCTAGAAACGCTCCCAATCATTCTTGGTATTTTGAAAGATTGTATCAAGAGCACCCAACCCGGAATTGAAGCGGCCGAGAGTAAGGTCAAATTTTGGGGTCTCTGCGAAAGTCTAGTGTTCCAAAAGGGTGAAATAATCGTATGTGTTACTTTTGACGTCATCATCTCTCGCACCGTCTTGACAACTTATGGCAGGACATGGATCTCTATGATGAGAGCCGTACACTTGTTTATTTAGGCCCTGTCATGCGTCGCAGTCGAACAGACACAGGGTTTTCTGAAAAATGGCTAGAATTGACTGCGGCATTACTTGATAATTATTGTAGGTTTATTTTTCATCCAGACATGCCTATATCAACTCAAGCGTGCCCTAGTTATACTCACTCGAGAAGAAAAACGCTCGAACGGTACCGTCAGGCGTTTACTCATGTCTCGGGTGTGTTCATTTTATGATCATGTCGCTCTCACTTTTTCATACAAATTTTACACTTGAAGCCTTTGCCACTTTCTTTCCTGCGTCTTGGAGCTTTTAACACGTCACCTGAGCTACGTCGCGAGAAAGCAGATGATGGTGGTCTGCTGGATAGGTATCGGACGCAGTCGGTCCCGATGTATCCATTCACCATATATCATGCCTCGAGTCGTTCCACTCGGCGGTATACCCTATATACTGCGAGCGAGGTGTTACGGAAGAAATGGTACAACTCGTTTGTAGACGCAATTGGAGTACACAAGGTCCGCCAAGAGGCCAACATGGTACGTCTTTTTGTATGTAAAGAGTCCTGTTTTCATGTTCTAATTTCTTTGTCTAGTGGTTCAATCCACAAACACTTACCGATGGATTTTTCAGAACGGTGCCGCGGGATTCTACTCCAGCCAATGGACTGAACTTTACGGGGAGAATTCAATGTGCCGTGCCATTTTGTAATGACCATTCATTTCCTTTCTATTTATCTTATCTAACGTTGTATTCTGTATCTAGTCAATGGCTCTCGACGCTTTCTAGCAGTTGGATGTGGTCCAGGCGTCTACGCCGCCCCTGTCAACACAGAAAGTGAGTGAATATTCTTTTCTGAAATACGGAAGTATTCTCTTTTCTGATTAGCGAGGAAAGAGTATCGTCTCGTCATACCTTGTCGGAACCCAACTACGTTAGCGGCTTTCATAACATGGGGAGAAAAAGATTTTCAATCGCTTGGTGGTACAAGTCAACACTTCGATCACATCTTATTCACTGGATATTCTTGCTCGGCTTGCCGATGGACAGACGGATACTCGAGCGCTGGAGGCCTCTAAGGAACGTATCGGTGGTAATGATGCGCACATTGTCTTCTTCAAGCATGTGCATCTTGGAGGGAGGGCATTATGTGAGTGTCTTCATATCTGTTCATTTTGTCAAAATTTTGAATGTCTTTTGGGGTCGTTTTGCAGTAATCTATGTTTCAAAACGAAGACTTGCGTCATCTATGAATCTGCAAGTGCTAGAGGCTGTTGATGTGAAGGACCTATTACTTGCTCCTAAAAGATCTGTTGCGTCGAGCATGCACTCGTTTAGACCTTACGGTGAGGTTAGTCACCATCGATCTCGCTATTATATGTATTCGGTGTGTAAAGGAACTAACTTATGCCACTCCTCAGCCAGGTTACATACCTAAAGATGCATACGACATTGTCGCGCTGTCGAAGACAATTGGAGTCTGCACGAGTGATGGGATTGTTACACTGGATCCAACAAAGTGAGTACTACCATTGACGTTAGTTGCATCCAGACCTGTTATCATTGTTTGCTTCCCCTTTCAAGTCTCGTGGAGTCTGCCGTAGCTATTGTACCCGACTTGAAGGACGCAAGTTCCAATGAGCCCATGGCTTTGCTAAAAGCGCGTCTTGACGGCAAAAAGCCGTTGGGATTTGTGAGAGTTGACCAAAACGACCTGCTGGTAATTTATGATGGCGAGTTTCTTTTCTTATCGTCAATCTTCGAAATATATTTATCTAGTGTTTTGTCAGAAATCGGCTGTTATATCGACAAGCGCGGCGTACCCGCTCGTCGCTGTGGTTTCATCAAATGGGAGGTCAGGGCAGTCTCTTATGCCTATCGCAATGGACATATCTTGCTGGTCTCTTCCGAGTTCATAGAGATTCGAAATGTAACCACAGGGCGGATCGTGCAGGTCATTGAAGGACAAGACATAAGGCTGCTCTACTCTGGACCTTATATGACCAAGGATGACCCAGTACTGATAGCCATGCGCGGCAGAAAGGACGACAAAGAAGGCGTCAGCGATCGAATTGCTGAATTAATCCAGACAGAGGAGATCAGCGTGATGTCACCCACGAGGACACCATCGTCGTCGATTTGGGACGAGTGGGATATGTAAGGTATTGGTAGATTTAGTGCCTGGATTTTTATTATCTGCTTTATTATCTGTTCTGCTTTCTCTTTCTGCTGCTTCTATTTGACATTTGTAGCCCAGTATACCCTATGGATGTATCATTAAACGAAATATTATATTATATAGACTATCTCTAATCACATTTTCCCCCCTTAGTACTGGAAGGTTGTATTCAAAAGCCAGTGACTTTCCGTTCCTTCTTGATAAAAAGATCTGGAGTTCTCTGCTCTTACAATGCATCTTGGATCGCAAGCGGGTAATATAAATGAGATTATTAACCTAAGTGTTTAAGAGGTTGCGCCTAATGTGCGCCTTTCTATGAATCCTTTGATGTTGGAGTGACCCTCCAATGTGCCAAAGAAGCATCGTTTGGCGCTACTTTCCCAGACGACCACGTCGAGCTCCTTTGCATAGTTAAGAACAAATTCGTAGTCTGCTTGCGATGCAAACGCGGTGTATAGATATCCTACCATTGTTTGATATCAGTCAAATTTTTTTTTAAAAAAAAACTCTCTTGTAAGGTTGCTTACCTTCTCGGGACTTCAAACGATTTCGTTCCAGTTCCCATAGTCTTATCTGATCCTGCACCGTGACCGGAAGCAAAGGGTTCTGATGAAAAGAATTGATTACTAGAACAAGTACCAGACAGACCAAACACGCACGTTTTTACGCATCTGTGGGTGTGCATGTGTGACTAGGTAACTTATAATCTAATAAATTGAAAAAGCAAATTAACGACAGTGGATTGAGAATGCGCAGGATAGACGAACCTGATCAGCAGATATTCCATTCATCAGCGCCTTCTTCACGCTATCCCGTGTGATAGAGCCCACAACGAGGTTCGGGAAGCGGTATTTCAAAGACACGAAGAGGTTCAAAACCGCAGTTTGCAAGGGATTGTCTGTGGCAAGATTTCAAATGAAAAAGCAAGGCCATTAAGAGAAGCAATTACCGGTGTAAGCGTAGACCCGATAATTTGTTTCCAGAATAATGAAGCCTTCCTGAGGGCCGGAACTTGTGCCAGTGGTGGTAGGGAGAGGTGGAGAAGACGAAGTCAAGGTGGTCGAAAGACGAGTGGGACTGAAACGCCGCGATGAGGGCTTTGAAGGTAATGTCAAACCCGTTACACTGAGGCCATAGAACTTGATAAATGGATATACCTTTCGCTGCCAAATAAGACCGTAGTCTCGTAAATCTTCCAGCATGGCTTTCTGCGTTCCGCTTAAATTCTCTGTTGAGTATTCCTGAAAACTTCCTCATCAGTGTAGCATCAGGTGAAAGTTCGAAGACATTACTCTGCCCAGTTCCATTGTCGAAAGCATAAATATAAATCCCAGAACCTCGACCAAGTCCATTTGCCGTTCCTAAACGAAGGTCTTAATATGAGCAGACCAGATGGTACAACAAAACGCACCTCCGCTAGATGTAGGTATTGGAGCAACAAGTCCCAAAGTTGGTCGTGAGGCGAATGAAGGAGAAACTGGAAGCCCGCAGACGTAATTTGAAGTAATGAATTACTTAAGATATAAATTATCGTCAGGAGAATCTTTCTATATCGATAGACGACATTGTAAACATACTGGGAAGTAGCCATCAATCCGCTCCGTTGCAGTAAGAAGAGCACTCCTTGAGACGGTTTTGCAGGTGATTGTCCAGTGCCGGAAGAAACCATGTAATGCAGAATAGTCTGGTTTACGGATTTAGTTCAAAATCGAGGCCAGCGATACATAGGTGATCTTTAGCCACCTCCCATCTTTCCAAGGCGAATCCATCGAGAGCTTCGAGATCAAAATTCTGTCGTTTATCGTCTTTTTCAGCAGGAACGCCAAAACTTCCACTTGTCCCCCTTTCAAGACTTCAATCACATCGGGAATTGACGAAAAACTGAAAATAATCACCCTCCCGTAATTGCCTGACGGAATCCAGACTTAAACGTCCCATTCAACGCCAACTTCGAAGAAGACGGCGGCAGGATGTTCAATCGTCCTAATGTGGCAAGGGCATCTTCATAAAGCCTAGGAAGCGATAAACAAATGTTTACGACTGTCAGCAGCAGCGATCGACCATGTACTTTTTGCCTTCGCGAATGACCCATGCCGCCATAGTTGATACGGCAATTGCGGACTCAAGCCATAGTAAATTCATTATGATTTGCCTCTCCAAAGGCGCAAGTAGTCTGTCAGAAGATGTCAAGGACTGTAGAACATTCAAGACACCTCAGGAAATGTTACCGAAATATTGATAAACATGAAGAAGGCCTCTGGTACAATCTTGTCAATGTATTTTGTGACTGCGACTGCAGAAAGGGGAGCAATGCATGAGGGGTATGAATCTGTTCTCCGTTCTCTGAATATATGTAAGGCTGGACAGCGGGCATCGCATAGAACACAGTCCTTGGTTGAGAATAAGTCGTAGTAGGAACAAAATAAACTAGTCTCATACACCCAACTGTGACTCGCTATCCGAAATTAAGCCTACATAGATATAAGGTTAGGGTTTGCGCGTGACGTCATTGGGTTGAAGACATTGTACAGAATAGGCCCATTCATATCTGAAAACATTCAACCGGACACAAGAATGAAAGATAAGAAATGTTGTGTGCAGGCAACTGATTATTCCATTTTATAATTCACTTCTTGCATATCAGAACAGATAGAATAGTTGGTAGTCAAAAATCCAGTCATTTGATATTCATGTCTAATCTATAAGAAAAACCTCTACTCTGTCTCCTCGGCCTCTGTGGTGAACACCATGCACAAACCATCGTCGCCTGCGCTCACGATTACTGAGCCGTCCAACCCGAGGGATGCGCCGAGCACTGCTGCTCTGTGTCCTGTATGAGTTCGCACCAGTGTGCCATTTCGGGCATCCCAAGTACGGAGAGTTTTATCAGCAGATCCGGATATCAAGAGATGTGATTTGGAAGCAGGGTGAGAGAGTAGCGTTGTAATCGCGTCCTGGATTACGAAAGTGAGAATTAAATTAAATACTGCACATAAAATAGAGAAGGTAGAAGACGAACCTCGTGGTGCAGCGTTGAACGTAATCTCATTGTGCTGAGATCCCAGATGCAGGCTTTACCGTCAGTAGCGCCAGTGACGACCACACCTAAGCCGGTAGTTCCAGCACCAACAAGATCCACAAACACAATAGCTTCGATGCTTTCTCCTTCTGTGTGGCCACCTAGTGTTGAGACGATTTCTCCCTTACTCAGGCTTATCACACGGACGCCGCCAGCGGCACCGCCAACGACTGCTAATGTCGATGCGGGATTAACGGCTACGGCTGTTATTCCGTCAAGGCTGAAGCGAGCATCGTCTGGGCCCAGTTTAAATATCGGAGTGGATGAGCGGGGATCCCAGAAGATCAGGTAACCTTCTTGGTCTGCCGAGATAATTCTTTTGCCTGAATATGGGTTAGGATTGGAAAATCATCCCAAGATGTAAGGCGTACCATCTGGTGTAAATTCACCACAGTTAACAGGACCCATGTGTCCTGCAAACACTCTGCATAGTGTTTCCTGATGGGACTGTTTTGATGGATAAAGTCAGATAAATCGAAGTGCAAAGAGTAATGAGATATTTACGTTGCCAGAGCCATAGCGTGGAATCATTAGATCCTGCCAGAAGAACAGAACCCTTTGGATGCCATCGCAAGAACTGAAGTTGACTTAGCTAGGTGTATGAACGTCTAGTACAGTTTGGTACATACCATGACCTCATCGGGACCCTGTAACTCTGTCAAAAATTCCCAGGTGTTGTAGTTTTCTTTTCCGACTCTTCTCCAAATCCTGATCTTGCCGTCCATGCCTCCAGTAGCGATCATCTCTCCATCTGCGCTCCAGGCCGTGCTTGTTACACTGTCGGTGTGTCCCGTCAATTTTACAAGAATTTCGCCGTCTGTTATATCCCAGATGTAGCCCAGATCATCTTCACCTCCGGAAGCAGCAATAGGTTGTGTGGGATGGCAGGCCACGGCAAAAACGGACGCGTTGTGTGTGTTGAAATGTTGTACAGAGATATCTTGGACGCGACCTGAGGATCCTTCGGCCATGTCTCCCAAGGTATCTCCTGCTTCATCGTCCTCGTCGTCCTCGTCCATACGTTGGTCACTATCGTCTTCTACTTCCTCAAGGATATCGTCTTCCGTGATAAATAGTTCATCTTCATTCTCTTCCTCGAGATCGACGTCTTCGGCACGAGCTTTTCCTGAGGCCATTTGTTTCTGTGTATAGTAGCTGGGGTGTTGGACCTTGGTTTAATGTAAGGGCAGAATTTATAAAGCTGCTGCTGCTGCTGCTGAGTAAACGAATTGACAATTCGAGGGAGACTGACTATAGAGTATTTGCGAGCGAGCTGACGAAGGCGATAAAAAACTACTATATCGGGAATTGACTCATCCCTCGTGGGCCGTCCATCTCACTGCTGATCGGCTCGGCGGCTCCAGAAGCTTCCCGGTGACTTCGCTAGCGGCTGCGATGGCTTGCAGTTTCAAGACCAACTATGTTTCTCGGGTTCGGAGTAGTGTACACTATTGGTGTGAGATTCCAGTATGTTTCTCTGAGAAGAAATGGACGGCATACGAACAGCATACGTGTATATTCCCGAGGGACATCAATACCCGTTAAGCCGGGATGACCAAGCAAATTATAAGGAGCCTTAGTCTCCACGTCAGTCCATCTTTAACCACTTTCTTGTTTCTTTCTTTCCACTATGTTATTCTCTTTCTCTTTGGTCGTGACGGCCTTGGTTACGGCCGTCAGTGCGTCGAACGTAGTTGAACTTGTTCCAGATAACTTCGACAACGTTATCGGAAAGGGAACACCTGGTTTGGTTGAGTTGTAAGTTCTCGTTCCTCAGGCTCGTTAGGTCAAACAATATTGACAACCCCTACCACGCAGCTTTGCACCATGGTGGTATGTACACCTGATTATAGACTATTATACTCTTATGAATTCATCTTCGTGATGTATCAGTGGGCATTGCAAAGTGAGCAATGCAAAAGCTAAAGTTAGGACGTCGCTGACAACCTCTGTATAGAATCTCGCTCCTGTCTACGAGCAACTTGCAGACGCTTTTGTACATGCCAAAGAAAAGGTCATAATTGCCAAAGTTGACGCGGATGGCGAGGGAAAGCCCCTTGGAAAGAAATATGAAGTGTCTGGATACCCAAGTGCGTGAAAGAGCGCTTACTCCAACATTTCTTTGTACTGATGTATCATCTTTTAGCTCTATTATGGTTTGACGGTTCAGGGAAGCACGAAAAGTATACCGAGGGCCGTGATCTCGACAGTCTGGTCGCATTGTACATCCTTCCCTAATTTCTAAAGCGCGTTTCGCATTCTAATCACACGGGCTAGTATCTCCAAAAGGTTGGCGTCAAGTCAAGCATCCCCGCCCCTCCCTCAGCTGTTGTCTCCGTCGATCTCCACAACTTCGACGAAGTTGTCATGGTCAGTTGCTTTCATGGTCATCTTGCTGTCGGATGTAGCCTTACTGTTATATGCACAGGACCCTTCAAAGAACGTCATTGTATCTTTCACAGTACGTATGCATGATACGAACTAGTATGTATCCTACTCACAGAGTTATTAGGCTCCCTGGTGCGGTCACTGCAAAATCTTCACCCTCATTATGAGAAAGGTGAGGATAGCTATTACGCGTTTCCTTCTGTATAATCTGACACTATCTCGTAGTCGCCGCCACCTTCCAACCTGAAAGTGACGTGAGTAGACATACTGTTCACCTATTCTAAACTTGCTAATGTTGAATCTAGTGCGTCCTTGCTAACATCAACGCCGATGAGCAAAAAAACCAGCAAATCAGCCAGAAGTACGAGGTCACTGGATTCCCTACCATCAAGTTCTTCTCCAAGGATAGCAAGGAACCTGAGGACTACGAAGGTGGACGTACAGAGGCTGATATCGTTGCATACTTGAACAAGAAGTGTGGCACTCACCGTGCTGTGGGCGGAGGGTTGAATGATGAGGTATGTTCAGGGACTCCCGCTGAAAGATCGTAGATCTACTACGCTTCTGTGTGTGGCTTGTTCGTGTTCGATCATTTGCTGATGACTATCCCTGTCTTCGTCCTTCTAGGCCGGACTAGTCGCACAATTCGATTCGTTGGCTCACAAGTTCTTCACTGCACAATCTAGCGCCCGGGATTCCGTCTACAAAGAGGCGCTCAGCCTTGCCGCCACTACAGGAGCAGCAGCCAAGCATTACATCCGTGTCATGGAAAAGGTCACTAACGGGTCGGCCGAATATGTCGATAAGGAGACTAAGCGGTGGGTCTTTCGGTCTCGTCATAATGGACATATTCCTGATGCACGTTCTTTTTTTTCCCCTTTTCTTTGTGTGTATACGAATTGTGTGAACTCTGTTCTGTTTTCACCCGGTGTCTTTGGTATAACGACCTTTTACCCTATTCACGGTTCAATAGATTGAACAGCATCCTTGCGAAGCGCAACCTCACTCCTACTAAACTGGACGAGATCAAGGTCAAGATTAACATCCTCAAGTCTTTCGTCGAAGACAGAGCTGCTGAGGCCAAGGACACGATCTCACGAGAGGCGTCGGAGCTTTGAGAAAGTTCGAGGTACCATCTTAATCATCAGTATAGTAGCACGTAAATAGCTTTCGAGCAATTGGGATCCTTTATTTATGTCTAAATACTCGTACTACTTCCGTGCCTGGCCAGGGTTTTGTAAGTTTGTGGGAGCTTAGGAGGACGTATGATCGCGCAGAAATATCCTCCTAGTGATCGAAAATCGCGCGAAAAGTCGCCTCGTGTCGGCAAAATCAAGCAACATGAGGGACCCGTGATCGACAGAACGCCTTGAGGCAAGTTGGATATGGCATTGATTAGGGCGAGGTCCGAGGATAGCGTCGAATTTAAATGAGGTGCTTGGGAGCATGGATGCTCTACCTTTCTACTGATTGGCTGTTAAGACCCCTTGAGCCACTTTATGTGTGGCGCTTAGTTTTGCTCCCCTGCTCCTCATCAGATAGGAGACCACCCTTGTGACCACTGACTAGAAGAGTCAAGAACCCACCGCTTCTAGCGATTGTGTGTTAACATATAAATACAGGTGGGTCAAAAGTGCCACGACAGATAACACACCATTACTTCTACAACTTTTTGTGCACAGAGTTATTGGTAATCGATCATGGCTCATTGGCCGCGTTTTGGCTCTTTTTCCCGACCGCGATGGAACCCTATGTCGGGACCAAAAGAGGAGCCCAGGGGCCCAGACGAGGAAGTAGTGATACCATTCATACCCCCTAGTATCAGCGACCTTGAGGAGTTAGAGGAAGAGGAAGAGGTTGAAGAAAGAGCAGCACAGAAGGAAGAGCCTGTGATACCACAGACTCTTATCAAGCTCAAAGCATATCGATTCAGAACATCCAAGAACGCCTGGAAGCACGTGGTAACGACGGGCATGAATGTTCATCCCGATGTCGAACAGGCTACGGACGAGAAGAAAGGGCCGTGCTCGCAGCTGAGGATCATCTCGTGGAACGTTGATTTTGATTCGCCACACAAGGAGGAGAGACTCACAGCAGCCCTGCGACATATCGAAGAAGACGTCCTCAAGTGCAAAGAGGATGAAGCACCGGAGCCGTGTTGCATTCTCCTACAGGAGGTCAATCATCTCGTGCTGCCTTACCTATTGCGAGACGAGTGGGTGAGGCGGTGGTTCTTGGTAACGCCGTATACGAAGGACAAGTGGCCCGAAGATGCATATTACGGGAACGTGACGCTCATCGCTCGTTCGCTCAATCTCATTGAAAGCCACATATTGCACTATGGCCATTCGGAAATGAGTCGCACGGCGTTATGCGTCAAGATCAAGCTGAATGTCCCAGGAACGCAGGAGAAAAGGATCGTTTCTGTTGTGAACACGCATCTAGAGTCCCTGCCACAGGGTACGCCATATAGACCGAAGCAGCTGGAGATGTGCGCACGTTTCTTGCGGTTAAACGGGGTGTATGGTGGTGTGATTGCAGGTGACATGAACTGCATCTCACCTGGTGATGCGGAGATTGGGAAAAGGCTAGGATTGAGGGATAGTTGGCGCAAAGGCGACGGAGATGCTGGCAAGACGTGGGGGTTCCAGGGACAAAATGCAGGTAACTTTCCAACTGCGAGGTTAGATAAAGTGTTTTATTTGCCCGGGATGGGGTACAAGGTGGACGAGCCCAAAACAATCGGGGTTGGACTGAAAATTAAAGAGTTTTCCAATGAAGCTCTCTGGGTCAGCGACCACTATGGGCTAGATACCACGTTGCGCATGTTGAAGCCAAGATCGAATTCGTCCTAGTTTTTCTGTAGCTGCTTTCTGTACCTCATTTTTATCACCTTAATCGAAAAGAGGTGGCACTGGTAGAAGAGAGTGTACTGTAGTTGGTTTTGTTATTTGTTTTGTCATCGAGTCAGAGTGACTCGACGAGCAGGTGCCAAGTTTAGGCGCCAATGACGAGTACAGGCTAACAATAGCGCTTTTAGGGGCTGTTCAAGTCCCGCTCCGCAGCTTCCGTCTGCCCACTGTCAATGTCTTCAAAACACATGTGTCTAACATGTTTCGGTCAACTGTAGCCACCAGTGGAAGGCGGTGGAGCTGTGAAGGCTTGTGAAGGCCGAGACCGGGCCAGAGTTACAGCATCGTGGCATCATGTGCAAGAAACCTATGGTATCGATAGTATATTACATATCTTGCATTCTGTACTTTGACTTAACGTCAGAGACGAGAAATGCAAACTGTGATCGGGAATCGGCAGACGGGTCAAATTGAGTTATTTTTTAAGAATGTTGACACATGTTTATTTGGTCAGAGTTTGTGTACCGCGTAGTCATATTAAACTGTTGATGGGCTAGGCAGGCTTCTTCTTGTTCTTCCACGTTTGCTGAACTACCCCCTCGTTGTTGCTCTCTACGATGAAGTCTGCTTTCGCTGCCGTTACCGCTGCATTGTGCTTTGCTGCCAGTGCTCTTGCTCAGGACAATGGCCCCCTTTGGTTAACACTCCGTGAGTCTACCTCATGCTTCCCCCTTCCTGTTCAATTTTCTTAATCGTACCATTCAGCATCAACCCCCTGTTTGCCAACCTCTCTTGATCACCTGGGGTGGAGGAACCCGTACGTCTCTTAGCTTTGATTTATTTCTCACTTTCTGACCAACGTTTTCTTTCTTGCAGCCCCATACTTCTTGGTTTGTGATATCTCCAGCTTATCCGTCGTTTAATTGACATTGTCATTTTATTCTGTTTTGACTGTAGAGGTGTGTATCTTTCGTTCCAGTACTCCTTTGCGACTTTCTGACATTATTTCTAGCATTCTCCCTGGTGGTCAACCCGGCGCTGCTGCCCTCCTCGACTTCGGTCAACAGACTGGCACCTCCCTAACATGGACTGTCAACATCACAGCTGGTTAGTGGAAAAACGTAGACTCCGTTTATATGTTAGCTCATTGTTGTCTCAAGGCACTTCTCTTGGCCTCGTCTTGCGTGACAGTACCGGTACCGTTTCGCAGTCTGCACCCTTCACCGTTCAGTCGAGTAGTAAGTATAATCCACTGTGCACGTTTTTACAACGATGTTAATATGTGATAGGCGACACTTCTTGCCTTAATGGAGGCTCTTCGTCTTCGAGTTCTTCCTCCGGCTCGTCTACTTCCTCTGGCTTGTCTACTTCCTCCGGTCGTTCTTCCAGTTCTTCCTCCAGCTCCACCAGTATCACGAGCCCTGCCACAACTCCAACGGCACCCACGTCCTCACATACGTATGTTTACTTTTTCAATAGTCTCATACGTTTGCTAACAGCATGAACTCGTAATTAGTAGCTTGTCTACTTCGTCCTCCCACTCGTCGACGAGTTCACCCTCGCCTTCCAACACTCCCTCTTCGGCAGCACCTATCCAGAACGTCAAATGGGCTCTAGTTGGCGCTCTTGGAGCGGCCCTTATCGCCGTTTTGGCTTAATAGATTGATGCACCCCGGGAGATGCGATACCTGGTACCAAATGGATTTCATCGCTCTAGAGACATTGCCATTCGCCTCCGTTAAGAGTACATTTCATTTTTGGTGACGATTTACTTCTATGCTTGGATGATGTTCAGACATTTTAGCTACCTCCCTTCCTCATACCTTTTTACCCCATTACGATTCCCACTGATCCCGAAAAGTTTGTTTCTGCTCTGATAATTACCGTGCCGTAGTTTTCGATTCTTTTCTACTTGGGTTTACTTGAATAGTCCTCTTTCAAAGTAATTCATACGTTTATTCATTTAGTTATGCCGTCAGTATTGCTCTGAAAAGCGAAAAGGTGACGATATTCGTAAGTAATCGCAAATGCGCTATCGTGGAGTCGTGGGATTACGCATTAGTGCGACCGTTTACTTCTGCCGATTCCTACTGTACTCAACTATCAGATGCAAATCAGCAATCAAACACATCAATGATAAGCAACATCTCGAAAGATCTGGAAGTCTCAGCGACGTGGCGTATGGAACTTGGCGCTTACTAGCGTTCTCGGCTTCAAAATTATGTACAAATAATTATAGTTCTAAGTTGTCTTCTCCAAATTCGAATACATTGTACACACCCCAAGATGACGGAGATGATATATCATTGCAAAAATCCAACTGGAAAAACGGCGGTACTATAGTATAATTTGTTGCTTTGACCGTGTGGTGCCTCAAATATATGAGGATCTATTTATAGCATTGACACGCATAACAATAGTCCGCAATCTAGTTTTTGCCCAAAAGCCAATCGTCATTAATTAACTGGGTAATGCGTTCATGACGGGGTTCTATTTTGCACTTGAAAGGCTCCAGATGTCTATACGTTTGTTTAGTCTCTCTATTGCAGAAAGTCGTGAAGAAATGTGCATATGAACCTTATAGCACCGGATCTGTACGCAGCCTCGACCTCGATCAGCTTTCCATGTTCATCTCTCGCGTGTAAGATTTGGAAGCAGGAAAGTATCATGACAGCAGTGATCCATAACGAGGGATCCGCGAAATCCATACCGGGGCAGCGTACGGTGCGCGAGCTGTATCAGCCAGGATTTAAAGTAGAACCGCTTGACGGCGACGTTCCTGCGGACTATTGGGACCTGTCTGTCCACCACCGTGACTTCTTCGAAGTTCTTTTTACGTAAATTATGTATCCTTCGGCCTCTTCTCCATAGTATGCCTATTTTTTTGCAAGTTTTTTGTCTGTTTTCCGATGTTACATATGTTGAAAATAAAATTGTCTGAAGACATCTTTCTGCTATGAGCTCACCTCCCAGCTGTCCAAAACTGCAGCCATATAAATGCAAGAGAGCCTGAGGCGAGGAGAACAAAAACGTGAAAAGTTGGCTCCTGAGGCCTGAGTACTCGGTTACTCACTTTACAAACCATTATCATGCCAGGCTTTGGCTTTTTGTTCTCCGCCTGGAAGGTCCCGTGGCTGTGCTATTTCGACAACTTATCTACGTAATAAACGAGACTCTATTCTACCAAAATATAAGTATGTAGAAGGTGGCAATTGGTGCGTATAAAAAAATTATGCTCTTGTACCTGTAATAATTATTCTATGTTACATGGGCCTACTTATCTACCATGACTGCTAATTCCTGAGTCTCCTAAGCTGAAGGGTTTGCTATTGTCGGATATTGGTCCAGTGGTCAAAACATGAATGTTAGCAAGTTAAGTTATATAATCAGTCATTATCACTTCTCTCTTGTATGGAGGCAATTCATTCAGAAATCAAATTATAGGAATGTTAAAAGACTCAAAACATATGTCAAACATGCGGAGAAGGCACATATCTTGTACATAGCATATACATATTAGTGAAGAGGTCGAAGAACACATATCCAACGTGGAAAGAAGTCAAGATGATGGACGGACAGGTCCCAATGGTCCTGCGGGAACGTCGCCGTCAAGCAGTTTTGATTTAATTTCTGGCTGATACAGCTCGCGCACCGTAGCAGCGTCTGGTGATTCATTGAAGGGAAATGAGTTTAGTAAATGTTCGCCGGTTCTGGACGGACAGCGGCGTACCTTCTATCAAAGCCAAATATGTACGTATAGGGATCTAGAAGGCGCTTTGTTTCCTCGTCGGGTAAATTTACGTATCTTTCCGGTCGGAATTGGTGTGGACTATCATGGATGCGTTCGTCGTGAAGAATTGCCCTGTATATGGCATTTTCAGAGTCTGCCTGGGTGTAATTGACGTGGACACTTACCATATGTTACCGAGGCACTAGTATAAGAGTAAGTAACATTAAGTAATAGCCGGATACCTAAATTGTTAGACTTGCCCAGGTTCCTTTGGGTATCACATATCCTTCGTAAACATCATCTTGCATGAGTCGATGTGGCGGAGCTACATGGAGCCACCGCAAATAAGTGCTCATGATAATCATGTGAGATCACAGCACTAACTAAAAGAGACAGGTGCTCCCCATCTAACAGATTCCTTCAGTACACATCCGACACATGGCAGGTTAGGTCGATCGGAGAACGCGGGGAGTCTGTCCCGGCCGATGACGGCGTCTATTTCAGTGTGGGCTTTAGCGAGCACTCCTGGATGTAGCACCATTGCGAGGATGAGCTGGGTGATCGAAGCGACACTCTGCTTAAATTTTTTGGCAAGAGCTGTTGGTGCAAGTCGAAACTCGAAAGAGATAACTGCGTACGCTAATGGACCCAGCTTTTAGAAGCCAGTGAGCAAGAGACATGAATTAAGTCCGAGGAATGACCTACCAGCATATACGGAAGCGGCAATCCATTTGGTGAGGTGTTCCTTCTCTTTATCATGAGTTGTTTCTGGAAGCATATTTCCCCAGAAAGATATTTGTGCCTTCGGAGTGTCCTTTGACTGTAAATGCCGTTTTAAAAAATAGTTACATATAGCCAATACAGTGAGCGCTCACTATTAAGCGAAGAAATAGCTTTTATGGTTCTTATACCTATTCTGTGGTCCTGCTAGGCCACCCCGCAGCTAGGCGTTAAAATTTGAGGAATGGAACTGACCTTACTATTATGACATGAGTACGACGTCATCAAGAATTATGTTTAGCTTACGGAAAGGGAGAGCATCCCCGACCATGGCATGTATGAAAATATTCATGAAATCTTGAGCCGCGTTGACATATAGGTCGTTGATCTTCTCTACCCGGTAACCGTATGTTGTTCTAAAGATTAGAGAGCCGACCATCCTACGGTAATGCTCTATGTTCAGATAAAAACAATTCAAACGTAACACGTTCGGAACACACCTTTGAGCGTTCCCAACAAACTGATCCGGCATGGAGAGGAGATTCTTCAAAAGTGATTGAACCTCTTCATGAAGGTATGGCTCCCATCTCGCGACCGCTCTACGGCTCAAGCTTTGGCTCATCAATTGTCTCTCGGCCTTAAACCGATTGCCAAAAGTGTCCAGTTCACCAACTCTCCGAATCCGCGTCTATGGATACAATGAATAAGTACAAATGTAGTTTACAATCGCTTCTACCTACAAGTCTGACGCCATTGAAGAAACGGTCTCTGAATATATAGATGCTCTCTTGTCAAAGAGCTAGCTAGTAGCTTTGACTCCATGCACGAACATAATTGATGTATTAAGCAATCGCAGATAGACGTCCCCTGTAAGAGATAGTAAATTTGAGACGGATATGGAGTATGCGTTAAGCCCTGACATTCTTATCGTTCTGGCGACTCCATTCTGTAACCACTTCCATCTCGTCTTTTGTGGTATGATTGTTAAGTTGTTAATTAGAGGTATGCCTCTTTGGCCAGGAGGAAGACGCGAATGACGATAAAAATCGACGTAAACACATGTGAGGAGACCGCATCTAAGCACATCAAATATCGTGGTGGCAGACATCCTATCTCGTATCATGTAATGATAAAGGTAGCCCGTTTTATATGCCCTGAAACACTTGTGGGCGGTAAGTCGCAACCTTATGCACAAACCTCCAATGGGATTTAGTTTGCAGTTCTAGTGACCATGATCTATTCTAGTCTATCTTTGGTCTATCTTGCATCCCTCACACTATCCGAAATATGACAATGTTTAAATGACAACCAGGCTCATATCTTACTGTTACTCTGAGGTGATCTGGAAAGATTACTTTAATTTATTGCTCTACCGTTAACTACGTAACAACTCCAGAATTACCGTAAGGAACTTGGAACCAGTTCTAGACAATGCGCGCTAATCGCGGACGCTTTACTCCTAGTCACGTGGATTTATCTGCTAAGGATTGATGCGTTCAAGCAGCCAACTCGAAGTCCCAAACGAAAACACATCTCTTTCTTTCCCGTCACTTGGTCCCAAGCCCCGGATATCGTCCCTTCATTCCGTGGTGAAGTTGGCTTTTCTTGAGGTCTTCCACAAGGCAATATTTAGGGTCTTCTGCCTGCTGTCGCTCGTAAGTATTAGACTCATCCATCACATGATGGCGTAGCAAGCTATTTCATCGGATTTTCTCCGGTGAACTCTTTCTGCCTACATCTTGATGGCGCAACGTGAGAACATGCAGGGACAACTCTCGGTCGTGGACTTGCGCTGCCCAGCGTATTTCTACCAACTTCGGCAAAGTGATCGCAGGATAATGTACCTGGTAAAATCTCAAAACTCGGAAGCGGGGGCAAAGGTGGATTTATAGTTCGAGAACGAGCTTTTCTACTTGAGAGAGAGAAATTCTCAATGTGGAGTCCGTAATTCATCCGTTCCTCTTATATTCCTCCGACTGTAAGGAAGAAGTTCATCTTATATTACATTTCCCTCACTCCCCTTAATTGTGGGATCCTACAATGGCGCCGTCGGGTAACGAAGGGCATTGGTCTGTCGTCGATTTCCTTCACAGAGGGTACTGGTGGCGAAACCGCGGTGCGTAGTCTTCTATCGCCTTAGTCGTGATGTGCAAATCTGACACGGCATAGGCATCTTACTGTTGAACATATGCCTTTTGACCCCCTCATGACATCAGTGGCCAATGGTCTTGATTCATCCCTCGTGAATGGTGAGAAAACTAACTGTAGTTCGTACACATTATGGCCCATGATTATCTGGTTCTAGGTCTTCAGATCTTACCTGAATGGCAGTCCTCCTTCGCCTTTCCTAAAGGGCGGACTTTAGGTTCGTATGCAGTGCTTAAGAGAGGTCAATGATTCTTTCAGCATACTGACGGGTCTTTGCAGGGGTCATCAACTCAGCCCAGTTCTTAGGCAACCTCACTGGGCTGCCCTTCACGCCATTTCTTTCCGATATACTCGGCCGCCGTGCAGCACTGTTCATCGGGAGTTTGATCATGTGTCTAGGCGTTGGCCTTCAAGCTGCAGCTTGGAGTGTGCCTATGCTTATTGGTGCTCGATATACAAGTGATTGAGTTATTATTTTGTTTTCATTTTCCCTCTCTGAACGTTACTGCAGTTGGGGTTGGTCTCTCGTTTTGTCAAAATGCTTCTCCGTTACTGTTAATCGAATTGGCCTATCCGACACATGTATGTGTACATGTGGCAACTCGGTATATTTTAACTCGTGCTAATGATTGCGTAGCGTGGCAAATTAACGTCGATGTTTAACTCATGTTGGTACATTGGTAGCATTATTTCGGCTTGGGTGAGTTAATGTTAATGTTGCTTTCTTTCTTTGACTTTGATTGACTGGTGAAATCCAGGTATGTTATGGCGCATACCAACATGCTGGCGGAACTGAGTGGTCGTGGCGAGTGCCAACCCTTGTCCAGGCCATTTGCCCTGTGATCCAACTTTTCAGTATCTGGTTCGTTCCCGAATCTCCGCGATGGCTTGTCTCGAAAGGGATGGAATCGAAGGCATTAACGGTACTAGCGAAGTACCACGCTCATGGAAGCGACGAACGAGACCCTCTGGTAACTTTTGAAATGGCGCAAATTCGGCATGCGATTCGTATGGAGGAAGATATCAATAAGAGCACGTCTTATCTTTCCCTTTTCTCCACTCCAGGAAATAGAAAACGTATGCGTATCATCTTGGCCATTGCTGTTTTCTCTCAATGGAGGTGCGCCGTTCCTTTACCTTCCGTCTTTCTTCCAGTAGCTCATACATCTGCGTTCAGTGGAAATGGTCTTGTGTCCTATTATATCGATATAGTTCTTAAGGGTGTCGGCATCACAGACACAAAAACCAAGTCAATAATAAACGGCTCTCTCCAGGTATTCAATTTCGTCATCGCCATTGGTGCCGCCATGCTCGTCGATATTGCTGGTCGTCGTCCGCTTTTCATCATCTCTAACTCCGGGATGCTTGTCAGTATGTACACTCCACATTGAAATGTGCCGAGCTTCATGTTTACTAATGCACGTCACAGCTTTCTGTGCTTGGACTATAACCACTGCCCTGTACAACACCATGGGCAACGCAGCTGCCGCTAAAGCTACTATTCCTCTTATATTCATATTCTACTTCTTCTACGATCTGGCCTACACACCCATGCTAGTTGCATATACCCTCGAAATTTTACCTTTCCGTGTCCGTGCCAAAGGATTCGCAATCATGGTAGGTAGTCTGTTATTGGAAACAGACCCAATTTGCTGATAAATTCCACAGAACTTGACGATAATGGCCACAGTCGCTTTCAATCAATTTATAAACCCGTGGGCACTAGAGGCTATTTCTTGGTGGTACTATGTCGTGTATTGTGGGTTTCTCATTTTCGAACTGGGCTTCATCATCGTCTTTATTGTGGAGACGAAAGGTTAGTCTTTTCGCGTCTTTTGTGTGGCGATTTAAGTGCTCAGATATGATGCTTCTAATAGGGCGGACATTGGAGGAAACAGCATCGCTGTTCGACGGCGATGAGCAACAGGCCGACCTTGTTTCAATGGGGGAGTGGCCGCAAATATGACGATGAGGCTAAGCCAGGGAGTAATTCCCTCAGAATCTGAGATCCAGATCAGGGAAAGAGAGCGCGAACGAGAACAGTCTGAAGACAAAGTCAACGAATATTACGAAATGAAAAAGCGATATCGAAATTCGGATATGACTACGTCAAGCTCCGATCTCTATTCGCGCGCTTTGTGAATCCATGTATATACCATCTGTTATTGACTTGTAACATTAATAAAAATGCGAAGATCCATTCGCTGTACTATATACTTCAATGCACATGAACAATTCTAATCTTACAAGAAGTTTAGAAAGAGTTTGCTGTTAACATTGTATAGAATAAGGCCATTCAATCGTTGCTAACCGGTTAAACCAGCTAACATCGAACACCACCTATATTCGAAACATTAAACAGAAAGCAGTAAATAGCCCTATACTTAAATAATCAAATAGAAAAGTCAGATCAAATGGTCCAAACCATCTAAGAAGTCTCTTCAAACGCAGTCCAGACTTGCACATTGTTTGCAAAGCAAGAAAATGTGCCCCAACCCTGGACATCGATCTCTACTCGCCCATGCTGCGTCATCTGACTCTTGAACATTTTGCCAGCGTATTGCTATGAGAAACCAGGTCAAGAGGCAGCCGAAAATCGGAAATCAGAACACGCACAGTTCCGACATTCATACGAAGTTCGTGAACGAACGAGTCAGCTCTAAGTGGCCCCATGCGTCAGTGCGAGTGCAGACCCATCCAAAGAGGATCAACTTACCCATCTTCCTTGTTGCTGAGGATAACGGCGCATCCTTGATGGGTCGCATCGCCTTTGCGCACGAAGCCGATGCAATTTTTCTCTGCTGGGTAGTCCTCAGTGGGCCCGTAAGCGAACTTTCGCCGCATCTCGACCAGGAGATAGATGTTCCGAGACGTGTTCTGGTTGTAGCCTTCTATATTTGGATAAAGGTCCCCATAGAAAAGGCACCTGCGGAGCGAGCGGATATATTTTAGAGTGGAGTTTGTAATGGGGAAACAAGCAACTTCTGCATGGTACACACGGTAGACCATAACCTCGGAGTAATATTATGGCATAAGCTTGTGTTTTGAAGTTGTCTCCCACCTTCAGTTCTGGATGAGAATGTGGGGAAATAAGGCCAAGGCAACATCAAAATAACGCACCCAACTTTCTAGACTTTGCCCTTCGACCTGTAAATGGTATCCAATTTAAAATGAAGCGTTGTTCTCGAAGCATCAGAGAGGAAATAATACCGTACTGCGATAAGGTTAAAAAGTGTCAAAAGTTGCGATGTGGTGACCGGCAGCCGGAAGCGAAACTCACTCATGGTTATCCACAAAGGTAACAGCATCATCGGGTTTTACCTGGACAACTGTGTCCCTGAGGATACGCCTGAGATCGTACCGCGTTCGTTCTCGACTCGCTTGGTTGAAATTCATGTGCAAAGGCACATCAAAAAGGACGTCTGCGTAAGGAAAAGGCCTAAGAGGCCTTCGGGCAAAGATCGGAAAAAAAACTCTCACCTCGCCTTTGAAAGCCTTTATGTAGGGTAGTATCAATTTCAAGCTACAAACCGGCATTTTAATGGGATCCCGCTCGGGTGCGATCACTTATTTCACCTACTTTCCTGACCAGTACTCTGCTAAATAAATATGTCAAAATTTTGATGATAAAGCGCAATAGAGACATTTATCTTACAGACAACGAACATATCCTTCAACCCAGATCTACGACGCGTTTCCTGAATCTGTGTTCCATGATAGTCTTAGCATGTGATTGGTCAGTAGAACAAGTATTTTCACCCAATGAAGCATGTATTTCCTGTCGACGTGTTTTATGGCGTCAAGGCGGAAGCCATTTGCACCAGTTGTCTAGTTTTTGGTCAAAACGCGTCCCAGAAGGTATCGCTTGCACTCACTTCCAGAATCCATTGACCCCAGTTCTCAAGGTCTTCCCTTACGGCAGAATGACGATGGTCAATCTACGAGAGGACGGTTAGTTTACAGGTATTGAAAACCAAATGTTAATTTACATCAACCCCTAGCAGGAAATCGTAGTTCCCTAGCTCCGAATCGACGTTCCGTGACCATCCCTTATGGCCTGGTGCGGTTATACGGTATATTCCTTTTGTTTTAGTTTTCTGGTCCCAATCAACGCCTTTTTTTGACAGTAATTTCAGTTGGACTCTAGTCTAGGCAATGGATACTAGAACACAAACCAGTAAAATGCTCCCTGTTCCATTTCATGTCGCTATACTTTAATGTTGTGGAGAGTAAATTTGATATGAGAACCACGAGAGATCGCAGCACATACTTTGTTGCCTCTTCCTGGGTATTTAAATGCTGTCCATCCCTGATGCAAATAGTCAGTCATTAGTGCAGACTTCGCAAGTTTGAATTAAAGCAGTACGTCTATTTCTCTAGCTGGGCCGGCGTCTTTTAGCCTGTTGTCTGGCTGTGATGGTATGGCCTGGAATGTTTCCACGTGGTCAGCGCCTAATTTGTGCTGTAAGAGAAGTGTTGAGTTTTCTTTAACACTGGCAAGACAACTGAGGTTTACATTCAGAACGGCATCGATTAAAATGTCGATTCCGTGTTCTTTGCGACTCTACATGCATGAAGCAACTCCTCTCGAGTGCCCCATCGTGTCTTGACCGTTCCCTTTTGCTCGAATTCGCCTAAATCCCACTGTAGAATTTATGAGTTTGCTGAAGAAAGGGGTGTTAATATGTGGCGCACCAAATCATAGGCATCATACCCTCTCCCTTTCTGCAAAATATGAGACGATGCACGGGCTAACTCCTGTGTAAAAAGACCTACCGGTTCAGCTGCCTTATTCGGGGCGGAAGCCAGACTTGGGTGACGCCGAGTTCTGCCAAGTGGGGAATCTCTGCCTCGAAATGTTTCCACCAACTAAGGGTTTCGTGCAAGCAATCCCAAGTAAAAACTGGATCTATACGCGCCAAAGATCTCAATCAGCCAAACGGAAGAAATTGCTGAAGTGTTCTCTGTCTATTACCATTAGTGGGTTGGCGTCTTTGAGCCTCTGCTCTGGCCCAAGGCGCATGTAGGTCAGAGGAGACGGAGATGGAGCAGCTACCCCAAACCATAACTTGAGCTTCGCAAACATGGCGGTTTTCTTGAGTAAGCAGACAACTAAGACGATGAAGGAAGATTCAAAAGGTGCTCAAGATGCTTAGCATAAATAACATTCATTGCAGCTGGCAGCGGCTGGCGAGCGGCGAACTGGACATTCCAGCAACGGTCTCGACGGGCACGCCGCACGGATCCGCAAATGGAAGCAAAAGTGTCACTTAGACTGGGGTTGAACAATCACTGATGCGTGTGACGGCCAGTGACATGATGTGTCACATTGTGACCAGACCAATATCTTGAGACATTGAGCTTGTACTTTATAAACAACCAATTCAAAATATTTTGTGGTATGTACTGGAAGATATTAAGTATTTCCATTGCATGAGAGCATTTTTATTGCAAAAATATGATTAAGAACTCAAAAAGCGAAATCAGACTGATTTCCCTGCCAAATATAGCACTCTGGATTGCATGAAGAATATCTCAGCAACCACAGAACTTATAGACATGGTTGGCAGACATATTTTCCTTAGAATTTAAATTTGAACAAACTGATCAGAACATATTTTTTGTTTTTGGCCTCAGTGGCGAGTTAGACCCTATATTTAGGCACTTTCACCTACTTAGACTTGCTAAATTAAAAATCTGTTCTGATCACATTTTATAAATGTAAATTTAAATCAGTTTTACTCTGCAAATCTAGTCGTGAATTTCATTTTCCATGATGCTATAGTCATTATACTGTTTTGAGAGCAAAATAGGTGTAGCACAGCCACTGATCCCATTCCAAAACAGGCCGAGTAGGCCGAGCAGGCTTTTTCATGGCAGCCTTGCATGTGAGGGATGGCCCCGAAATAACCTTTAAATACCTAAAGACTGCAGGGAAATGGTTTTGCACTCAAATCACCACTATACCTGTTTGATTACCTCTATTTCTTTGATTCTGACCGCTTTTTTACTATTTTTAGTTCAAAAAGCTTTGTTAATGGATAGTAAGTCACAAAATTTGGTATTCTTATATGATCTTGTGTACTAAAAATACAGATTCTTGTTCTGATTCCAGCATTTATTTCTAGGCCTTATAGCCAGTCTGAAATTCAGGCAATGATTCTGCAGTAACATCTTATTATAATATACTAACATCATGGTTCAATATTATGCATTAAAGTCCAAGGGTATCAAAGATATTCTGCAAGGCCTGTTGGAAAGAAGGGTAGAGCTACTGTTATGGCAAAAGTATAAGGTGATCAAGCTGAGAAAAAGGCTGTAACTTCATCTGAGACTGCAGCAGAAGATATCTGGTACAAGTTGAAAGCTCTTATTCTTTATCAAGATGAAATCAAGCTCTTTTAGAAAATCTTTGTATCAACAAGCAAAACTCAACACTCAATCATATGGAACAAATCTTTCAAATGTTCTTGACTATTCACCAACAGCTTCAGAGCCTGCTGTTTCAGCAATTTATGCAGAATATTTTCTTATCCATATATAAAAGCAATCTGAACTTTTAATGCAAAAATGAAAACATGCTTGATCTTGTTCCTCTTCATTCTCAGGTCTATATCCACACTTCCATGAACTTCTGATTTATTTTTTCAAAGAAGCACTGGAGATGGCATGGGAATGCTTTACATCAGAATTTACATCTGGTGGTTTGTGTTACGACAAGTCTTTTTCTTTTCCCTTTCTCTTTTCTTTTCCTTTTCTTTGTCATCCTTCACATCATTGATACAGCATTGTCTGCTCTGATGAACTTTGTTTTCTATCATTCTATGAAACTCCATCATATCTCTGATGGACTTTCACTTCCATCTTTTATGATACATCTTTTGATGAACATTTGATCTGTTTCCTTTCACTTCCATCTTTTATGATACATCTTTCGATGAACAATTGATCTGTTTCCTCTATTCTTATATACATCTGCTGATGAACATTCAAACTTGTTTCAACTTGCTGTACAGTTCATAGTATTTATACTAGGAAGGATCCATTGTATTCTTTAGCTAGTTCTTGAGAATCTAACCTCCTCTTACTTGACACTGCTTGGAACTCGCTGTTCTTGACTACTTGACTGTCGGCTTTATCCATGCACGTGAATATAAGCTTGAAGTCGTAACAAAAGAACTAGCTCATCTACGAATCTCGCCCGCTCCCCAGCAGACGAGACCTCTGAAACCTGAAACGAAACATGGCACCACCAAAAGCAGAATTCCCACTACCGACAGCTCAGAAGAAGGAACCCCGACACGAAATTGGCAGACACCGAACCCGTCCAGACAAAGCTCTGAAGATATCAACCTAGGCAACGAAGACCTATCAAACTCGCTATACGACTTATTATCAACCCTGGCCATAGATCAAGAAGAACAAGACACAGACATGGTCGAAACAAACGGAAAGAAAGAAATCTCAATCAACAAACCCACCGTATTCGATGGAGACAGGACAAAATCCAGGTCTTTCATGCAAGACTGCTACCTCTACATGGACATAAACGATGACGTCTACAACACAGACAAGAAGAAAATTGCCTTCATTTTATCATTTTGCATGGAAGGAGGAGCAAAACTATGGAAGGAACAGTACTTGACCTCGAGGACGAAAGGAACTAGTCCCAACCAAACCCTCGAATGGGACACCCTCAGAACATTTCTCGAAAAATTCCACGACGCATTCACTCCAGTGGATGAAACCAGATCAGCCATGAACGACATAAAACGACTTAGGCAAAAACCCAACGAAAGGGTGGAAGACATCATCAACAAATTCAAGTTGTTGGTAGGACAAGCCAACCTAGGAACAGAAACGGAATCAGACCATGCCCATCTCATAGGATTATTCCAAAAATGCATCACGCCTCAACTTCGCCGACAGGATCCTGTACTCCGAAGACCTTCCAAGAACGATCCAAGGCTGGTACAAAAAGCAACAACATTTGACACCAACTACAGACTGGCCAAGGTCTTTAGAGAAGAACCAGAAGAACACAGGAGGACGCCACACTGGAACAATTTCCCAAGGAACAACAGGAACTATGACCCAAACAGGATGGACGTAAGCGCCATGACAGCCGAAGAACGAGCCGAATTAATCAGGAAAGGCACCTGTTTCAGGTGCAAACAACGAGACATCTATCCAGAGATTGCCCACAGAAAGGACCAACAAACCAGAACAGAACCCAAGGACAACCCAGCAAGAAGTGGACCCCAAAGGAACTCCATGCCCATATCAGGAGCCTGAACAAGGACGAAAAAGACGAACTCGCAGACCTCATGGTTAAAACAGGATTTGAAGAGAAAGAAGAAAAGGATTTTTAAAGTGGAGAAACAGGACGATGTCTGTCTCTCCTTATTTGAAGATACAATCTGTACTTACGGCAACAATCAAGAATAAAACTATGCTTTTACCAGTTTCATTCCCCACCAAGAAACAGAATGGCTCACAAATCGTCGAAACCTCTGGGCGCTCTTAGACTCAGGAGCAGGAGGGAAATTCATTGACCAGAACTATGCACAAAAACTTGGACTCAGAACCCAACCCTTGGAAAAACCAATCCGGGTTTATAACGTAGGACGGAACCCCGAACAAGAAAGGAACCATCTCATCATTTGTAGACCTGGACCTAAAGGTTGGAAACCGGAACCATCGGGAACAATTACTGGTCTCTGGGCTAGGAAAACAGAAAATTATTTTAGGATTCCCTTGGCTACAGGAAAAGAATCCAGGAATCAACTGGCGGAATGGACAGATAACTTGGAAACCACGTCAAGGGCCTACGATAAATCAAACCACCATTGAAGAAGAAACGGACGAACGAACACCAACAATCGAGACTACCCACCCATTGGAGGAATTCGAATCATTAGTCATCCGATATATCGGGATGCAAACGAAGACAAAATAAAAGAAACTTGGCTTAACACCAAAATCACGACCTCACAGACGCTGGCCCAACAATATGAACCAGAGAAACCGACAAGACCTCTTCAAGAAATCGTTCCCCCAGAATATCAATCATATATGGACCTTTTCGATAAACAAGCGGCAGACCGATTCCCGGAACCAAGACCATGGGACCATAAAATTGAGTTAAAAGAAGGATTCATACCAAAGAAATTCAAGGCATACAATATCACACCGGCAGAACAAACAGAACTGGACACCTGGACAAAGGAACAATTGGACAAAGGATACATTCGACCCTCAGAATCACCTATGGCATCTCCCTTCTTCTTCGTGATCAAAGAAAGATGGAAAGCTTAGACCTTGTCAAGACTACAGGTATCTGAACGACTGGACGATCAAGAACGCTTACCCACTACCACGGATTACGGAACTTATGGACAAATTGAAAGGTGCAAAATTCTTCACCAAACTAGATATCCGATGGGGCTACAACAACATCAGGATAAAAGAAGGTGATCGATGGAAAGCAGCATTCAAAACCAACCAAGGACTTTTCGAACCAACTGTAATGTTCTTTGGCATGTGCAATTCCCCAGCAACCTTCCAATCCATGATGGACTCAATCTTCAAAGACATGATATCACAATGCTTCGTAATCATCTATATGGACGACATTCTAATCTTTGCGAAAGATCAAGGGGAATTGGAAAAATACACCAAAATGGTTCTACAATGACTCCGAGAAAACGATCTCTATCTCAAACCGGAAAAATGCTCTTTTGCTCAAGGAAAAGTGGAATATCTCGGAATGATTGTTGAAGCAGGAAAAATCTCTATGGATCCAACAAAACTCAAAGGAATTCAAGACTGGCCAGCACCTACTACTCTCAAACAAGTCCGATCGTTCCTGGGCTTTGGGAACTTCTACCGAAAATTCATCCGGAAATTCTCTGAAGTAGCTCGACCTCTAAATGAACTCCTGAAGAAAGACAAAGGATTTCTATGGAATGACACAACTCAAGCTGCCTTTGATGAACTGAAGAAACGATTCACAGAAGAACCGGTACTCTTGATGCCCGACCCCGCCAAACCATTTCAAATCGAATCTGACGCTTCAAAATATGCCTCCGGAGCAGTCCTTACTCAACTGGACAGAAATGGCGAAAGACACCCATGCGCATTTATATCAAGAACGTTCTCTCCAACCGAAAGAAACTATGAAATCTACAACAGGGAATTACTGGGAATAATCAGATCATTACAGGAATGGAGACACTACATCCAAGGATCAGAACACACGACTATGGTATATTCAGATCACAAGAATTTGACATATTTCAGATCAGCCCAAAATCTAAACCGATGACAGGCGCTGGCTGGTCTCTGTATGTCTCAGAATTCAATCTGAAGTTGGTACATCTACCTGGAAACAAAATGATTCAATCCAATACCCTTTCAAGACGCCCGATTTCACCCCAGAAGAAGACCACAACAATGAAAACATCACCTTACTTCCAGAAAAGCTTTTCATCGACTTAATTGACGCCAAGTTACAGGAAAGAATTGCCAATGCAAACAAACTGGACCACAACACAGCAGAAGCAATGAAAACCCTATTAGAAGGAGGACCACCAAATGCACGACATGACCTCAGAGAATGGAAAACAGAGAACGTGAACGGCAAAACTATCTTATACTACCAAGGACGAGCCTACATTCCAAAAGATCAAACCCTACGGAAAGACATAGTCAAATCATATCACGACCCTATCTCAGCCGGACACCCTGGAGAATTAGAAACATTCAATTCGGTAAAACAACACTACTGGTGGCCAGGATTACGATCATTTGTCAAGCAATACGGTAAAAGGATGTGCCGCCTGCCAACAGTTCAAAATAAATCGACATCCCTCTAACCCATCATTCATACCGATACCTGGACCAAAGTCAGCCCGACCCTTTGCAGACAGTGCTTTGGACTTCCTTACAGACCTTCCACCGATCCTGGACAAGCAAGGAGAAGTTGAATTTGATGTGATTCTAAGCATCACCGATCACGGGAACACAAAAGGACTTATCCTTATTCCATGCCGAATGAAAGGACTGGATGCCGAAAAGACTGGCAAACTCTTACTGGACAATCTCTACAAAAGGTTTGGACTACCAGACAGCCTCACATCAGATCGAGACCCCAGATTTGCCGCTGAATCATTCAAAGAGCTAATGAAACTCCTTGGAGTAAAATCAAAATTTTCAACTGCTTATCACCCTCAAACGGATGGAACAACAGAACGATATAACCAAGAGATCGAAGCCTATCTATCCATATACTGCTCGTCTCACCCAGAAGACTGGCACAAACGACTTGGGACCCTCGAATTCACTCACAATAACCGAAGACATGCGGACAGACAGAGAACACCATTCAAATTAATTCTCAGATACTCCCCATTGCAATTCCCACCGCATTCGAACACACCAAGTTTCCTTCAGTAGAAGAAAGACTGAAGTATCTTCAAAAGGATCGAGAAGAAGCCCTAGCAGCCCACGAACTAGCCCGGACAAGGATGGCTGAAAGGAAAAACTCAAACTTCACACCGTTCATCCAAGGACAAAGAGTTTGGCTAGAAGCAACAAATTTACAGACAAATTATCACAAGAAAATGGCACCAAAACGAGAAGGCCCCTTCAAGATCAAAGAAGTCTTAGGACCCCTAACTTATCGACTGGAACTCCCCAAAGGATGGCTCATTCACGATGTATTCCATGCAACACTTCTTAATCCATACCACAAGACCAAAACACATGGACCCAATTTCATTCGACCGCCACCAGAGATATTAAACAAAGAAGAACATTGGGAAATAGAGACAATTCTCAAACATTGAAAAAGAGGAAGAGGATACCAATACTACGTCAAATGGAAGGACTATCCGATCACCGAAGCAACGTGGGAACCGGCTTCGGTCTTTGAAGAAACCGGTAACAAAATCTTACAGACTTACTGAACAGGTCACAAGCTGTAAAAAGACCACCAACTACACAAACTTTGATCATCCCTACCATCCTGATGCCTCACTTTCTCCAACGCATCGCCTCTTCCTTCACTCGAAACTCTGAAACGAACCAACTCGAAACTCCCATCTTCGATACCCCTTTAACCGAACAAACCGTAGAAGAACTCGAGACGCTCGCGAAGAGAAATTCTCACCAAATACAACAAGACGATCGATCAGAAGGAGACGGCAAACCAGAACCATTGCCTGGCTGCTGCTAAACTGGCCCACCACCAAGCCAGATCTTTACGCCTCAAACTAAATAGGGTCGAACAAGAGCTCTATCGACGCCTTCCATTAATTGCCAAAGCGGTTAAAAAGGCCAAGTCATTCTATCTCTGAACCATACCCCAACTACCAAAGCAACACAATATGTCTTTCATCGATACCCCTGCCGCTTCTTCCTCTTCTACGCCTGCCAACTCACGTCCTACGAGGGCAAACGACCTGCTGTGCCTCGTTACGCTCAAACACTTTCAACATTTGAAGCCCTAGACCTCTTCGCCAACGACGCCGGAATCGCAAACACCACAGGTGAACCATACAGAAACTAATGAACTTGTACAAGTATTAGACTTCACTCCTTCTGAGGCATAAGGAGTGTAGTACGGGGTAATGTTACGACAAGTCTTTTTCTTTTCCCTTTCTCTTTTCTTTTCCTTTTCTTTGTCATCCTTCACATCATTGATACAGCATTGTCTGCTCTGATGAACTTTGTTTTCTATCATTCTATGAAACTCCATCATATCTCTGATGGACTTTCACTTCCATCTTTTATGATACATCTTTTGATGAACATTTGATCTGTTTCCTTTCACTCCCATCTTTTATGATACATCTTTCGATGAACAATTGATCTGTTTCCTCTATTCTTATATACATCTGCTGATGAACATTCAAACTTGTTTCAACTTGCTGTACAGTTCATAGTATTTATACTAGGAAGGATCCATTGTATTCTTTAGCTAGTTCTTGAGAATCTAACCTCCTCTTACTTGACACTGCTTGGAACTCGCTGTTCTTGACTACTTGACTGTCGGCTTTATCTACGCACGTGAATATAAGCTTGAAGTTGTAACAGTTTGATTGATGAGGCAACAGTTGAAGAAAGAGAACTTGTATGGATGTCTGCCACAAATACTGAAAATGAAGTTGCTTTAGATGCTTTCTGAGTTCTTATGTGACAATAGCCACAGCTTACACTGCTTGATCATAATCATGCAATATCTGTATATTTCCATAACAACACACAACCATTCATGGCTTCAAAATTTACTGAAGAAGACTATCAGTATATACATAGACTGGCACTGAATACAGGAAAAGAAAGAGGAAAAGACACAAAGAGCTTGTAGACTTCTGCAATAAATGTCAAGCAAAAACTCAAGCATATAGAAGTTTGTGAGGAAAATACAAAAATACAGCTGCCAGAATTGCACAGCTAGAACTGGTACTTGAAAAGAAAAAACCCTGGACCTCAAAGGCAAGAAATTAAAAGATCAGCTAAAGCTGTTTAAGCAAGCTGGTGCTCCAAACTTGTAAAGTGGACAGCTTCCAACTTGTGTAAATGATATTCAAGCAGCACTGATTGATGCAGTTGATTTACATATGAAAGGCACATGAATATTTGAAGCTGATGAGGGAAGCAAGGAGATAGAGGAGATAAAGGAGATAGAGGAAGAGGAAGAGGAAGCCATGGAGAGGGACAATAATAGAAATTGACTCAATTTTGAAGATATGTCAAATAACTGAGGTTATTGAGTGTTGTAAAAATATGTTTTATATTATTACATACATGTGGAATGGTATATGCATGGTTCAAAACACTGTAGGCCTTACTTATTACTGTGATTTTTAATCATATTCCAAACTGTAAAGACTTGGACATGTTAAGAATCAAATTTTTGACAGAATTAGATGTATTTGGCTCAAATCTCTATGAAAAATTATGTTTTTAGAATTGTTTTAAATGAAATAACTATATGCATGTTAATATATAACAATACCTTCTATATCATTGTTCACATCCTCTGCAATCTCATGAATCTGTCTTATCTTTGACTATATATAGTGGAAACTTGATGTAATTTACTATTTTTAACTTATTTCATGCATTTTCTGAGCTAAAAGTACCATTAATAGCTACTATATATATTATAGTATATACAATGCACAAAAAATTTGGAAGAAAACAATGAAGAACTGACGAAACTGAGGTGTCTCAACTTTTGTGATGATATTGGCCGTGTGACATGATGTCACATGTCGACGGCGTTATCAGGGATTGTTCAACCCCACTTAGACAAAGCACGTGGCGCGTGTGAACAATCATCTGCAAGTAACCGGCACCTCCCGAAAAACTATAAAATTGCGCACATCTAGTGTATTTGTCTCTTGAAAGTTCCCACCACAGCGCTTCCTCGTCTCCCTGTTGGCGTTTTGCTTCACATTGGGACGTGGATATTGTGCACTCTTGTAGTAAGCTGGTGGGGAGAACAAACGGCCTCCTTAATCGCTCCGACCACACTATAACCTACGTAGGAAGGAGTTTCATGATGACGGCAACATTTTCCCTTTTTCACCATTGCCATTGTTGCTTTCATATCCCTGTAAATTAGCTCATGTAACACCAATTTACTTTCAATGTCATGCCCAGTTACTACAATATCGCAATGTCCAGTTTTCAAAAGTGCTGGTGCACCTAAGTATCATTAATCTATTTGGAAACCCCTTTCCCAAGAGAAACCCAGGGCTTCCAACTGTTATTCGAGGAACCCATGAATGGTCGTCTTTTGCCGTTCCGACACGCGTTGTCGGGGGTCCAAAATATGAGGAGAATATTCAAAGAGGACTTGTGTTGTGTTGTTTGAAGTTGACAGTTGGACTGAGGCGGGTACGTCCCTTGTTTTACTTTCCACTGTTTCTTATTATTAAAAGGTAGACCCCGTGAAAAACGTATAACGGGGGCGATCGAAAGTAGACCGAGAAGCGGAGACGCGAGGGCCATTTCTTCTGAATCACGCGGTGCTGTTCTGGGCAGAAAATATGGAGTTTGTCGAGAGGCGGGTCATACTAGATCCCGATGCAATGCAAGAGCATCGCAACTAACTGATTTTTACCTGTAGGCCGCGTACTAACTGTAGCTCGACTCCCTAAAAACAAGCTAAAAACGTGAATTCTGTATGCCGTAGCTATCAGTAAACAGACACGCTAATTGAGGGTTTGATATCTGTCTCTATCTGATTCAAGGCAATCCTTGAACCGTCCTTCAGGGAGTCCCACACTGGGGTCATGAGTGTCGTCGTCACCGAAAACGAGTTGGAGTAAAACGTAACGAATATCGTGTCTATTTGTTAGAGTAGCCTGCACCAGCCTACTCTAATATCGTAGCGTGTCCTGCTCTATAGGTCACTTGACCGTATATAAATCCATGTCATAGCTCACTTGTACCTCAGTTTCGTTCTGGTCAATACACCCATTTACATCCTCTCATTCGCTCCTCACTATCTCAGGGTCTTCGTCTGACACTGTTCAAAGTTAAACATTAAGGCTGTAAGGCCTAAAATTCAGCGATGGTAGAATGGCAACTATTGGCAACTATCGAACCTCAAGCGCACAAAAATGTCTTATGAATGAACCCGGGGGTTTCGAAATAGATTAATCCACCTGACTGCTTTCAACCACGAATACCAGATGCTTTGTGAACAAGTTCGGCCAATTAACAGTTAAGATTCCATCCAAGTTCTTGAGAATGTTACAAAATATTACATGCCGTAGATATCAATAAGAAATGAGGTGGCGCAAAATAAGGAGGATATGATATAAAAAAATCAAGGCTTCCGCATCCCAGATATTGAACCTTTCACAAAGCTCCCAAGTGAGCTTACCAAATTAGAAGATGTAGACCTGTGGGGGACACGTTCATCTTGCTTGAGAGGCGAGAGTGTTGAAGGTATATTCAATCCATGATCGTCAAACTACAGCGGCAGCCCCGCTGTTAGTTCGCGAATTTGAGCAAGAACAGGGTAAAACGGCTTACCTGTGCCAGACCCAACGTGCTAAAAGCAAACGGACCACCAGAGGTAATGGGTGCTATGATTTTCCGTTTCTTCTTCTTCGGTATCGTTTCATCTTCCTCTTCTTCGTCGCGCTCAGGTTCTGTTCGTGCGGCTGGCTGTTTACTTCCTGCACGCTTTCCCTTTGCCTTCACTGCAGCTGTATCCCTCACTTCGCTCGGCGCTCTCGAAGCTTTCTTTCCACTTTTCGGCTTCTCTACAATCTCCTGCACGTCCGAATCGTCGTCCTCTGTGGCTCTCCGTTTGCCCTTGCGATTTCGAGGGGCAGGAGCATCTTCTTCCTCGATATCTTCGGGCTCAACTGCCTTGGCTTTAGCCTTCCGTTTTTTGGTAGGAGCAGACTCTTCTTGCATATCGTGGTCGGATACCTCAACAACTTCCTGCTCAACAGGAATCGACACCTTCCTAGGACGAGGTGGTTTACCGCCTGTTGACTTTTTAGCTATCTGTTTCAAAGTTTTTGTTGCTTTGACGGGTTCTTCTGCTAGACCTGAGTGACCGGGTTTCGTGGTTGTAGCTTTCGATAATGACTTCTTCCTGGGTGCAACAGGTTCCTCCGGGGCTTCATCTCCTTCGATCTCGTCAATTTCATTGTCGAGTTCCAGCGGGGGTGATTTCGGCTTTTGAGACTTCTGTTGGACGACGTAAGTTGTCTGGACTAGAGCGATAAAGTAAACAAACCTGAGGTGTAGGAGGTCGGACCCTGGCTCTCTCTTCCTCGAGGTCTGTCTTAAGTTTGTCCTTGACTTTCTGTAACTTAGCTAATTGTTTTTTTATTTCATTGTTTTCTTGTTCCTGGTTATTCGCCTGAGCCTATTGGTAAAAACAAAGGAGTTTTATGAGAAACGCAGTGAAAAAGTGGAGGAAAGCCTCACCTCCCAACCAGCTAAAGCATTTTTCATTTTTTCCACCCGCTTCTGCGCCTTTTCCAGATCCTTTTCAGCCTTCTCCGCTTCTTGTTGACGAGTTTCTTCAAGTTCACGAAGCTGTAGTTCGAGGGCTACAATCTGTTTACGTTGTTGCTCAGCCGCTTCACCTCCTTTAGTTTCTAGGCTTTGCCATCTTTCAAGCTGATTTGTGAGGCTGGCGTTCGCACGTTTCAGCTCATCATTGAGACGTTCGGCATCCGCCACCTTGGTTTGCGAACCTTCCAGTTGCAGTCGAGTCCTTTGAAGCTTTGTCTCCAGAGAGTCAATTTTAGTTTCGAGGACGGCATGATTCCCTGCTAGTTCGCTGAGTTCCGCCTATCGTGGTGTTAAAAGGGGCTCGAGATATCAGGAAAAACCTCTTACTTCTTTATTATCCCTGTCCTGTTTGGCCAATTTGAGGGCATTACGAACTTCATTCAATTGAAGCTTGGAAGACTCGCGAGTTTCCTTCAGCTTTGAAGCATATAAAGTTGATTTCTCTCTCTCTTCTTGCAATTCGTGGTGCGCTTCTTCGGTAAGGGAGGCCTTTTTCTTCCTCGAGCTCCTCTATCCTGCTTTCCAGCTCCAGCTCCCTCATCTGGAATCGTTTTATCTTCACATCCCTCTGTATCCTCTGCAGTTTCTCTTCTCTCGTTATGGCCATTTCCTTGATAATAGCGGCCCTCTCCGTCTCCACTTCTATTTCGAGCTTCTTCTGCACGATGCGGTACGAGCTCAGAACAGCCTCGCAGCCCTCCTTCCACAGCTGCTGGTTTGCCTCCCATTTGCTCTGTATTTCATTGACGGCGTCTCGCGTGCGAACTTGCTCCTGAGCCACCTGTTCGTTTAGCTTCTTGATGGTGTGTTCGAGAGTTCGGTTCCGTTGGACGAGATCGTCTATTTGGGCTTGATTAGCCGCCTCCAGCGACGGAGGGGCGTTTGTAAAATGTGGTCCTCCGCGTCGGAGAGACATGGCTTGCTGGTCTCAACACAGATAACAACGCCGAGAACGAGGTCGGCAGGAGCAAGAAGCAAATGAAGACTAAAATGAATTCAGTCAGCATACTGATTCGCAGAAGAGAAGCATGTATTATTCAAGTCGAATATGCTATGTTGCTCACAGGAGTACTAGATGTGATATATAGGAAGATGCATGGAGGTATCAAAGCGCCTCCTTGTCTACATATCCGGCCGCTGAGAGAGTGCGACCATTATGCGTGGGAAGAAGTTCAATAAAGTCGCACGTGGTCGCGACGATTTCAAACAAACAGCTGCAATCACTTTGCATGGCTCCCGCCAAACCAGCCAAAAACATATCCCTCAGGGTCCCCAGACACAATGCCCAGAGGATCAACATAAAACTCAGTACAGAGGTCGAGAACCAAGCCAAATTGCAACATGTACTGGTGGACACTGCCCAACCCAGCTCAAGGCTGGCTCAAGCAATCGTGTGTTGTGTTCGTTTCGTCAGGCCACTGTTTTCAGCGCTAATTGTATGGACTGCTGTAGGAAAGCGCATCGGATTGGAATTCTTTGCTTATGACAGCTAGAGCCGAACGTGGACCTCAATGGGATGTTGGCACTCAACAGTCTGTCGCCGTTCTGTTCAGAATTTGTTTATGTTCCTAACATCCAAGTTCAATCATAGATTCTTGGTGGACAAGTATTCTGATTTATACTACGACCCTACACCTCTGCTCGAGACCATCAGAAAACTGACAGAAGACGAGAATGGACCAGAATCTGCATCGCAAAGCCAACAGCAGCAACAGCAACAGCACCGTGATCACCACCACCAACAACAATCTCACCACTCCCAGCACCAGCACCCACAACACCAGCCCTTCCAGACCTCGCTGCCCTCGCGTCACCAAACACCCATGCGGGACAGAGACTACGGAATGTCCCAGCACATGCCCCGAGATCAGTCACCGCACAGACATCCAGGAGGAGGCAGCACGCCGGGGAACTACCCATATCCTCCAGGAATGAACATGCGTGGCCCGTCGAGTGGTGGGTATCCTGGAGGAGGCCCTTCTAGCGGTTCTCCATTTAACCCGTCCGCGAACCGGTATATGCAAGGGGATCCTAGCACCCCGATCCGTGGAGGAAGTGGAATGGGTATCTCCTCCCCATGGGTGGTGATGGTATGCGACCTAACATGGGTGGTGGAGGCATGGGCATTGGAGGCATGGGAGGAGGAAGCATGGGAGGAGGTGGTATGGGAGGAGGAGGCATGGGAGGAGGTGGCATAGGTGGAGGGGGTATGGGATCTGGTAGTATGGGAGGAGGAGGAATGGGAGGTGGTGGTATGGGAGGTGGTATGGGAAGCATGGGCGGAGGGGAATAGGAAACATAGGCGGTGGAGGGGAATAGGAAACATAGGCGGAGGGGGAATAGGAAACATAGGCGGAGGGGGAATGGGCAACATTGGTGGAGGGGAATGGGCAACATTGGTGGAGGGGCATGGGCAACATGGGCGGAGGGGGATGGGCAATATGGGCGTAGGTGGGATGGGTAACATGGGTGGAGGAGGAATGGGCAACATGGGAGGTGGAGGAATGGGCAGTCTAGTAGGAGGCGGGGGATAATGAATATGGGAGGTAGTATGGGCAACATGACTGAACGAAGCATGGGTGGTATCGGTGGCGGTGGCATGAGTGGAGGTGGCATGGGTGGTGGCGGCTTAGGTGGAAACAGTATGGGAGGAAGCGGTATGGGTGGTGGTATAGTTGGAGGAATGGGGATCGGTGGAATGGACGGCGCAGGCCTAGGCAATATGGGATCAGGAATGGGAGCTGGCGTAGGTGGAGGAGGTATGAACTCAGGCATGAGCTCGGGCATGGGTCCTATGGGTGCAGGAATGGGTGCCGGAATGGGTACAGGCATGGGCGTAGGCATGAACTCTGGGATGGGCGGAATGAACACAGGAATGGTGGGATAAACCCAGGCATGACTGGGATGAACACTGGTATGGGTGGTGGGATGAATCCAGGCATGACTGGAAACATGGGCGGTATGGTCATGGGAGGAGGCAATATGGGCATGGGAGGCATTGGAATGGACCACGGAAATTCAATGGGCGGCAACATGGGTATGGGTATGAATATGTCTCCAAGAGGGATGCCTAGGGGGATGACCGACGGCTATAACTGATTTAACAGTCTTGTCTTTATTTTCTTTCTTTAATGTACTTATGTGTATATCCTCTATTTCAGCCATCACGTCCATGACAGCCTTCGTTGCCCATGGGAAAATCCCCTCACCATATCAGTATCGCAAGTCAAAAAACCTCTCAAGTTATCACACAGATGTAGAGTGAAAAACTGCTCAATTGGGTGCATCAAACCCTATGGGAAAAGCTACCAATGGCAGGAACATGAACGAAGATGAACAGTACAAAACATAGTCCCCAACACCAACTTCTACGTAAATGCGAATGCCGCGCCTCTGTCTTGCGTCCACGACAACGGTTGGAATAGATAGGATAAAATGAAGACATTACCTTTTTGTGATCGCAAACATAGCTTTTTCCTGAAGAACACGGAAGTACTTGGATCTGGAATGGTGATGCGACCTCGATGGGCGTTCATCAATCGGAGTGGTGAAGGCGCTTTCTTCAACGGGCGTTCGTCGACGGGACTCTTGAAGGCGTTTTCTTCAACGAGCGTTCTTCAGAAGTTGTTCTTCCACAGGCATTCTTGACAAGTCGAGGCGAGGTGAACCTTCTGCATCGAGTCGTCTCCCATGTGCATACTGCCCCTTCCGCGACTTGAACCCGCCAATACCGATCCAGATATAAGGACAAAACACATCCCCAGACGACATGAATGAATCGGACAATACAGAATATACGGCCACATCAGCCATAATACGAAAAGAGATAGAAAAAGCAGGCCTTAAAGATGATGTTCACACAATTGGCTGTCGTCTTGGAGAGGCTTTAGGGGCTTGAAGGTCGATGAGTCACGGAACAGAGAGGCGATATCGATATTCAGCTGGGAGGTCATGGGGCCGTCGTCACCTAGATGAGATGCAGTTGCAAAGGACAAGGGCGACCCCCACATCTTCACTGCCGCAGTCACCTACATGAGACGACCAACCATGGAGAGTATGGGGAGAAACATAGTCCACTATATGTCAAAGAGTCCTTTGTTAGTGGGATAGTTGGATACTAATGCGCGATATCATACCATTGGTCTTTGATGTGCCTCTTGAATGGCTATTGAAGGAAGTAGATGTCAAACAGAAAGAACAGCGAGAACACATGACTCAAGGAGACACAGTTTCCGCAAACAGGTATCCTTCCATGCCAATCTTAAAATTTGGGCTGTCTGACGACATCGCTTAGGCCCGTTTCTTAGGTCTTGCTTGGTCGCCTTTCTCACTCGCTTAGAGACTTAATGTCGCATGAAGGTTAGCTGTAACATTGAGGTCAAATTCAAGGCAAAGTCGAAGAATAAACAGAAACTCACAGAAAAGAATCACGCCCGAGAAATAATTCTCGCTGAAAGTGATGTGCTAACACCGATAGATGTTAGGCAGAAAATAGTAGCACAAAGAATAGTGAGAAGCATACCATGCGAGGCACATGTCAGCTTGTGGGTTGTTCTTTTTTTTTTTTTTTGTTCACGGCGGGGAGCTGCGCTGAACACTGAGGTTAGCCGCAGAAATAACGTCGAAGAACAACCAGAACTCACAAAGAATCACGCCCGAGAAATAAATCTCGTTGACAGTGATGTGCTAACATCGATAGATGTTAGGCAGAACATGAAAGCACGAAGAACAGCGAGAGGCGTACCATGCGAGGCACATATGTCGGCGTCCTGTCTGTTCTCTTTTTTTTTTTTTTTTTTTCAGGGCGGGGAGCGGCGCTATACTAAACAACGCTGAGGTTATACACAAAAACTACATCGAAGAAATATCCAGAAACTCACAAAAGAAATCTCGCTCGAGAAACGCTGACAGTGATGCACTAAGGTCGATAGATGTTAGGCAGAATATGAAAGCATGAAGTAGGTCGAGAAACATACCTTCGAGGCACATATGTCAGCGTTTCGTTGGTCCTCCTGTTTGTTTTTTTTCCTTTTTTTCTTCTTTTTCTCTTTCTCTTTTCCCTGGTCTGTTTCTTTTTTTTTTTTTCAGGGCGGTGTTGTCGTTGTCGAATACCGAAGTCGCCCAATGTTCGGAGGGTACCCGCCTTTGACGACACTCACAACGCTCGAAGGGTATGGACTGGTAACGCCTTGGCGTCGACCCAGCCATCCTCCAAGCGAAGATAGGTGAGGCCAGGGCCAACCCCCGACACTAAGTGTCAAAGGGTCGACCCCCACGAAGATGGGAAGCGAGGAAGGAAGTGGAAGGTAGAAAACCTGGGCAGAGTTAGGAAGAAACCCTCGGACGAGAGTGAAGGCTTTTATATGTAAAGGGATGGTGGCTGACCGATCTACTGTATATCTGATCAGGGGGCTGACTTGAACGGCACACACAAAGTTATTTCGGGACCAAGGCGTCGATCTTCAATCCTGTTTGGAATGCGTCCGGCATTGGTATGTCATATCATTGTAATGAGGGCGATTGATCAGTGGTGATCGCGATATGGGAAAACTAGTATTTCCAGTGTTCTAGGAGCAATCTAGGAGTTACAAATAGATAACAGTATAAATTGGTTAGTAGGAGGATGCCGCTGTTACAATAGATGAGTGGGGATAGGGGCGAGTTCGAATGAGTAGAGTCTTTCGACTAATCTAAGCGTGGGTAGGCTTTTCTTCGGTTTCGGGGTCAACCAACATATGCCATAGTTCTGGTCCATCTCTGATTAGAGCCTGTTTCCAAAAAAAATTAGTTGGCAGTACAGAATGTCAGCGTATGAAGGCGATCGACGCACAATGACAACTTCCACAGCAATGAGGGCAATGATAATGAGCTCCATTGAATGCGTCGAAGACTGGAAAAGCCATATCAATGGAAAAACTACCACGACATTCTGTAAAAGATTTGCCTACCTCGGTCAACAATTGGCGGAGCATCGACTGAGCCTCAGCGGCATATGTAATCTTGTCATTGAAAGATGCAGTTCGTGACTTTACTTCCAGAGCATTACTCAAAGACTTGAAGTGTGCTGCGAACCTGTATTGGATGTCGCCCAACAAAAGATATCTGATACATTCGCACCTTCCAACTCCGGTTCTGACCAGTAGAAGTCTGGCACTTCACTGAAATTCTCCCGATTGAGGTTCAGGAGCTGCCTGAATTTCATCAATTCACCCAGTTTTTTTATGAGCTGCGTGCGTCCCATCCCGGGTTTGCCTGTTTTCGCTAGTGTATGAGGAAGCAGTGCCATCGAGGTGAGATATTGATCAAGAGACACTTCTAGCGCTGACAGTGCCGTCGAGCGAGAGAGGGCTTGAGAGAATGCGTATCGAGCCAGCAGGGTCTCTTCCGGAAAAGCCATCGGTGGCAAGACTTTTGGTAGTAAATCAGGTTCGTTGAGAGGTTTAGTCTGACCAAGTATAATTAAGTCTCCCTGCAACCTAGTTTTCCTTTGAAGGTCATCAAGTCAGCGACTCGAGCTCCAGAGACCAGAAATCATAGAAGCTAACTCAATAGGATCGACCACGAACTCCAATTCCTCTGTTTCCGGTTCTCCCAACGGGGAGACTTCAATGCCTTTGGCTCGGTCAATGACCTCAGTGACGAAGCTCTTCGCTTCTGTCTCTCCAAGTCCCCAGCACACGATGCTGCCATTTGAAAAGACAAAGATTTCGCCTTCTTTTCCTGTTTCACCCCACTTCGGAATCCACCAGGACTCGTGAAGAGCCTGAGACCGCGCTGGCAGCTCCGGATGAAAACGAAGACGCGAAAGGATGTACCGTTCAGCAGTCGCAAGGGTGGTGACAGGCTGAATAACACCTCTAGTTGGGGTCGGATTGGAACGAATGGGAAGGGAGTCGGAAGCGGAACGACGGAGGGGTGTCGTTGCCTTTGGCTTTGCTTTACTGTCGGACAAAGGGTTCACTGATGCAGCAGAGGACTTTATGGTAGAATAACACCGTACAGCAAGCCATTGTGGGTTGAATATAGCCCTGGTCACACTATGACCGATACGCATAGAGAGTGAAGCCATGACAGGCCTAGAAAGAGAATGATTATATCATAAACTTAGATTTACACAAAATTAAGGCATCTCAATCAAGTAAATTTTTGTTGTACTCGACATGCATGTACGTAAAATTAGCCTAGTACACGGAGATGCCGGATGACCTGGGGTAATTGATTTGAAGATTCTGGAATCCACACCATGATACACGAACACGGCCCATACAACAATCCTCTGCTTTCCCTTCTCAGTTGATGCCGCGAATACCAGACAAGAGATCAACAACAACTGCAATGGCGCGGTTATCCTTTCCGCCCACCAGCTTTGTGCCCTTTCCCATTCCGACACTCAAACTCAGCAAGGGCCAAAGCCAAGAGTGATACCCTGTATGCCCCGTAGGCGAAGCACGTGCAAACCTGCAATTATTTGTCAGTTTTATGAAAGAAAACAGTGTGAATAATTGAACTGACACCAGCCGAGGCGCCTCCAACAGGCGCCTCCAAAAGTCGCCGGCAAATACCAGCTGACACGGTACCGAAAGTAACTTCAAGACGACAGTACGACGGCGGACAAAATCCTATAAACACAATATTAATAACACCACCCAGGTATTAGATAGTATAGAATAACAAACCGATCGGCCATTAACCAGGGTAACCTAAAAGTTCCCAGACATTGGTGACAACACACACAATAGACACGATAAACCGACACAAAGACTTCGACTCATAACGATCGGGAGAAACACCACGCTCTAAAATGAAAGAAAAGTCAGAAGGGCAGAGCTGAGAGATTAGGCGATGAGGGATAACATACACAGACATGGTGGGGATTACGACCAAAGAAAGGTCTCATGTCAAAAGCCCCTTTATAAATCCGACCATTCTAGTTTCGGGCAGGTCTTTTACTGCGCGTGATCCTTCTTCAATATTCGCGTTCCGGCCGGACCGTCATTTAGGGGCTTGTAAGTAGAAATGATTCATCTATTTAATGTGTGTGTACTCTGATACCGCAGATACTATCTTCATACATTGTCAAACCACCCTGCCTGAGTCACCTCCTGCGCTAAACCATCCCATCCTCTCCGTCGGGCTTTTTCTTCCTGAAAGTTCAGTCGCAAACCTGTACCGGGGGATAAATAATGCTTCGTATCATCTCTTTGAATGGCAAACATACCTCAGGCATTCATCCAATTTCCATCGCCCCCGATTATCCTCGCCCGTTGAGCCGCTCACATCTTCGCCGCTCCAGGCTGGAGTATAAGGAAGGCCAGGGCATATTCTCCTGCTCAGAGCAAAAATCATTCCTGAGATGAACGCATCTTGCGCTCCAACCTCATCCAAAATACAGTCATCTCCATCATGATCACCACCAGGTGTTTCCGTCCCTTGGGAATCGTTGTCATCTTCTTCATTACTACTCGTGAACTGGCTACTCTCGTTTGTGCCTTGTCCCTGGCGTGTGTGCGACTTTGCCTGGTGCTGGTGGTGCACATGGTGCTTGTCACTCTTGTCCGTGTCCGAGAAGTAATGGCTTTCTCCAACAGTAAAAGCTCTTGAGGAAGGTGTTCTGCTCCTTCCATCGGCCCAGAAATCGCTCCCGCTTCTCACTGATCGGAGCTCGGGGCCCTGTTGTGGATATGGATTTCGCAGGTGATCGACATCTACATTCTTAGAGTGGGTTGGAGGCGGTTTGTCTTCGACCCAGCCCGAACTCTGAAAGTATTCCTTCGTGGGCAACGACAATACTGCGCCTCCTTCTTGGCCCCAATGTGCAATGAGCAAGGCATGAGGAGGCGCAATCGACGCGAGAGACAGAAGAAACGCGCGTGGTGTCGTTTCGTAATGTGGTGAGTTTGCTTGGGCGTAATGTTTATTGAAAAACAGAACGTCTGCATGGGGTATAAGCTGGATCAATTATCAGTTCCGTGCCACTGATCATGACGAAGAGCATGAACAGACTGCTTCCACTCCTTGTTTGCCTTTCCTTCCCACATCTACGCTGAAAACACAGTGACTTCTCCATTTTCTTTCTCGTGCCAGGCCATCTAGTCCAGTAATATTGCTCAAAGTTGTCTTGACAGACCTCCCTTCAAAGTGTAGCCAGTCGAAAGGGGCTGGACTGTTGGGATTATAAAATACAGGATTCCCCGGTATCCTGGTACTTGACTGTGATGGCCTGGGTGTAGGTACAGCTGTGGGAAGTGAAGCCGACGAGTAATTGGGTATCGTAGGGCTGACTGTGGGTGTCGTCTGAGGATAGTTCTCTGGTGCAAGCAAAGGTCCAAGTAAAGAGACGAAGTCTTCATGTGTGATATCCGGTAGTGGGTTATGGTTCACGACTGTCCGTGAGTTATCCTCGGCTGTAGAACAGCATTAGATCTTAGAGCAATCCAAACTAAGGAGCTTACTTGAGTGCAAAACCCAAGCACTAGGTACACCTGCGTCTCGCCAGATTTTGCAATACTTCGTGACAACACCTTCGTTCTCTAAATCCTTCAGAACCATCCGTCCATCTTCGTTCCCGCCGAGAGGTGCGACAAGCACGGCTTCCACGCCAGGGAATTGCGCAAGAAGCGATAGCAACTAAACGTAAGACACAAACTTAGTTCGCTCAGTTGTATCTTTGCGCTTGATAGCATTACATACCATGTTTGCCGATCCCCCTCTCGCCTTCCCTGACCGAATGAGCCCGAACCACGGAAGATGGTGCTGGATGGCACGGCACATACAGCGTATGTGTTTGAAAAAGTGTCCCCGAAGCAACGATACGAAGAGGCCTGGATGGTTGCAGGAAGTACGGGTTGTTATTATCGTCAGATCGGTCGCGTCGTGATTTCATTCTGGTAAGCAGATGGGTATAATATGAGTGTATGAGGTATATATGTTGTCCAAACGAAAGCAAAAGCAGAAAGAAAGTCAAGAATTAACGGGGCCCCACATGTTTGTTTTGTACCAAACGCGGGTGGTCAATCAGGAATCAGGATAAAAAGTGGGAGCGCTTTTCTTTGGATCTGATTAAAAAAGGTACATATACTCACTTTCTAAACATGATCAAGTCTCGAGGTTTTGCCAAAGTGAATTTTGGCTAACTGCCCCCACATAAAATGAAATGAAATGAATTGTCAGTCGGATGCCGAAAAAGATGTCAATACTATGGTAATACTTTTAATAAAGAAGATGGAGCTGGAACAAGAATCCCGGCTCAAGGGGTCTACTGCATTTCGACATCACTATCGCCATCTACACTTCCGTCGTCGCTCTCCCAATCACCCTCTCCCTCTCCACCCTCATCGTCCTCATCCAAAGGCGATGCTGCAATGCCTAAAGAATCCAATTTAGATATGAGCTCCCTGACATGTTCCAGCAATGGCTTATCAGGGTGCTCTTGATTTCGGTGAAGCTTTTGGTTTAAATTAACATTAATTACAAGCCAATGAAAACAAGGGAAAGTACCGACCACTTGACATGTCTCGAGGCAATCTCTGGCATCTTTTCCTAATTCTTGCCATGTTAGGTCGTCCAAGATTCCGCCACTTTCCTGAGCTTGTTCGGCCATGAGGTAGAAGCACCACCCTTCCAGGTACCACGCCTCGACATCTTGATCGTCTGAGGACATTATTCCATGGAGAACGAGTAGAGCCGGTGTATATAAGGACAATTCAAGGAATAGCTTGACGAGAGCAAGGCGAGTAGGAATCGGAGGCAATTTGGGATCATCTGGAATACGATGATAAGGTTTTTATCTCCTGCCGATGTAGTTAGGACGCACCTAAATCGATATCCTGCATTGTTGCCCAGGCTTGCTCGAGATACGTCTTGGCCTCATCCGGACGCTCTTGCGACATGCGTACAGAGGCTAGAGTCTGCAAAGCCTCTGAATTCCCTGGATCGATTTGAAGGGCTGTCGCCAATAGGTCTTCACAGTTTTGTTCAGCTTCTGGCTCATCACTGTCATAAAAATGTATCCATGAGACTAGAAAATAAGGGTAAAGGAGTGGCATACCATAGATCATATGAAGGATCCATCCAGATCTCTACTTGGCCTACAAGAGCTCGGACGATGCTGCTTCTCAGCTCTGATTCGTCCTTCCTGGACGCTTCATCATCTGCGCGTTCCTTGCCCTTTAATTGGGCATGCAATATGTTGATAGCAGCCTGATAGTGCTTTAGCGCTCCTCTTGGATCGTCTTCACTAAGTTGTGCGAGATACAAATGTGCAGATGGGGGAGATGGAGACGGAGCATCAGGGTTTGGAGGTAACAGAGATAGGAAGGCCTATAATGCACTAAAATTAATAAAAGAAGTTCCAATCATTGGGTATATTGCACCTGTTTCGCAGCTTCCAGTTCTCCAGTTTCTAGCAGAGATACACCCAGCATCTCTTTTGCTTCTACATTTTTGGATCTTGCTCTAAAGCCCGGCGAATAAAGCGCAAGGCAAGATCATAGTCGCATTGGATAATCAAAGTTTGGGCTTTCTCGAGAAGAGATGCGCTGGATGGTGGGGCAGCCTGGATGGGAGGGTCTGCCGCCTTTGAATGCGCCTTTTTCTTAGTTCTAGTTCGTCCCATTGGAAGTTTAAGTAGGAGAGGAGGGGAAAGATTTTGAAGATCACGTGGGCGAGATGAAGGAGGAAATTGTAATTTGGAATGATCACGGTGGCAACAGTGACCGGCCGTCTTTCATTCCATGTGTAGCCTTGCATACTTGTCTACTCCTATTCCCTGCGCCCTTGCGCAGCAAACGATGATAAACCCCTTCTACAATTCTTAGACAAAGCTTCATCTTCAAAGCTCTTTTTATCATCGTCTGCTAGTCTTGTTGCTCTATAACTGACAATCAATGACTGCATTTTCGACCGGCATGTTTGAATTTGAATCGCCAGCAGTAGATGCTGCAAAAGACCCACTTTTCAATGAACGCCTCGACGCCTTTCTACAAAAGAATCTCGCAGAGATTAGAGCTTTTGCTGAACGAGAGCTGCGTCCATACGAAGAGGTCTCTTAGGACCTCCATCAGGAGTACTTGGTATTCTGACTATGCTCTGCACAGACAAGGCGGCGCGTCGCGGAATGGCATGCCAAATATCTATTTCAGTCGCCTTCATCGCTTGTATCAGGGAAGAGTCCACCTCAAGGTCCGTCTTCCACATCGTTGTGTCTCAGTTGTTGCGTTTTGATTCTTTCTAGTGAGATCTATTCTCTGTGATACTTCTCTCATTCTCGAATCACTGTCTGTGGTATCTGGTGCTCAGTCATTCGTGTTGGCGATAGATCCCAGCGATCCGTCAGACCATGGGTTTTTGGGTGGATCGGTGACCGGCCGGGAGTTCTGGCGAGGCTTGAGGGGTGGCGGAGTGCATGGAGCCAGAGCCTTTAAAACATACTGCGTTAACCATCTCCAACAAGTGGAAACCTCCAATGCTCGTAAACCTGAACGCCATGTGTCTACGCCTCCTGCAAAATCGATCAAGTCTGAACTTTATGAAAGTGTTCGCAACGCCCTTAGGTAAAGGATCATTTCTCCTTTATGTAAAAGTCGAGGCTTAATCTTGTTTTACATAGACTTGCGAGCGGTGTCCGCAGTGCAGAAATGAAATGGACGAATCCAGAAAGATTGGACGCGTACGGAGTACGATTAGTGGGGTGGCCAGACGGTGTCCCTGCCCAGAACCCTTCTACATTGAAAGTTAATCAGAATAAAGTGCTCCTCGAGGCAATTCAAAATGGCTCGATGAAGTTTGTCAAAGTCATCCCGGATCCTAGTGGGTCGCGCGACACACCAAGCGGAGGCGATGATGATGCTAATGAGGACTTCTCATGGGCTTACGATGCGGACGCCCTCCCAGCCTTGCCTTCACCTGCCCCGACTATGGCTTCTTCTTCGGCTTTCACCAGAGCACCTACTGTAACCCCATTGTCGTCGACAACAATTGATGACAATGACCCATGGAGCATGCAGCCGACCATGACCGCTGAACCTGACCAAGCGCACTCTTCTTATGATGTAAACTACGCTTGGGAAGGCGAGTTCAATGAAGAAGCCATAAATACCCTGGGAGAAGAATGGGACCTGGAGCGGCCGAGAAAACGGCAACGAAGCGAGGAGCCGTTCTCTGGTTTTACAGAGTAGTGAGACATAAGTGGTGTCTATAAAGATCTACTGTCTACCTATCCATCGATAGTGATGTAGAGCTACTTAATGTTGTTGTACAAAACTCCTTTGCATAGTTGAATAGTGAGGCAATAAATTGAATTGGAAAAGAGGGTCTAGGTTTCATCGATGTTGTAGAGAGCGATGTTGTTCCGGATTCGACCATGATTTACGGAGACTATATTTGTATATCAAACACGACCTCCTTTCCGGCTGCGATTCGTTCTTGAATCTTGAACCATTACTTCCACTATGTTTTCTTCGATCTTTTCGTGAGTTCCTCTGCTCTTATTTGATTTCCAAATTTGTCAATATTTATACAGAACAGCGCCCCCTGTCGATCCGACAGCCCCAAACTTCCACTCTGTCTCGTCTACTGTCTCCGAGAATGAGCTTTTCGGCGAACTCGAGCCCAAAGATACTTCACTGCTGTGCGCAGGAGGCTTCGTGACCGAGACTCAGACTTTCTATGTTATCACAGAGGATGGCACGTCCGTCATGTGTCAAGTAATCCATTCTGCCGTGGGGTAAGCTTATCTTGTTAGATCGCGGTTCCCCAACCGACACTTTTACAGCGTATGGTACCCAACCATCCAGTTCACATGCAAAATTGCCAATCCAGCGAAAGGAGAGAAGATCTGGAAGTCTGTCAACGTCAGCAACTTTGTTACACCACCCCCAGGTGGCTTCGATAAACGCTCAAGCAAGGCCGACGAGTACTCAGTGCTTTACAAGGCAACCTCTGATCCAGAATTCCCTGAATCTTACACCATCCGTGCCAACCTTGGTAATGATCTCCAGATCTCTTTGGAAGTCACTCGACCTGCCTCTATTCCCGGCTACAAGGTGGGAAAGGGTCCTGAAGGAGGATATTCGTACTTTGGGACAGATCCCAAGAAGGCTGATGGATATGTTATCCATCGTTTCTGGCCACGTTTCAAGGCAACAGGACACATCATCCGCAGTGGGCAAGCAGAGTCAATCAAGGGCAGCGGGATGTTTGTGCATGCTATTCAAGGAATGAGGCCCAATCTTATCGCATCTGCGTGGAACTTTGCGCACTTCCAGAGCGAGGAGCTTGGTGGCGTTTCGGCAATCCAGATGGAATTCACGACCACGGAAACGTACGGTAAACACGGTTCAGGGTCGGGAGGTGTCGTGGTGAATATCGGATCTCTGGTGATTGGGGACAAATTGGCTGCAGTCACAACCGAAACGAAATGGCCTGGGGAGACTTCTTCTGGTTCTGTCGTCTCACGAGCGAGCCAACTCAAACCAGAACACGACCCCGACACCAGCTATCAGAAGCCTTCTGAAATTGAATACGAATGGAAAGCACCCTCTGTCGTCTCCGATGCTCCAGGGACGATTGAAGCCAAGTTGCACGTCGATCTCGGGACTAACGAAAATCACCAGGGCCTGATCGAGAAGGTGGACATTCTTGCAGAAATTCCATATGTGATCAAGGTTGCCGTAAACTACGTCGCAGGGACAAAGCCTTATATTTACCAGGTAAATGACTTCTTGATTATCGACGCTGTGCTTTGTTAACCCTTTTGCACAAAGTGGCTGAATAAGACGAAACTCTCAATAACTGGACCAGAAGCGCTGGCTCCTGGACTGTCCTCAGGAGTGGAGGTTGAAGGACTTCTCTATAATGAGGCCACGTTCATCTCATAAATCTGCCGAGCCTGACGGCCCGTATCTAGTATCTACAGTCATATTTACTTACTTACAAACGAAGAGATCTTGAATTCGCGAATACCGGTGTGAGTCAGTGTCAGTGAAGAAGGCGCTGCACGTGCAGATATGTCGAGAAATGAATTCTTAAAGTCAGGGTCAAGTCGCAGCAACAGGTGAACGGTACCGTAGTTGGAACTTTACTTGAAACAATCCCCGGTTTGTCTTCTTCTTATGTTCTATCATGCACCATGTTCAGTCGTATAGCCCGCATCGTCGCTAAACTTATTCTACGTCGGCCTGACCGCCGTTCGATATCCCGTCGTCAGCATTCATCGTTGGCACTGGTGTCGACAACTTCAACAATTTACAGGACTAATAATTTATCTCAAATATCTCGCATTCCTTATCAACCTCGAATTTCAACATCGACTGTGCTTTCTTTACGCCCAATTCTTCATAGGGCCTTCCATTCAACACCGCCCAATAATGGTGTTCCTCTGATACCTATCTTGGCATCCTTTCTCAAGGTACGAGTGTCCTAGTTCCATGTCTTATACACCCTCACTGAATCCAGTCTAGGCTTCGGCAGGCTTTGAGCTAGCTCGTGTCGCAAGTCGCATTGCCCTCACATTTATTCCAATCCTATGGTTCAGAAATGTCAGGTCTCACAAAATGATCAAATATGCTGCCCTGCATGGCTTTCCCTTGTCGGAGGAGAAGCAGAGGAGGCATATGAAGATGATCCGCAGGACGACATTGATGTTGCAATTCCTGCTATTTGTACCATTTGCACTATTCTGGGCCACTATCACGGCCAGCCTCGAAAAAACACCTTTGACTGGACGGTATGCCATGTCTATCGGGTTTCTCGGGTTTTTTACTCATTGTAACCTACCACTGTAGATGGCGTATGATCCTTCTTTCGCCAGAGGAAGAAGACGAAATAGCAGCAAAACTAGCGGGTCCTGGGTGGTACCACTCTGTTGGAGAGATTCTCACTGAACAAGGGGCACCGAAGGCCATACCCCCGAGTGATTGGAGGTATCAATGGGTCAACGATACACTGCGCCGCCTCGAATCCAGCATTCCCATCCTGTCTCGAGAGCCAGAGCTATGCCCCAAATGGATGGAAGGTGGCGAAGATTCAAGACCTTTGCCGCCACCTGCAAAGTTTCCCCTTCGCCCTCGGCCAAGGGCCTCAGAATACCTTCACTGGGTCTGCAAGAAAATGTGCAAAAGTGACGATGATGCAGAAGTCCTCCCACCCGTTGGACCTATACCGGGTGTACCATACTCCTTGCTCGTTGTTGAAAAGCCGGAATCATCCAATGCTTTCTCATATGGCTTCGGGCCTGATGGGGGCAGCGGGATCGTGGTGTACACCGGTTTCCTGGACGAGATCTTTGCCAGACATCCTCCGGAGCTCCAATCCGCACCACCCCCAACGCCCAAATCATTTTGGAGCTCGGCTTTTGGGGGCTTATTTTCAAATTCGCAATCTGCCCCTTCCCATCCGATTCCAACATCAGAACAAACGGCGGAACTTGCGATTCTGCTTGCCCACGAGATGGCCCATCTTCTACTCTCTCACCATTTAGAAAGTCTGTCCTCTGTCAACATCATTATACCAGGCACACTTTCAATTGCATCGGATATAATACGGGTGCTCATATTCCCTATCACCATGTTATTCGGCCCCTTCGTCAACGACGCGGTAGCACAACTAGGCAAGGTTGGCTCAGGGGAACTACTCAAGATATCTGAATATTGCAGCAGCACACACCAAGAGATCGAAGCCGATGTTGTTTCCGCCAGGTAAGGGTTCTCATAGGTATAGCGATTACCAACCAAGCATTGATTCTGATGACGTAGACTTTTGGCACACGCCGGATTCGATGCACGAGACGCCATCAGGTTCTGGGAACACAGATCTGGAGAGGAGGCGGAGTGCGCTAAACCAGGGAAACACGAACCTATGGACAGCGTCAGCACAAGTTCAAGGGTCGCAAGGCAAATTATGGGCGACAATAGCACACATCCCGTCAACGAGTTGCGAGTCAACAGTCTCAAAGAAGAGCTTGCTAGATGGGAATCTGAAAGACGGAAAGCAATCGCCGAATCTTCTTCCTTACCCTAGAATGGGCCCAACTTTTTTTTTTTGCATTATCCAGGCATCATCATCGTGTCAAACTCATGTAAGTCAGTACTCAATCCTTTTGTAATGATAGCACAGTTTTCTCTCGTCTTACTTCTCTATTGGGATTTTTCCACTGCTCAAATATAATTATTCTCTACTGTTTTGGTGATGGGATATAAACATAGAATTATCTTGTTAAACAGTTGGTAACACGCATAGTATATACAGTGTAAGTTGAATCTATGGTGCGATCTACAGTACAGTTATTCTGAAATCGACCAAGTCGGGCGGATAGCAAGAGTGTACGAGGTGTGATCACTGTTCTCCCTCTACGGCAGGAGCTGTCTTGTATCGCCTGACCAATCGAGTGTTTCTTGCCCCATCTGCATGGTGTTGGACCTCTTCGACGACTTCGTATCCTGAGTATTTGGGCAGGACTATAATCCACAGCCAGTAATACAAACCGCAGCACTGTAGGAAGAGTCAGACCATGGGATGCGGGTTTTGCGATCTATGTATTCTTACCCCAAGGAGTCCAAGCCCTGCAACGCAGTACCTAATTATAAGAGATCGACATCAGCTTTCCATGCCGAGGCCACGAATGTTGTGCGGATCACAGGCGAAAAAGACAAAAAGCACTTACGTGGCATACCAGAAAGAAACGTCAGCATGGCCGGGCTCCGGTGGTACCCTAAAAGCGCAGCATTGAACAGCGTAAACTAAATCACTGTATCACAGGTAAGGAAAGAGACAACTGAACATACCATGGTAATAGGAGAAGCAAAACGCAGGAAGTGAGGTACAATGCGACGACAGTATTTTTGGCCTGAAACACTGAGGGCTGTATGTTCGCCAGAGCTCTTCGTCGGCGCAAAACCCAAACGCCTACAGCCATAGCGCAATTGAAGACCTTTCCGGTGTCAATCAATGAGGTTTCTAGTTGATATTTAATAGAAAACATGAAATAATACTTACGAGTGACGGGTAGGATGCAAGATCCAAGACGAAGTTAAATGCATCTTTAGCTGGGACAGCGACAATCACGAGAATTGTCAAGCAGCCTTTAAGCGCTATAGGTCCAAGTGGTGTGCCGAAGGGCTTGATGGATGTGAAGAAGCCAGGATAGGGCAGTAAGCCTTGCCTTGCGACTTCTCGAATTACACGAGTGTGTCCAATTGTCTATTCAACAGATAAGGAAGCGTATTAGGATCGAAAAGTCGATGAATGATTACCACTGCAATCTAAGCCAAAAGACTATAAGTAAGGGCGAATGCCCCATTTTCTATAATGCAGCAGGGCAGACTCACAATGTTACCAAAACAGCTCGCTGCCACAAGCAACGGAAATATTCTTGCACCTGTCGTCCCAAATACACGCTGGAAGAAAAGGACTGCGACCAATTGTCCCGAATTTCGAATTTCTTCTCTTGGGACGGCAGCAACGTATGCAATATTTATAAACAGAAATAGAACCGTGACCAACAAAAGGGAGATAACTCCAGCTTTGCGGACAGTCTTGACAGGATTCTTGCCTCGAACTTCTCCAAGAACGTTGAAAGCATTATTGTACCCAACAAAGGCGTGATTTGATTTGACCTGAGTAGTAAAGATGAGCTTAGTGAGATAAAGACACAATATGGACCATCACGTACAAATGCAGTAGCAAGGGCATTTGGATTCCATGAGGTACCCTCAAAAGGGTCGTGAAATTTGGAATATGGGTTCTCAACTCGAGTAAGGCCTAAAAGAACAGCCATTCCAGATGCAACAATGCTACCGGCCCAATCAGATGGAGGCAACAGGCGAAGGAAGCGTTAACCTACAAAACCAAAGATAGAACCTTGAACGCCGTAAGGAAATTAACAACACGGAGAGACCATTTGGTTGAAAAGGCAACAACTGGAAATTTTTGATAAGATGACTTCAGTGATCAATTTCGAAATACCCTTACATCCAATGGTCACCAACACCATAGCCAGTGCGGTGACAGTTTGGCTTTGGGGTGTAATCGGAATATCAAAGGCAGACAATGTGTACTGTGCAAATACGATCGAGTTGGAGGCACTAAATCTGTGATTTTTACTTCAGCAAACTAGCTGATTTATGATTTCTTCACTTAAAGACATACGACGTCAAAATTGCGGTGACAGCGAATGCAGTGGAGACAAGAAAGCGAGGCCTGGGGTATGCTTGCTCTAGATATACAACCTCAGCGCCAGATCTATTCGGGAACATGCTCGCAAGTTCGCTATAAAGGGATAGTCCAGCTGAAGTGATGCTTAATCATGAGCTCGCGATTGAATGGAAATGGCCTACCGAACGCAAATATAGGCGTCAGGATCCAGTAGAGCAATAGAAGTCCAATGGAGCCGACTGAATTCAAGATGACGCCCGGTACAGCAAATATACCTGAGCTATCACAGCGCCCGTGAACATCTCAAGTTGACGATTCTCAATGAATGACATACCCAGTGATTTGCCCGATGTTAAGCATTATGGCGGACAAAAGGGTCACCTCGCGACCAAGAACCGAAGTCTTCGAGGAGAATAAGTATCGGTCAGACTGGAAGAGTCTAGATGTGAGTTACCCTTTCCACAGGCGCGCCTACTGCCTGAAATTCATCAATAGTGGTGCCAGAGCGTATATCCGCGAGCAACGAGGTAGATTCATCAGGCTCTGCACCTGCTTCCTGTAGAACGTCTTCTTGCATTTTTCAGAAGTTTGGTATAGATGATAATGAAGAGCTCTTCCACGACCAAGAGTCACTATAAGCATGATAGGGCGCTGACTGTAGCAAGACTGTAGTGCACCATTTATGAGGATAGTGGCGTCATAAGATACCCCGGTTGGTCCGTAACTCTCACGATGTATAAGAGTTGAGTGGGAGAAAGCATAAACTGAGTAGACAGCACTAGACATGAACGAGCTCAAGCAATTGCAGGCGTATATATATGATTAAGCCAATTGACAAAACAGCGGATTACGTCCGTTAGTAGACATGAGTGACAAAGAATTACAAATTCTTAAGAACCAAGCCAAATATAATTACAAGCGGCGAACGAATGCACAGACGGCCGTCTCAGCCCACGCAAGATCACTGCAACTACTCCGCCTATGTAACTTACCATCCGAGGGTTTCGTTTATGTTCATGTTACCCTACCCGTCTTCGGCACGAGCTGTACTATCAATATTTTCTGACACGATTTTTCCATAAACCGTGGTGTGGTTTTGAACAAAGCCAGACCCCTGTTTAAACCCGACCACACCATTCGTGCCCAGCGTACAAGCTGCATCTCCGCCTGGTACCCACTTGAAACCGTCATCCTGTCTTGGGACAATCTCTGTCGGACATAAGTAGCGATGGGTGCTATGTTCTCGACTTTGCGGATGGTTTTGCAGACTTTTAGGACTCTGATAAATGATTATGAAGTGGTCTCAAAACGCCTTTCTGTTTCTCCTGGCATTCCGCGTCTAAACTCTTCTGTTCCGTACTGGACGGTTCCACCATCGTCTATCGCACAGCATGGAAAGGATGCAGAGTTGCCACAGCACACCGATATTATTATTATTGGAAGCGGTATCACTGGAACCTCGATCGCCAAAGCTCTCCTGGAACACACAAGTGGGGCATCAAATCATGCAAAACCACTCAACATTGTAATGCTCGAAGCAAGAGATGCGTGCTCGGGCGCCACTGGCAGGTGAATAGTAATTCCCCGCTCACAGCGGACGAGTTGATTTTATGTTTATCAGAAACGGCGGACATGCATCTCCCATCATCTATAACGAATATTTTGGGTTGAAGAAAGCGCATGGCGCCGCTGTCGCATTGCAGATTCTTCAGTTTCGCCTGGCTCATATATCAACCCTCCTAAATGTTGCGAAAGAAGAAGATTTGCTAGAAGAGTCCCAAGCTAGGAAGGTGGAAAATTACGACGCGTTCCTCCAACCTGAGTTCTTCGCTAAAGCAAGAGACGAATTAAATGCATTTATAAAGGAGGTGCCCAAGGAAGTATCTGAAGAGTTTGGGGTAACTGATGGGAGGGAGGCTATAGAGGTGAATACTTTTTCAGAGTCTTGTTGGTATAAATCAAAACTTTGTTTTAGAAATTGCAATTGGCCACGTCTATTATTGGACTGATATCCAAGCCTGGAGCATCCATTCATCCATACCGTCTCGTAACAGGCATTCTGTCGAAACTCTTGAGTCGATTTACTAAGTATGCAGATTCCTTTTTGAGTGCTTATGTATGTTCACTTATGTGAACCCAAACGTCCAGTTTTCAATTGTACACGCACACTCCATGCACCGGAATCACAACAGAACATGGAAACTATATTGTATCTACACCAAAGGGCAAAATTCAAGCACATCATGTCATTCATGCCACGAATGCCTGGTCGTCCCACTTGCTTCCTGGGCTGCGAAGGAAAATCGTCCCTTTCAAAGCACACATGTCGACTCAAAGACCTGGACAAGGGCTACACGTTACAGATAGCGTCGACAATATCAAACCCTCTAGCCCGTTAGATTGGACCGGCCAACGGGCATTTGTATTCTACCCTGGTAACCTGGATATCGCCTACGACTATCTCACCCAGTTTCTCCCTGCTCCCTCATCTAAAACTGTTATTGAACCGATAGACAACAGCAAAACTCTCCCGCCTCATCATGCGGCCTTGCCCACTGCAGGCGAATTCATGTTCGGCGGGGGTGCCATGATCGGTGGAAGCAGCGAAGCAGCCCTGCTGGGTGTCGTCGGGGTCGCAGATGATGAACACCCCGATTTCGCCGTCGAAGCATATCTAAGTGGTGCCCTGCCAATGTACTTTTCCAACAACTGGGGTGAAGAGGGGAGCTCATCAGACGACAAGGCCAACAATTCTTCGAGCGGTGAGTGGGGCAAAGGGCGCGTGAAAGCCATGTGGACTGGACTCGTTGGACTGTCAGCCGACGCGAATCCTTGGGTTGGGCGTGTTCCTGTATCAGTATCAGGACGACCAGGCCCTACACCCCCTCGGTCAGCCAATCCGCCTCTGGAAAGTAAAGTGGCGATTTCAGAAACAGAAACCTTTACACTAGCGCCGTCTGGTGAATGGATATGTGCCGGATATAGCGGCGAGGGCATGGTGCATGCATGGCTGTGCGGGCGCGCTCTGGTACGGATGATGTTGGGTGTCTCTGGTGGAGGGGAGGATGAAGGTGACCCAGAGTTACCCACACCATTCTTAATCACGGAAAAGAGGATAAAGCAGGCTAGGATCGAGGATTTCATGGAGAATACTTGAAAGAAGATTTAACTATTATCACGACCACGACCTTTCTTGTTTATTCTCTTTTACGTTTACTTCTTTACATTTACTGGACTTCTTAAAGCGAATGTTGTTCATTGGGGAGGAATAATGCGCATCGTAGAAGATATTTGAGAAAGACGTCTGGTCAAAGTACTTCTCATAGATTGAAGAAATAAACTGTCAACGGTACAACCTCCTCGAAAGTATTTTGCATTTATATATTGCACGGGGCTTAGCGCCTGGACAGAACTCAGAATCGCTTAACAATTCCCGAGTATATTTTTAGTACTAACATTTTCATTGTTCTGTTACCCCTTGAATTCCTAAATCTTGAGCGATAATAACAGCTGCCTTCTCTCCAATTGCAATTGCCGTGCTATACATGTTAGCTCCTACATTTCCAGGAGCAATACTGCAGTCTGTTGATCTCGCGTCAGCGCCGGGAGACTGTAATTGAAAGAACTGCGGGTGTAAGCGTACCTGCAACTTTGAGACCTTGAATGCCATGCACATTCAGTCGTTCATCGACTACTCCGCGCTGTTCCCTTGGCTTCATAGCGCATGTGCCGATCTGTTAAGTGGAATCAAATTAATGGACCAATTATACATATGGACCAGCTTTTCATACCGAGTGCCAGGTGGTCTCAACTAAAGTACGTTTGTGTTTGAGTTCAGTAAGCAGTCAGATATCTAATGACTGTGAAAGCCCACCGTTTCTCCTGTGGTATTCATCAATGACATCATCATCTTCCTTCGAATAAACAATTTTGGGGGCAGAAATGGCGGCAGGAGAGGCTGGCTGGATGGGTTGTGCACTGCTGGTCTCTTTGAAGGCCGGATGACCAACGACAAGATCCCCAGCGTAATACTTGAGTCTGCGGCCTAATTCGCGAGCCTTTTTGTAGCTCCATCTAAGAGAGACAAGATCTGCTGGGCTATAGCGCATAACTTTTGAATCCCTTTCATTCAGATCGAAACTATAAACGTACTCGTCGAGAAACCCTGCATGGAAGTCCGATGGTGTATTCGGATCCGCAGAAGTGACATGGATGTTACCAGCAGAAGCTGGATATGCCTCAACACGAATAAGGTTCAGCTGAATTGGACGGCCGTATAGTGATCGATATACCTACCAGGAAGTATGCAATACTAAAGTATTTCCCGCGAGGGACGTCTGGGTTTACACCACAGTAGCTACAGAGAAAGATGATGGAATCAATGCTTGCACCCCGAGAACATTTCAAATACACACGCTGCCAATGGTCCCAGTAGAGCCACAGGTTTATCGTGGTGATCGGCCTTAGCGAAATATGTTTGCCATCGATAGTCAAACTCAGGGAAGATTTCAGCGAGCTCCTCCTCGTTAGGTCGCATCTTGATCGCACTATCTAGCCCACTGACGGTTTGCAGATGAGTGGGTATCTTTACTTCTGAAAATGAACACTTACTTATGTGACATTAGGCCCGTGCCATCCTTCAACCACTGTGTTTCATATGCTAAAATGTGATGCATAGTTAGCTGTTTAGCAAACTTCGATGGAGTAGTGCAATACGTTTTATCTCTTCTTCACTTCCGCGGAACAATTGATCCAGAGTATCCGCATCTTCAGTAGCAACAAATGGGAGAAAAACCACATTGTGATCTATATAGAATTGATGAGCGGTCTAGCCCATCAGAAAGACGTGGATATATTCATACCCATGTAGTTCTCTCCTACGCCTGGAAGATCCACAACAGGCGGTATGCCAGCTTTCTCCAAAACATGCTTTCCACCAATTCCGGACCTTTTCGAGTATTGCTGGTGAACCAAAGGTTCCCCCAGCTACGACAACTAGACGAGATGCTCGAGCAATCAACAAGGGGGTAAATCCTCCGTTCTGTTCACTAGCGTATTCAATCCCAACTGCCTGGTCACCTCTGCAACATTTAAGTTAACGCTGTTTTGTATCACGACCGCAGCACAAATCGCTTACTCTAATACTACGCGAATTACTCGATGCCTGTCCAGCACTTTCAGATTTTTGTTGCTCTCCTGGTTATATATGTAGTGGTGGGCAGCATCAGATCTCCGTCCTGTCTTGTCGTCGATATATCTAATTTAGCAATCAGTCATGATATCTTGTTGATCCCGATATTCAAATCCCAAACTGCCAATGACATACCGTGGCAGGCGCTAGAGATGATCAACAGCGTGGAAAAATGAGAAACGGGATATTTTAAAAGTTGAACGTAGTTAGACACATTCACCCACCCCATATTTATCGCATTCGGAAAAGGCATTGATGTCGTCTACGATGGAGCGCTCCTTATCGAAAGCGGCTGCGACTTCAAGAAAGCTCTCTGTTACATTTATTAAGTCTGGCGCATAGGAGATTTTGAGAGGACCCGAATGTCCGTGAGCAGTGGGTCCTGTGGTATCGGATTGATATGTTTCTGCCTTGAATGGAAAAGTACTTTCAAATGGGTGTTAGGCTTTTGACATCAACGATTAATACCTTTCTTAAAAGTGGGATTAGATGCTTCGATCCCCAGCCTTTATTGCCGTACTCAATCTCCCAATCATCATAATCTGAAGCAGCACCCCGAGTGTATACCATGACTAAGATGACAATGTCAGTCTTATAGATAGGAATAATATGATACACTCGCAATTGACACTGGAGCCGCCTCCTACAGCATGTCCCGTTGGAACAATAGGAGTCCGACCAAGGAGAGACGGACTAGGTCTGCCTATATGGATGTTAAAGGTCTCTTTGACAAGAGCCAAGTTGCCAAAATAGCGTGCAGGCTGGACGTAGTCCTCCAATCCCTTGGTGTGTGGGCCAGATTCCACAATCTGTGAGCATAATCTTTAAAGAGTGTTGTCTCAATTATCCTCGAGAAATGGGACATACCAGGATCTTCAAGCTTGGGTCCGCTTCTGCAAGACGACCTGCCGTGATACAAGCCGACGCCCCCCCTGAAATCGACGATGAGCCAGTTGCCGATCATAGGAAGATGCCAAAACATACCTCCTGCAAAGATTATATCGTATACCACCTCAGACTCAGTAGGTTGTTGAGCCGTATGCATAGTTTACTAGTACTATAGATATGTCGGTAAGTCGAGTTGGGAAGAAGATAACTGCTGCTGTACCCATTGATATTAAGAAGAACCTGCATTCGAAATTCGGGCTGGACGGTCAGTGTGGTCTATACTTAGGAAGCAGTGTTACGGCACGACTTAGGTGGTCAAACCAAGTAAATCATGGTCGATCAAACAGTCAAGCCAATTTATCGGACTTTTTTAATTTTTTTAATTCTTTTGAATCAGTTTATCAACGTGCAAGAAGCAGTCAGAGTGCTAAGACACACGGGTGCAAGACACACAAGCACCGCCCTACGCTGGAGTATCTACTACGTCTCGGTTCTCCGGGTGCGGCGGACTTGTGCATCTAACCGTCCATGTGTGGGTGTAGGGTAAATTTATCGGACTTTCAGTCAGTCAAACCAAATGTGGCGCAACTGAACTCAGTGTGTGCTATGCAATCTTGGCTTGCAGGGTTCGTTTCTCGTATCTTTGTGCATTCCTTACTACAGTGACAGCCACTGGCCTTATGCGCAGAGTTTGGCATTCAAGGAGTCAGGACGAACTGGAAACTCGTCCAGCAGCTTGCAATAGACTCGTTTGCAAGTCTGAATTTTACTGCAATAATATGAACGCCTTAGCGATTCTCACGATTCACGATCCTCAGTTAGGACAGAGTCGCCCCCCCTGGAGTCCTGGCGAGCGTACACATTTCTTCGTTTCAAGGGCCTATTATGCAATAGATTGACCGAAAATAAGAAATGAACAAATGAATGCTATGCTACAGTACTTGGAAATATCATTATGGGTCTAACATAGATCAAGGCGTCCGAACAAATCAGTTGGCAGCGGCAATGCACTGGGCTTGCTGAGCGTTGCAAGCGGAGACAGTCAGGTCACCTTTGTTGCCCGAGGAATTCGCAGCATTTGCACATTGGTTATTTTGCACATCGCTGCATCAATCAGGGTAAGTATTAGCTGAATTGATAATGCCTAATCGACTTACCAGGAGCGCACTATGGCATTCTTTTGGTTGTTGAACGCGGAGTTACCCGTCACTTGGAATTGACCATTACCGAGTGCTGTTACCACGGGTGCTGCGACGTTTCCAAGGGCTCCTTTGAAAGTTTGGAGATTACCGGAGGCGCTGGCAGCCTCTGTAATGGCAGCGGGGGCAGCAGCGGTGGTAATAGAGGCAGCAGCGGTGGTAGCGGGGGGTGCAGAGGTAGCGGAGGTTGCAGAGGTAGCGGGGGTTGCAGAGGCAGCGGAGGCAGCAGCACTGGATGAGGGTGCAGCGGCGACGCCGACTGGTCTACCTTGGTTATCGATTTGCTGGACAGCGGCGAAGTTCTGCAACAGAGATCAGAACGGTGGATACCTTGCGTTGATAATATTTAATACACACAGTGGTGATTCCAAACACGGCATTGAAAGCGTCGGCTTGGGTGCCACTTCCTTTGCAGCACTGGAGGCAGCTGTTGACGCAGTCGCACATGTTGCTTTAGCAGTTGCGTCAGCTCCGCAGGAGTTGGTCAATGTGTCGCAAATGGCACCTGTCCCGGTGCTCAGCAATCAATAGAGGTAGGTCAACGGTATAACGCACGAGTGATAATGTCAATGTTCTGGGCCGACCCGTGGTTGAAAGAAACTAAAACAACACTGAGATCAAGATATCTGAACAAAAAAGTTGTTACTTACCTTTATCAGATGGTTGGAAACTGGTTTCTTTTCTATTATCAAACCCGGCAGCAAACTCAATTTCTGGCACAGAACATGTGCCGAAGTTGCCAATACCTCCAGTTGCAGGAGCAGCGCTGCCAGTACCTGGAGACACAATATTGCCCTGATTATCGACAACGGCGACGTCGCTGAAGGTCTAAAGGGAGTTAAAAACAGTCATTAACAGAGAATATAAGGAAGAGGGAAATTATTCACGGTCGTGATTCCGAACGCCGCATTGAAAGCATCCGCTTGAGCACCTGTGTTAGAAGCGGCAGCAAGAGCAGCTGTTTGAGCCTGAGCACAGACATCTTTAGCGGCCTGGTTGGCTTTGCAGGTATTGGTCAAAGTATCACAAATGAACTCTGTAGATGGAAATGAGGATCGAACTGATATCGTCGTTGCCAAAAAAACCCACGTGTAATAATAGCAATATTTTGAGCGGAACCGTGGTTGTAAGATTCTATAGTGCAATGTCAACAACCAATGGGAAGCGATAGAAGAAAGGCCTACGCTTGTCTGTGGGCTGGAAGCTGGTTTCCTTGCGGTTGTCGAAGCCGACAGCAAACTCGATTTCAGGGACAGTACAGCTACCGAAGTCAACCCCAGCAGGAGCGTTGGCAGGAGCGTCGGCAGGGGCAGTGGGGGCAGGAGGGGCAGCCGTGGTTGCATCACCTGCAGTGACGGTAACGGCAGCATCTGTTCCAGTGACCACAGCAGTAGCAGTAACAGTAACAGTGACCTCGGGCTAAGAATAAGAAGTTAGCTACACACTGTCAATACAATCTGGAGAAATACGCACGGCACAAGCAGTGGCATCGGGTGTCTCGATCAAGATAGGTTCAGTTTCTGCGGGCGTTTCAGCTTCAGGGGCTGGTCTTCGTTGAAAATCAGATTCTGAACTAGCTTAGTAGGTCAATTGACGTACTGGGCTACAGCACCGCTGAAGGGGAATGTGTTGGCTTGAGAACCTTTAATAACGGACGCTGATTTAGCGGGGTCGAAAAAGACATTGGGGTCGTTAGCAGGATCTTGAGCTTGTATGAGGCCATTGAGCTCAGGGTTCTTGGGAGCTTTCTGGCAGAAAACCGAATTGCGTGCAGTGGGGGGATTTTTAGAAAAATCCTACAGAATGAGGTTAGAAGAAGAAGAGAGACCACTGAGCCTTTTCATTACCGGAGGTGTGTTCTTCTCGGCTTGACGATATTCAATAGCAGCAGCAAGCATAAGAGCTTGTGTGGCAGCGTCGAATTGCTTGCTCGCATCTATAAGAAGTTGAACTAAACGATCTTTTGCGCCAAAAGTCAATACACACCGATAATCGCATCTGCCATGTCCTGTTGCGAGCACTCGGGTTGTGCAGCAAGCAAAGGTGTAACGGCCTGTCCGGCCAATGTTCCGCACACCTGTCCAGGACAAGCAGCTCTGATTTTTGCAAGAACAGCAGGCTGCTCTTGACCAAATCTCCTAGGATATAAATAGACAGCTCGTCCGTCTCTTTCGAGCCACCTTTCACGAGCGACAACTTGATCGAGGGAAACAGCAAGGATGGACCATGCCAATAGAGAGAACTTGGAAGTCAAAAGCATTTCAATACGTTCAGAAAGTCGAATTAAGAAGCAAATAGAGAGTGTGCAGTGGACAAAATTAATAGGCCCAGGAAGAAAAAAAAAGCAGAGTAGAAAAGGAAACGCAAAATAGACACCTGGTCAAAAGTGGGTTGAAGAGGCAGAAGTGAACGAGCCGTCAGCGACACAAGTGTCTAAAGGTTCACTGAACCGAGAAAATAGGAAACAAGGGAAGTACTTTTTTTTCAACGGCATCGGGCTCATTTAATAGTGCATCGAGAGGAGAGACTGGTTCCGGTTGTTCGCTGCAATCAAGGCCTCCACCCGTGACCGATATATTTCCGCAAGTTGCTTTGCCAACACGAATTATAAGAGCCGAGTCTACGAAGTTTCCTGATTCCAGCGATCTGGGAAGTGAAGCGAACCTTTTGAGACCCTTTGGGAGTTCCAAACGGAATGTAGATGGGAAGATTTCACATAAACGAGATTTCAATGATGATGGTTGGTACACAACCTTATACCAAGCCGTTTTTTCTTCGTATGGTAAGAAATTGAAGGAAATTGAGCGATCATGTTATGCCACACTCGGATTCTTTATTGTTTTCACATTCCAATCAATTTGAATCAAATCCTACCTGAAGCATGTATTTACAAGAGCAGCCTGGAGTTAACCCTTATTCATGAAGAATGAGGAATAACCCAATGACGACTCTGCTGTGAGCAATTCATTCTCCTTGTCCGGTTGTGTGAGCTCTGTTGCATTATCCGCATTATCCAATATGTAGGAGGAGATCATCGATCAGGAGCATATGGATTCTGTTAGCAACCAAGAAATACACACCAACTATTACGAGGCCAGTGGTGACGCACACATAGAGCTAAGGTAAGGCCGACTGTGTCCTTCTGTGGTTCTGACGATGAGATAGCACGTCTAAGAAGAGTGTCATTGGCCCATGATGTTTGACATGCACCGGACTCTACCGGACTTGAATCCAAAGAAAGGCGACCTTGTCGAATGGTAAGGAATTTAATAGGTTGCCATCTGTTGTCATCCCAGCGATGAAGTAAAGACGCCGATGATATTTGGACATGCAAATGCCAGAAACTGTACCTGATCGTGATCAATTAAACCTGGATGCTCGACTTTGAAGGTCATTGGAGCAGGCTAGAGCAGGCTCAATGAGTCTAATCGCATTGTCTTCACAGTAATTGACTGTACAGATATTGATATGTCATGCCAGTTTGAATCATAAAATCCGTTGAAAAGATACACCACCGTCCAAGCCCAACAAATTCATACAATCATGCACACTGTTGCAACGTCTATAAGTTTGTATACCTTTCGTCAACTCAAAGGTGAGATGCCATAGGCCTTCCTTAACAATCACACAAGTCTACACCACCCTAGTACCGCCCCGGGCCCGTTCCTAGAGTGTTGTCATGCCGTTCTTGTTCCACACCCTCCCACACCTCCAGTCCGGGGAGAAATAAGTGTTGTCCAATCGCTGTATAAGAGTGTATTATAAGTAAGCCATCTAAAAAATGTTGCAGGTTCTTTGTCTGTCATCCAATGTGAGCACCAACTTGTCCCTGACTCCAGGCACATCTCATTTCTAGCCGCAATGGATTGCTGTGTCCAACCAAAATAGCTAATGGAATTTGGAGTGCTCATTGTACATAGACGCTGGAGACAAAGCCTCCACGCAAGCCAAAGGAGTGGTTAGATTGGCCAAGGGCAGAAAGATTACAAGTTGGACATATTGTTACAACCTGAACAAACCAAGAAATCATCAAAATACGGCGTAGGTACCCATAGTAAGGCAACGACGTACCAGTCTGGGAGTCCCAGGTGCAGGATCATTCGGTCCTGCGAACTCTCCAATGGCAGACACTACAAGTCTGTAATTTTCCGTCTCCGAGACTAAGCCAATAATACCGTCCCCACACCAAAGTCCAAACCAAGGACCTTGACTTATTAGGGTGTTTACCGAATAGACTAGCGTTACATTGTGTCCCAAGGACTCGGCATCTATATTGTCGTCTGGGTTATGGCAGTCAACACAGGACCCGCATCGTCGCATTAATTCTTCAATGGCACAATAAGAAGTTGCCTATTTTTGTGCATGTTCGTATAGCCAATCAATTTCAATAGGTTTCGGGCGACGTCATAGCCTCGCAAAGCTTTGAATATCCTCAAATTGTTAATCCAACCGAGTGCAGACCTGTGCAGACATACAACTCCGTCGATATGGGGAAGGAACGCATCATTGCAACGGTCTCGATAGGCTGAGAATACGAATGTCAACAAGTAATCAGATAAGGACTTCCAGGCTGTAGTGATTATGTAGATTGTAGACGAACAGAGACGAACCTGACGATCGGAGAAAAGGGTATTTCGGAGCACTTTTGTTAAGTAAGAGCATCGGTACTTGTTAATAGCTTGTTTGTCTGTAACAGATATATCGGCCATAAGATATCAAGATTCGTCGTATGCTTCTTCTTGCCCAAGTGATTCGTGAGCTTTTGTGGCGTAACGATCTCAAACTACGCGAGCGCTAGAAATGGCTATTCCCGGTGAACATGTTTCGGCTTCGTAGCCTTTGACTCCCGTGAGCTTTCTAGAGTAGACAAACATTAAAGCCAAGAGTCAAAGATCTTGATGGAAGATCGACCATCTCGTGCGAGGGCTTCGCGAGATATTTAGATTAGGTATTAGGAAAGTGAAGTTCAAAGAGAGCGAGAGGAAATGCAATAATACTTGAGCGAATTGAGAAAAGTCTACACGTGGACATCAACATCAGGAGGTAGTTGGTTATATTTATCTTGCCTCTGACCCAGGCCGTCAGTCCGTCTCTATCGAATTGTCAACTCTACACCCATCGACGGCCCTATTTCAATGGTGGTGTTCGTCGTGGTGTTCTTCCCCTTGGAAGTCAAGCTTATAAACTGGCAGTGGCGTTGGATCTAGATAAGGCAGGAGATAAAGCCAATAGGACATACCTGAGCCACATTCTGTGCAACGGCCCACCTTGTCCTTCTTGAGGTTGAACCAAAGGACGTCATGAGAGTCGGCGGGGACACCAGTGCATCCGACGATACGTTCTACGTCCTAATAAAAAGAAACCGAAAGCCAAACCAATAGAATTAGGCGAGTTACAACGTCAAAAGTAAAACGGTCACGCACAAAGGAGTGAACAAGAACGGGGTTGGCTTTGGTACCAAGGCGGGAGGCATCCAAGGGGCTGTCATCGAAAACGTTGATTCCCTCTAGCTCTCCAAGAAGTTGTAGACGCTCGAGACCGGTGGCCTGTTCAATGTCGGTAGGGACTGTTCCAGGTTTGGCGCCATCACCAAACAACTGGGGAGGAGGGGTCCGGATTGAACGCGAACGCTGGTGGAGAAAGCGCGCAGGGCGGACGTGGAAGGTTTAGCGAAGGCGCGACCCGCGAGGGCGGCTGGACGAGCAGCACGGACAGCGGATTTGAACATGGCTTTTGAGAGAAATATTGAGGAACCGACTTGGAGACGACGTTCCAAGGTCGTGTCACGTATGCTGCCGTCGCGTTACGGTCACTCCGGCCTCTCCCGCTCTCCTGGACACTTGGCCTAGCTCTGATCCAGACTTCAACTAAATTTGAAAACATTGACCACTGTTCACTTCCTTTTTGTAATTCTAAAGACTACAATTACATACATGATACATTTACCATTCCGCCAATTTCGTGCTGTACTTGTATTAAAGCTGGCAAGGAAGGAACGCAAAAAGGAAGCATACTAAAACATAAAAACATAACAATCAATTCATCTTACTCCAGCTTGTCAGCTTCGTGGGACTCCTCGTCGCTCTTTCTGATTTTTTCCTCTTTGACATCGTTGAAAAGACCAAGTCGACGGAAAATGGCGGTCTGACGCTCTTGGTCGGCAACAGCCAGGCTTTGGGTGGCTCCAAATACATCGTCCATTTCTTCGAGGGTGAGTCCTGCAAAATATATAGCGTGATGAGCACACAATTAGAACCATATATTTTAGTCGAGACAACCTTTTGTTTCTGGGACCTGCAAGCATAGTTATTTGACCGTTATCGACCCAATTTTTAAGTATGACACTCACGAAGAAAAGAACGAAGATGCCTCCGAGGAAGGAGAATGCCTGCAGATAAATTTTTAGATAACTCAAAGTGATCATAAATGACAGCATACTCCAAAGAATATGAAAGTGCCGAACGACAGATGGGTGAGCATTGTTGGAGTAACCTAAATCAGAGGGATATCAGGAACCTGGCACATAGGTCTGCAGCATATAAATCTTACTTGGCCAACTACACAGAATGTCATAGATATTGAAGTCAGGGGCTATGAGGTTGAATCCTGAATGTACGGACCAATGAAGTTATTCATCTGGAATAACATAAGTCTCGTTGAAGCAACTAGCAACGAATGTCAACTCACCCAGTTGGAAGATGCTGCTATAGACAATCCCTTTCCTCGGACACTAAGAGGCCAAATCTTGCTTGACGATCAGCGAGATGCAAACGGCAGATGAAGAGAAAACTGACTTCAGCGACAACAATCCATGCACAGGGTCCTTCTCAAGGGTTAACATTGTGTGCAGATAATCGAAGAAAAATCACCAACCCCAGCTGTAGCCGAACGCTACAAATCATAATATTTTAGCAATGAGAATGGCCCAATAATCGCTCCGACATACCCATGGCGAATATCCAAACAAACACGCAGGCTACCCATCCAGCAGCTATAGCCAGAGGATTAGGAATCACTTTAGAGAGACATCCTTCACTTGTGCTCACCGAGGTGCTGGTGCCTGTTGGCAATAGTCAATCATCACGTCAATGAATCGAAGATTTTACATACTGTTCCCAAGAGTGTCGGAAAAGGCCAGTTAGAATGGCGACTATAATGTGGCAACTATTGAGTAACAAGAATTAGCCCTAATCGACTTCACAAAGAAAAGGGCTATAAGCTCACCCAGCCATTATGAAGGCGCCGGATATCAACACAGGTTTTCGGCCAACTTTATCGACCCAAATGACGGCAGGGATTGTCGCCAAAAACATGCTAAAAACCTGGTCAATTGGAGAGTTCGACGGACCAGAAAAATTGCATTACGCGATTCCGACGACTCCAGTAGCAAGAAGGGAGATGGCATTTCCAGTTAAACCGAGATTTTGGAAGATACTTGGTGCGTAGTACAGGATAGCGTTGACACCGGCTATATTCAAGATTCGTCAAAATCAGTTGTCCGAAATTGACTTCACGACTCACTCCATTGCTGGAAAAACATGGTCCTGGAATTATAATTTTCAATGAGACGCAATCTTCTGTACTGTTTGTAAACCTACAATGAGCCCACAGCGACGCGGTATAGCAAATCTGCCTAGAGTTAGAAACGATGAATTATAAAGAGTAATCCACCCACTTCTGTCACGGAGGAGGCTGAGATAGTCATAAAAGCCGAGCTTGAAGTTCGACTTCCAGCTTCCATCTTGATATTGAGGGAACTTTAACTCGGAGGTTTCCTTCTCAAATAAGTATTGTGCACGAATTTCCCTGTTCCATGATACAAGCACTTTAATATGACATAAAGGTTATAAGTATTGAAAACCTACAAGAACTCGATCTGGACCAGGTCAGAGGTTGGAGGAAGTCTTCGGGCATTGCTCAGGACCACCAAGGCCTCATCGTCCCGGCCTTGATTAATCAGCCAACTGTTGTGAGAAAGATCTATTCAGAGACACTCAAAAATACATTTTAGACCGCATGGGTCGACATACCGGGGGGAGAATGGCATAAAGAGAATCCCAACTCCCAATATGATGGCAGGTACCAGTTGGAGACCCAAAGGAATCCGCCACGCCGCTTCATGCTGTCCCGGGCCTGTACCACCGATGTAATTTGTACCTAGAAGGAAATGTAAATATATCGATTACTATTTGTGCCCGAGTTGGAAGATTCATACCATAGTCAATCCAGAAAGAAACCATGATTCCAAAAGTGATAGCAAGCTGCTGGAGAGCTACCAAGCTTCCACGAACTTCAGGGGGAGCAATTTCAGCGTTGTAGAGAGGAACAGCCATGCTAAGGGATCCAACACCGAGACCAGTTACAAATCGTCCTATCAAAGCGTCAGAACGCACAAAAAATATCAACTATTGGAGATTGGTATACACATACCTCCAAAAATAGATGAGGATCCGAAGGCAGCCGTTTGTACAATGACACCAATACAGAAGACGATAACGGCTGGAGCAACTGAGATCAATTGCAAGTATGGAGCAATGAGGAAGAAATCATTACCCAGGACAATCGTGTATTTCCTTGACAATTTATCAGCGAGATAGCCTATTCATCCACACTTTAGAGAAATTGCTTCAAGCTAGATCAATGACACATTTATACACACCCGTCATAAGAACACCTGCCCATGCACCAAGCTCGAGGATGGCTACCAGCCAACCCTTTTTCCCTGGGTCGGCGACGGCGTCTCCCATACGTGTATCGAAAGAACTCATGCTATATTGAGTACATTGGGGTGTCAGTTTTCGAAAGAAAGCACTGAAGATAGAGTGCGGCATACGCAAGCACTCCGGAGAAGACGCCCTACGGAATATTAACCTATATTAACCAAATTTCAATCCGTAGCAAACTGGGCAGCACACCTGATTATAACCTGGGTATTAAACATCCTTAGTTAGACGGTGACCTAGCGAAGCTCAACATGAAATATACCATATAGACTAAACTGATGATCAGGCAGGAACTTAATAAGACATAGAGAAGAATGGTGCTTACAGTCCTCCAAGCGACGCAAATACAGCAGTGGCAAAAATTCTGCGATTGTGCACAAGTCCGGCCTAACACTCCATTGAATATCACAAACGAACCGACTGCAAAGGCGCTCACCCATCCTGATTGCCCAACGAGCGCCTTGCGACGACTGAGAGCGAAAGTAGTAGGTTCTGCAGAGACTCCACCCATACTGAAATCTGTCCCAAAACAATGTTTGCAAACATCACAGACACTCGGTGGTGCACATCTTATAGGAGAATGACATTAATCAATCTCGTCGTATTCTCGGAGTCATGCCGTTAATTTCGAACTTCTCCATCTCCTCAGAGCACTTGCGGGAGTGAAAAATAAGATGGGCGGTCTATGCGGACCGCCAGATGGTTTACCCTCATGATGATGCACAAGAAAATAGTCATAGATGGTCACATTGCCTTTAAACTGGTCTAGGTCACACCTATGAGCTCCTATAAGAACTCAATAGCAGGTATAAGCGATCGTAATTTAAATTGAGGCGTACAAAAAAGGCCACATGGTCAATAATGAGCTATAGATAATACGGACGATGGAAGTTTGATCCATAGGTCGTCCAAGAAGTCCCTTAAAGTCCGTGCAGATCATGGTGGATATAATCAGAAAAGTGTTTGTCAATCTCCGGAAATTGAACAATGCCCTGTCCTTGAGGCGGCAGTTTAAACTGCAAGAGCAAGCAAAGCAGCACCGATCATAGCAGCAACGCCGGCAGGCGCGTACTGAGATACAGCAGCGCTGGTGGGAGATGAGGTCGCGGCAGACTTGGAGGCAGACTTAGAGGCAGAGGTAGAGGTGGATGTGCCAGAGCTACCACTTTATTAAATACATGTTAATAAAAGAGTCTGGATAAAGGGAGGACAACATACGGAGTGCTTGTAGCAGATGATCCTCCTCCTCCTCCACCGGGACCAGCGCTGGTTACGATAGATCCACCGACACAGCTGGTGTTTGCTACAAAAAAAAAGATCAATAAGACAGAAGAAAAAGCAAGAAGACGAAGGACATACTTCCACTTTGGACAGTAAAGGGGCCAGACTGTGCAAGAGTACCAGTGCTGTCGCGTAAGTTGAGGAATCCGCTAGTGCCTAGATCAAGTGTCAGCACTGGAACAATGAACTAGACTTTCATGGCCTATATACATACCAACAGCAAGGTTGGCAACCCATGTTACGGAATTTCCCGATTGTTGACCAAGGTCAAGGAGAGCAGGAGCGGAAGGTTGACCGGCAGGTAGGATGCTGAAAGAAAACTGTGAGCAGAACCGTCCTGTGAGATGCTGTGGTATCCACATTACCTCTATCAACCAGAGAAAAAGAAGATATTAGACTGTTAGCTGAACTGAAGAAAAATGTTGTGAGTGAAAAAACACGGACCAAGAAATAGGGAGCTGATTGAATGAGATATGAGCATAAATACAATACGAGAGCAAGGAACTTACAAGTTCCTCCTGTCCAGGACAACAAAGCAGGTTGGCAGACTACGACAGACAGACTGGGTTGAAATGAGAAAAACTGCTGTATAATGGGTTGAACAAGATAGCTCACGGAGTATTAATTTGGAAGGTTTGGGCAAGGGCACTGGTAGCCAGGAGGGCTGAGAGAGCGACACGAGCGACAAAAGAGAGCATAGTGAAGGGAGGGAGCAAAGATTGACTAGAGTGCAGGTCAGTGGGCTTTTGAAAGAGTGATTGCTGGCGGTTGCCTTGGCGGTTCGGACTCCAAGCCTGTTGTTGTCTCCGGTGAATGCCGTCCGGCATCCCAGCAACGGCCACTTGCTCCCGAAATTCAAACACGCGCCGCATTCAAACAACCATTTCCCCTGTCTCGCTTGCTTAGCCCACCCCAAGTAAAATACACCAGAAGAAGGCAAGTATGTGCTAGCTATCTTGTTTTTCATCCACCAGGTAGCATAGAACGCGCACCAACAAATTGAACAAAAACTCGGATGATAACACTTTTAGGGTGGGAAGCGGTGGTGGAGCTAATTTTAAGCCAACCAAAGCCTGTGAATTGATCCGATATCGTGCATCCGTCATACCCAAGCACTCAGCGTATGAACGATGTCAACCAATGTCTTATGAATGGAAACCTGATGTTAAATCTTTGCTGCTATATACATGGCCGTGGTGACGACAACATCCCATTCACAGTTGACAGGACCTGCACAGGTTTGCCGCCTGCACCATCCCAAAATAAACATCGATCTATGCGGGTACGCTGAACCCCACTCGGGCGACATGTTTACGAGTGGTTTACGTTGTTGCAACGGCGCACACGGTTTCTTAGGATCATTACTTGAATATACGTCATTGTATTCGCTCACTTCCAGCACAAGAACAAAAAATTTCCCGTTGATAAGAATGTTTATAACCGCGATGCACATCGTCCAAAAATTCCTGCCGTCATCTTCTGCCCTAAGAATAGAACGACATCGCAGTTTTTTTTTTATGAAACCAGTTCTCAGAAAGAGGCGATCCCATGGCTGATGTTGAACGTAAGCGGTGGGTTTGGTATGACAGGAAACTGGCCCGGGAAGCTCTGGTTTATCAAATCCGCCAGCATTCTAAACGCAAAAGACAAAGAGGTTTGAAAAAGGCCAAGTACTCAGACAAGCATATACACGTAACACGCACCTTCCAAAGACCGTGGTGCCATTCACGTTCAAGTCTATAGAATGCACAACAAGTGAGCTGTTTGATCAGTGGAAAATCTAAATGGGAAGTTACTAACGTGTATTATCATCAGGAAGTCTGTTCAAGCGATGAGCTGCATCTGGTCCAATAGCCTCAACCTATGGAATCATGAGTTCAGTCCAAATAAAATGAATTTGGATCTAACATATTTTATTGAAGCAGCATGCAGATCCAATAGATGCGTATTTTGTTGCTGGGAAATCAAAATTGTCTCTGGAAATAAAGGTCATTAGTCATGTTTCACAAGGTCAAGCAAGCACCAAACCATTGGCCCAAGGACCCAGTGCATCCTGAATCGTGCCGTTTGCATTGAAGCTTCGCCTTGTTAGACTGGTCACCAAGACAGGCTCTCCTCCCAGGGCTCGAATTTGTTTGACCATGACAGTCATGTTGGCTCCCATAGACTCGGGTGGCGCAACCTTCATGTCGTTGTGTCCGAATTGAATAGTCACCAGAGTTCGACGACCTTTCGCGACTTCTCCTTTGATAGCAGCAAGAGAGACGTTGAAAAAGCTTAACAAACAAAGTTACTACTACAAGGAGGGAAAAAATTCTCGACCAAGGAAAGCCAAAAATGGCGTACCCATCTGCCACGAAACTGCCTGTAGTGGCTCCATCATGCGCAGTGTTTATACAGGGAGTGCCTGCCACTAAAGAAGCGATATTTTCCGTGATAGTCGATCCACAGAAACCGTTGCCCCAACCACCACTGTTCGGTTCTGTGCTGGTATACGATGAATAATAGCCACCCAAAGTCTGGAGCGGAAGGGATGCTCACCCGTTGGCGGTGGTGCTATCCCCCACAAGGACAAAGGAAGTTGGTTGAACTGCCGCTGCTGCTACAGCAACGCCTACCAATGCTGCAAGGATGGCACTTCGTGTCGCAAGCATATTGAAGATGCTAGAACTTGGGCAGTTTCCTTTGCAGAAAACATCACAGCTGTATGCGTTTTGCTGCTATATATCATTTCGTTTTAGAGGTCATGAGAACAAGGAAGGATCTTTCTTGCAATACTAACAACGGGCCGCCCGGGAGTATATTCTGACGACTCAGAACTTTTCGCCCAAAAAGGTAGTCTGAGATGCAATTTCCAAGGTGAAATTTCGCTCTTTCCTCAAAAGCATTGGAGGAGCTCGAGTCAGTGCATAATAAACCAACAGGCTGTATAACACCATGTTATATTATACATGATTCATGAATTGAAAGGACCTGTGGTTATATTTTTCAGCCAAGTTTTAATCATGTGTATTCACCTCAAGATAAATGAGATCCTATATAAGAAGAAAGGTGTACTTTAGTTTATAGATAGTAACGATCCCCTGTAGAGGTATAATCAGATAATGGCTGACGAAGAAGGAATTTCAGTCGCATGATTCGCGCACCTATTTGACCCATTCCTGGTTTCATCACCCACACCTTCCGACCCTTTCCTTCAGGGTTGCCCTCGCCCTTGTAGCCCTCTAGCCAGCCTTCCTGCATCTCGTCGTCCACGGCCCCGCAAACAATCTTAATATCAGGGAAAGCTCGTTTCAAAACAGAAACACCTCCTTCACGAGCAACCAATATGGTTACAAATACTATGTGATCTTCTTTTACACCGTGGTCTAGAAGAACGCGGATAGCCATAAACGCAGCAGCGGCAGTACCGATCTTGCACAAAATGTCAGCCGATTGGAAGCTGAACCATGGCACGAAGGAGCATTACCTGTGCGTCAAGAAGGAAGACGTAGGTTTCTTCTGCCAAGTGGCGGAGGCGTACATATGCCGGCAGTGTAACTTGAAGTAGTAGTGCCTCGCCCGACTTGCTGTCGGATTGGATGAGCATCGACCCAACTGGGACGTCATTAATTACGCGACGGAATCCGCGTTCCAAAGCACCTCCTGAACGTAGGATAGTAACTCCACAAATATACTGAAAGGTAACGTTTAGCTTTGTCAAGTAGAAACGACAAGCGTCCAAATACCTGCGCGTCCAACTTCTTGCCTTGTGCCTCAACACCCACCGGAGTTGTAACAGTCTTAGGTACATAGGGTAGATGTTGCAAAGCATGTTCGACTAGAAGGGTTGCGAGACGGTCGGTAAAGAAGATGAAGTCCTGTCGGCTGGTACTTCTATCTCTCAAGATAGAAAGGATCCCCTGAGAAGACTACAGTCAGTGGCGTGCATAACTGATGATTCCAAGAGTTTACATGGACTTGGCGAGTCTGAGGGAGGATTGTCAGATTGAGATCTTCCAGCCTACTTTCGGGTGTCGATGTCCCTGACCGCGACGAGATGTATCGATGAGGTATTGCAATTCGTTGCCTGAATTTATTTGAACGCTCCTGAAGCTGTTGGCGGATATGCGTGCATATCAAGTCGATGGCCACGTCGTTATTCGAACCTGGAACAATCTGATTTGGTGAATGAGGTACAGCGTCGAAATTCATTGACGCGGCTTACGATATCTGCATGAGCGGCAGAAGGTCGAACAAAGTTATCATATGATGGTTTCACATATCGTAGATATCTAACTGATAGTCAGAGCAAGTCGACGGGAAAAACACGCATAAGAAACTTACTGGTCAAGGATACCACCGACATCCCTTCCGCGTTCTTTCACATCGCGTTTGATGCGTCTTGCAAGCATTAGATCTGAGTCGCATTGTACGAATACCTGGAGTTGTCAGTTAAATGTCTTCTCTTGGTGACAAATATTATCAACCTTGAGGTCGTACAGAGCACGCAATGTCGAGTCAGTAAGAGCCATGATGCCTTCAGCTTTAGAAACAACAGATCAGTTTGTCGGTCGCGAGAGACAGATAACAAAAAACTCGCACCAATGATGATAGTCGCCCCATAGAGATACTTTGTTTCTTCAAGCCTTTGATGTTCTGCAAACGAGTATACGGGAATGTTGGTCTGTTTACAAGCTTTGAGGTCAGCTAGGCACTATGGTCGGAAGAGTAATCAGTTGTAAAGTTTCCAAAGCTCGAAAGATTAAGATTAAACACACTGATGCAAATATTGGCATGTCAATTGCGTCGGGATGATCAAAGTCCAGTAGGTTTGCGTGTGCGAGTTTTAATTCCTCTTCATCATGGTATTTGTAAAAGCTGTCCTGTGAACCTTTGAACACAAACGGAACTCTAGAAGGATCAGAAGGACCCAACCTGTGATAAGATGATGACAGTGGGTATTGACCCAAGCCTCCGTACAATTTGTCTAGCGACATGAGTCTGCGAAGCGACATAACATGTCAGTTCATTCGTCATTGAGAAACTTCTCAAAAGCTAACCTTTCCACTCGCTGATCCGCCTAAGAACAGAAGAAGACTGGTTTGTACAGTACACCTGATAATTGGAAACCTACATACCTGCTACACCGATAACGAAAGCATCTGAAATTCTGGCCCCATCTTCAGCATACCTATCCAGTCAAGACAATTAAGTGATAGGAAGGCGTAAGATTTTCAAATAAAAACATACCAAGGTGGCCTCCCATGGGAAACAAGGACTGTGTTCTTCTTGGGCTGGAGAGAAGGAACGGGTCTTCCTTGCCAGTCATTGCGAGGGAGATCATCAACGTCAAGATAACCAGGTGTCTGGATAAATTCGTCAGGCATGTCTGAGGCTGCCTGAGAATGTTATTCGATGGTTTCCCCAATCGACGTACTATTGCGCGATGAATTCCTTTATGGATAAAAACGGTGCTGTCAGTGCGTTAGTAGAAGTAACTTGAACAGAGGTCATTCCACGGTGTGGCTGTGCTTACTGGATTGAAGTGTACAGGTTGTGTATTTAAATAACAATCTGAGGATATGCCTTCGATAGCTCAGTTGGAAGAGCGTGGGACTGTAATATGTTGACTACAAGTCATGTATATATAAGTACGTGATTAGCTATCCCGAGGCCATCGGTTCGATCCCGATTCGAAGGACTCTTTTTGCGTTTTATTTTTTCACTTTTTACAATTAATAAATCTTCGTTGTTGAAGAGCACTTGAACGAGCCTTGCAGCAACTTTAATTATCTGTACGTGTATGTGTGCTATCATAATTGAGAACAGCCAGAGCAAGATACCGCATTCCACTCAACACCCAGCCAACTTTAATTACTGGTCTTCCGCTCCTGCTTCTTCTCTTCTTCGTTGTTGTCGTCCTTCTCTTCGTCCACCTGGTCCTGGTCCTGGTCCTCAATATTCGCTGTCCTTTTGGGATACATGCCAGCAATACTTCTGCCTCATTGTATCACGTCCTCTGTCATTAATACGTTATTTCTTGCCATTGAAACATAATGATCGACGACGGTGATATTCAAGCCGTCGTTGCATACACGCGAGCCAGATCTATGAGGCATTCATCGCTCTCCGCGTCCTATCCATGATATATCGAGATAGAGATGGATCTTTCTAGTATTGGTGTTGCGGGTTCTGAAGACGGTGCTCGCGAATGGAATTTGACTAGTTTGGAAAAGGAGAACGTACAGACTCCCTAGTACTCAAAAATTCTCAAGCAAGGGAGAAATATCGAAGGAGGATTGTTGTATGGGTTGCCTATATTGGTGCGAGTCTTATAGTCTATTACTTGATCAACGTAGGCATCGAGGAAGGGGTCGTCCAATCCCCAGTATTGGAAAGGAGGATTAGAGAAATGTTGATCACCACTCTTATTGTCAATTGTTGAAGCGATGGTACCAGACAGTACCGCAATGATGCTGACGGGCGCCGAGGTCCCATGTCGGATCGAAAACTTCCGCAGAGGGCACGTAGATCTTGTGAAAAAGTTTACAAGATATGGCGTCAGTGGTTCCCGGTCGCTGTACGACAATTTTATTGACAATTCTTCCAGACCTGGTAGCGTTAGATGTGTGAGGAGACGTGAACAGTTGACATATAGGCTTGTAGAACTAAAATCTATGCTCCGGAGGTGGATGAGCAGTATAGGTGTCTCAGGTAGGGGATCATTCATGTTTGTCTCGGAGACATCAGTAACGATGCAAGTTTGTATCTCCTCTGAGTCGCGTAATACGACAAGGATCTCATCTATGCTGAGAAGACGCCTCCAAGTGGGTCAAGTTTTGCCATTGTAGACACTCTTCGGTCGTACTATCATGTCGACCACACCGAATCGAAGATTTTCGTGATCGTGGTGCTGTGGAATTCTTATTTGAATCCAAAGTTATTGCAGATTCAAATCGATGCTATCGCGGTCTGCTCCGGAACATCGAAGCTGCGACATGAATGGGAGAGGAACATTGACGAGCTTGGGCGTGTCGCAGCGATGTGCATACTTGTTGATGACCCAGATGGCGCGGCGTCAGATATCTGCGAGGGCGGACTAAAGAGATCACGGCTGCGATAAGATATCTTGCCCGAAAGTTGGAGTTATCCTGACTGAGAAAGCCACTCTTCTATGCCTTGAGCTTACTTCAGATCTTTCCTATCGTTATTATCAAGAATCCTAGTCTCAATGGATGTCCATGGCTCGGGTGTCAAATATGCAATTGAGCGCCATGATTTACTGACCACTCCAAGGGTAAGCGGTCCAGGGCACCATTTCCTAGCTCGATAAAAAGAGAAGATGCGTGTCGATAGTTCCACTGGAAAAAGAGTGAGAAATCCTGCATTTGGACTTTCCTGTATCTTCTGCGGGTCTATCCGAAGAGAGTCGATTGAGGTGTGCAGAGTTGATGGTTCGAGTTACAAAGTTAGGTGCTGCATGTACAGGAAACGGTAGCCTACTTCGGATGACATATCGTGAGAAAGTGCACCATTTGTGGTACACTTTGGCCCCCTCTCCAGATCTGAATGCGCCCTTCATTTCAACCAGTCTCGCCGATCGTGACTGGTTGGCAGACCTTCTATCATTCGGTCATTCCTGTAGCTGCTTATTCTCTTGATGGCTTCTCCAGCGACTGGACCAGTCCTGGCGGAGCGTGCAGATATTCACAAATCCTGCAAATCCTTCGAAACCTTACTGAATACCTTGAATGAATATTGCGAAGCCGCAGGTGCCGTGGTAGCGCTTCAGAAGAAGCTTGCGAAAGCATTGCGGGATACTGCAGGGCAGAAAATTACAGGAGACATATCAGGTATGACCCTGCTTGGACCACAATGACTAGTTTCTCATGAAGATGTCGACGCGCCTGGGTTGTTAGCAAACGCCATGAATGCTAGTGCAAACATATACGAGGCATTGTCAGATATAGACTCCAGATTTGCCAAAATTGCAGACAAAGAGTATGACATAATTAGCGCGGAAGTGAAGAAATGGTTCAAGAAGCTTGCTGTAAGTCAGCATCCGTTATCAGGATCACAAGTATTGAATGTTGTCGCGCTCTCGTTAGAAGGAAGAAAAGGCTCATGACGAAAGAATTTCCAATGCAAACGTAAAGATTAAGCAAGCAGGTTGGTCCGATTGTCTTCTTTTCGATCCCAACTTGATTATATTCAAGGCGAAACTTATGAGAAGAAGTCCAAAAGAAAGGCAACTGATGCAAGCGAGGAACATGCCAGGTATATCAACCTAATCAGCACATTGGGGCCCGAAGTATCACAAGAAAAGTAGTGCGTTTAAATCCATGATTTCTCTGTGGTATGAAATGTGTTGAAGGCCAACTACAGTAACCACGCGCTCAACGTTACACAGAAGCACGTCTCCGCTACATATAGTGTTGCAGCTTGCCTCTCTCGACTGGCTGATACTGAATGGCAGAAATCGTGTGAATGTATTCGAAGATTTTCTCCTACAATTGGCCCTCTTGGTCAATGGCGGACGCTGTGTGAAGGAGGATGGAGCGGCCCTATTCCAGCTGATTTGCCAGATTTGAAAGCTTCAAGCGAGCTGTCAGGCTCACAGCAGGATGCTAAAGCAACTGGCTTGAAAGTCATCGAGGAGGAAACGCGACAACCTCCGCCAACAGCCTCGCCTGCCATGCTCACTCCTGAACCACGTGAATATCTAGAGCAGCCTCGCATACCACCACCAGGATACTCGAGTGGTCCCCCGTCTGCCTCTGCCAGCTCCCATAACCTGTTGAAAGATCAAGCTGTCTCTCACAATTTCCCGAATATTACAAGACGACAGCAGTCTGGCGCCATTCAAGATTCTTCTGTGCAATCAGGGTCTACAACGACTCAGTCCAACACGTTAGAACCGTTAGAGCCTCCAAGGGCACCTTTCGTGGATACCGTTACTGGCTCTGTACGATCCCTCTCGGCCTTTCCAGCCCCGCCAAATCACTTCCCACTGCCTCCTCCCCGAAGTCAGCAATCGTCTCACTCTCAGTCGGCTCCTTCCTCGAACCTAGATTTTCCATCGCATAGTCAATTTGCCGAATCCCCTATTTCTGCCAACGAGGATAATCCTGGATCCAACTCATTTGAAGAATCATTTTCTAGAACGAATGGTCGTGGATCTCGTGGCTCTCCAATATCTCCTCCCTCACCTGAGGTTGCATACAGGGAACGACAGGCTCGGATAGCCGAAGAACGAAATCGCGAGCAATATGGTGACTCTACCGGACTAGATAGAAGGCACCCTATTCCAGTAAGGTCACAAACGTCATTACCTTCGAACTCGACCTATGAAAGTAGTCGAGAAAAGCCTTCTCTTCATCGTGAAGTACGACATATGCCATCATCATCCGCTGACTTCAAATTCAAGAATAATCTACAAACGCAAGAAAACTTTGATCAAGAATTTGAGGCTGGAAACCGTACGGAAGAAACCAAATTGCGGGCGAGTGCAAATATCAAGCAGCCACGACTTGAAAGAATGGACACAGGAGAAAGTAGTGGAAGTATTGTTGCCGCAATGCGCAATCGATACTCCAGTAACGTATGTTTTCTTATTTTCGATTCGTTGCGGTACTTAATGCTTGATGCAATGTTTTCAGCCTGGTTCTGCGTCTCCTCCTCCTAGAGACTTGCCTCGACTCCCTTTGAGTGTCAACGATTTAGCCACCCTATATCAGCATGCAGACGTACCACTTTCACCTCGAATGAAAGCTGGATCACCACCTGTGTTGCGTCAACAGTCTTTACCTCTCATTGATACTACCGCCCGACAAGTCAAGGATTCGTATCAGGATCGTATGTCAGGGCAAGGCGAGACTGAGGGTGAGCAGGATAAACGAAGGCAGCAACGATATGACGATCTGGCTGAGGCCGACCGCAAAGCCAAGGAACAATCTTTAAGAGAGCGGGAGCAAGAGCTGGAGATACGCTCCCGGGAGTTGGAAAGGGATCGAGCCCGTCTCCAAACTCTCCTTGAAGATGATGGAAATACTAACCCAAACATCTATCGGGAAAGTAACACCGGTCAATCGCAGACGAGTCAGTTTGGTCTGCGGCCTCGAGAGCGCCGTACATCACTGAGACACCAATTGCAGAGGCCATTGTCTCAAATGAATCTCGAAGATGTCGGTGAACTCACTCCAAAGGCCCCTTCAGGCACCACGCTCACGAACTCCAATCAGCAATATTCTGATAGTGCGAAACACCTGGTACCTCCGTCCTCCTCCAACGTCGATGCTCCACTCTCGCCGACGCGACCTCTTCATTCGCCCAAAATTGCTCAATATACGCCCCGCCCTCATGAGTTATACCCAAGCAATAGTGGAGGATCAAGCTCTAATACAAGCAGTTTTGAGAGCGCTGCAGCCCATGCGCCATATTGCGGCTGCGAATCGTGCTCCGTTAACAAGTACAAGTATTCTGGATCGAGCTCCACTCCGAAGCAACAATCTTCGGATGTCAAACTGCAACAAGGCCAGCGGGCAGAGAAGCCTGTTAAGGGTAGTTGGATCCGCCGCTTGAGCATGCCAGTCGGCAACGCCTTTAGCCTTGATTCAAAGCGGCACCAGAACAACAATAACACAGGCAATATTTATGGACTTGGAAGTGGTGTTGGGAATATACCCGCGAGTCCCAGCCGGGGACATTTCTTTATGGATGGAAAGAAGAACGCGAGCACGACTGTTTTGCTATCATCTAGTGCCAATGGCGGAGAAAGTGGCCTGGTCGTGCAGGAAGATGGCCGACTGCGTCAGGGAAGGAGGAGTCTTGACACAAGTGGCATTAGTAATCGCAGTATGACGAATCTCGGACTACCAGGCAGGCAGTGACGGATGCAAGATACCCCAACGCAGTTATGCATCCCTTGCGATATAACGAATCGGTATGACTTTCTTTATCTGATATCATTTTATTCCCCCGGACAAGAATATGTATCATTTTATGTAATTCTATATGTATTATCTGCAACTTGTATGTACTAGTGTTGCTTTATCTGCTTCATCTCCTTCCAACTTTTTCCTCTTCCACTGTTGAGCATGTTGTGTATTTTCATTTGATTGAATTTGATGTAAATTTTGATTTATGAGCTTTCCTTCGAAGTTGCTTGTTATTTCTATTCCGTAATTACACTTGATACACTGCAAAATTTATCTTTTTAAGATCTATCGTTCTCTACAATCTATTTGCCACTACAACAAAGCTGCCGCAAGTTGGACCTTCAGTGACTTCAAAGCATCCACAGCAACCTTGACCTCTGCCTCTAGTTCCGGTGTCTTTGGTGTCTTTGCCTTCAGCTCCCTGACAGCTTGTCCTTGCTCGCTAACTCTGGCCTCCAATGCGAGTGCTTCCGCCGATTTTGGTTTATCACTTGCAGGAGCTGGAACGGCCTCTTCTCCTTTCTTCTTCTTGTATTTGGCTCCTTTCACAGGTTCGGGCTCGGCCGCCGCGGAGGGGTTGCCTCCAAATTTGACGCGCCAGACTTCCTCCATCTTATCCTCGATCTTCTTGAAGAGATGCTCGGGTGTGCCGATGGTGTGACCACCGAGAATGTCATTTGAGAGTACTGAGGGAACGACACGCGCAGGCGCATTGAGTTGGGCGAGAATAGAATCAGAAGTTGCAGGCATGAAGGGGTAGATAAGGGTCGACAGCGCGTAAATGAGATTGATGGCGCGCGAGATGACCTGGGCACATCTGGTGGGGTTGGATGCAATGAGAGCCTTGTTAAGCCCTGATGCTTGAAGATAGGTGTTTCCAGCTGAAGAGATGTGCATGACGGTTTGAAGGCCAAGGCGAATCTTAACGGAATCCATGGCATCGATATATTCTTTCAGGAGGGTATTCACATTCGCGATAAATTCCGCGTCGTTGGGATCGTTGGGGAGTATGGGCCTGGGGCATCTCCGCTTTCAGGGATCACGCCATTATATTGCGACGATACAAATTTGAGGGCACGGTTGACAAAATTTCCGAAACTATAGAAATGATTAAAGACGGTTCCAAGGATATCACTGATAAGAGTTCATACTTGTTTAGTAGCACATTGTTATTCGCGGCGATCTATTCAGTAACATAATTAAGAGATGACCCGCATGAAAATAACTTGCGACTTACACATTCAGACCATGAGAACATCGCATCTGCGGTTTCTGGTCGCGAAGACAACAAATAATACCTCCAGACGGACGCAGGAATTCCAGTCTCTTTAGCAGCTGGTCCAAATACACCGCGATTTTTCCCCTTCGAGAATTTACCGCCTTCGTAGTTCAGGTATTCTGAATGAAGTGGTAAGATCAGAGCGTGAACTATGGCACCCATTGGAGGACTGACCTGTAGTCGAAAGATGGTGAAGTTTTGTCCAGTCTCTGCCGTCGCCAATTTGCACCGACGGCCAGTAGACTGTATGGAAATAAACGTTGTCTTTACCCATGAATTGATATAGATCAACATTTTTAGGATTGAACCACCACTGTTTCCACTCGGGTGTCAAGTGGGCGGTAATACTTGGGTATCCAATAGGGGCGTCGAACTATGAATCGGCGGTAAATTATACTATGATGAGAAACCACGTGTATCACGACTTACCCAGACATCTGGAGTGATTATCAAAGGTCAGACTAAGCCGAGGTTGCAAATAAACGTAGGACGTACACAAAACCTTTCCTGCCATTCCTAGGGTATCTTCACCTTCAAAAGGAACCGGTACGCCCCACTTCAAATCACGCGTCAAAGGGGTAGGCATGAGCCCAGACTTCAGACGCGGATCAACGACTTCTCCGTCTGCGTTGATTACAGAGTTTGGAGACCATTTACCAGCCTTCCACGACTGTTTGATCCACTCTTCCGTCCGTGATTGGATGGCATCAAGTTTTAGATACATATGCGATGATATACGAGTTGTGAGACTGTGGGTTTGATCAACGATACAGCGGGGTTTGATCAGTTCGATGGCGTCCAAAGTGCGACCGCAGCCATCGCACTGGTCTCCTCGGGCATCTTCGAAGGCACAATGAGGGCATACACCCTCTACATAGCGGTCGGCAAGGAACCTGGAGATGTTTAACACGGGAGCAATCAAGGAGGCTTAGAATGGGACGCACTTTGGGCAACCTTCACAATATATTTGTTCTTTCTCTTGTTTTTCTAGGAGGTCGTTCTTTCCAAGATTGGTATAGATCTCTTGAGCAATTCTAAACCGTCGTATGAGTTGAAATACTGGAAAATGGACCATAGAACACATACTCAGAGTGAATAGGAGTGGAAGTGCGACCGAAATGGTCAAATCTACAAGCTTGCCTGATCAACTAACTTATTACACAAGATATGGGCGTGAAGAACATACCCAATATCAAACCACTCATACGTCTCCTTGTGCAGGACATAGTACTTGTCACAGAGTTCACGAGGTGTAATTCCTTCCTTCAGAGCTTGTGTTTCCGTTGCAGTGCCGTATTCATCCGTACCACAGATGTATAATGTACGCCATTGTCTTGTACCTAGATGCAACTCAACAATTGAAATTGGTCTGGAAGAATATCAATATCGGGCGTACGAGCATATCTGGTAGTGCCAAATATATTATAAAATAGCTCATGAATAAGATACAACTGCCATACCTACTGAAAACATCGGCGCTGAGGGTGCTTCCGATAATGTTACCTACCCGAGGTCAACCAGCATAACAACAGAAGAGGACGAAACATACCAAGATGAGGGACATTATTGCAATATGGCAAAGAAGAAGTAATTAGAATGTTTTTCTCTCCTTCCTTAGGCAATCTGAAGATTCTCCTTAAGCTAAATGAGCACGCTACAGAGTCAGAAAAATACGGACGGCGCGTCACGTCCGGGTGGTGGTATCACCCGCAAGAAACCATCATCGGGTCTGATTTTTTGCGCCATGATTGTGAAAGAGTAAACAAGTCGAATATAAGTGATTTGAATACGAAAGGATGTCGAGTCAGTGCAAGATGTGTCAATCGATCTTCATCAATTTAATTAGTATGACTCGACCAAACAAGGATCTACAACGCGCCCGTCACGTTTCGCATACATTAGCCGAGCTTTCACCATCCCCGCATGATTAAATGGTCGCTTTAGTACAGCAATCATGAACTTTATTCAAAACTGGGTCAAGTAAGTCGTAACATCGTATTCTAATAAATCTATTGACTGTTGGCACGAAGCTTTCTGAAACCCAGTGCGGGCCATGTTGCGAGCTCACAGCCAGAGTTTACTGTGCGAGCTGTATTTCTCGGTCTCGCAATCGGTTGCTTGATTTGCTTTACTAACTTGAGCTTGGGACTCCAGTCAGGATGGATATCTATGTGCGTACTTGCCGAGGTTTAAAACGGTGCTGATACTCATCTGCTTCATTTGCAGGATGTCTATTCAATCAGCTCTCATTGGGTTTCTCATTTCCAGAACCCTCCCTATTCCATTGACCCCGCAAGAGGTCATTGTTGTTCAAACAACTGCTGTGGCGACAGGGACCATGCCTCTTGCTGCTGGATTTGTCGGCATCTTACCTGCTCTTACATTACTCAGTGAAGAGCGAGACGGCACACCTCCTATACACCTTTCCTGGCTTGCTGCTATAGGGTGGTCGTGCTCAGTTGCTTTCTTTGGGTAGGTGTGTTGCCTCCCGCAGAATACCGTACTGATCCCTTCCAAGTGTCTTCCTGTCTCCTCCTATACGTAAACAAGTGGTATGTTCACTCGCTTACGTTTCCGGTCTCTTCGTTCATTTACGTTGATTAGATCATCGAAGAACAACTGCCTTTCCCGTCAGGGACTGCAACCGCACATCTCATATCTGTTCTGCATCAGCTCCCACCACCGGATACAACTGTACGCCACCGAAATGGCTACCAGCAGGTTGAGGATGAAGAAGTCCCAGTTGCTGAACATAATCCTGATGATACCATAGACGAAGAAGAACAGGAAGACGGAACAGAACGAGATGTTGTGGAGCACCAAGGATGGTCAAATCTTATTTGGAGTTTTGCGGCTTCTGGTGGCTTAACTGTGAATTTCACCAATCTGCGAACCTTCCCCTTTACTGACTACCTGAAATATTCCTCTAGTTGTTTGCTTATTTCTTTCCAGTGCTATTTGCCATTCCGTTATTTGGAAATTATCTTGCAAAGGAATGGTTATGGTATTTCACACCAAGTTTGTCATATGTTGGCCAAGGTCTGTTCGACAAAGTCTCCCCGGCAATAACTGTCGAATTAACCGGCCTTTCCAGGTGTGATTATGGGATTTCCAACCACCGTTAGCATGAACTTGGTTCGTTAATATACTCAGACTGAAATTGCATGTCTGTTGACACTGGTCTTAAAGGGCATGCTTATGGGATGGGCGTTCTTATCTCCACTGTCCAAGCTGTCCGGCTGGGCTCCAGGCCCAGTAGGAGACATGGCAATTGGCGCGCGAGGCTGGATTCTATGGATCTCTCTTGGTATTATGTGCTCAGATAGCTTGGTCTCGCTCCTTCCGGTTGTCTTTGAATATCTCGAAGATGGCGTGCGCCATTGGAGAAGAGATTACTCTGTCGTAGAAGGCCTTAGTCAAAATAAGAATCACGAAACCGAGACTGAGGATCGACTTGTGCCCAATAGCTGGGTTGTTATCGGTTTGTTCCTCAGCATTTTAATCGGAACTATCTTAGTATGGGTCGTTTTCGGCAATGAAGGGATCAAACCTTGGGCAACTCTCCTTGGTTTTATCCTCGGAGGAATGTTGAGCATCATCGGGTTCGTCCGCTTCTATATACACATTTTCTCAAGCTGATCACTTCGCTAGAGTCCGCGCTCTTGGCGAAACGGATCTCAATCCTGTCTCTGGCCTAGGCAAGGTTTCACAGCTGTTCTTTGCCTGGATTCAACCTGGGAATATTGTTGCCAACATAATCGCCGGCGGTGTAGCTGAAGCTGGTGCCCAACAGTATGTGATTTTGAATTGACAATATGCACTATTAGACGGCTTATCATGTGTCTTGTAGGGCCGGTGATCTTATGCAGGATCTTAAGACAGGGCATCTATGCCATGCATCTCCCCGAGCACAGTTCTACGGCCAACTTATAGGCTCCTCGGTATCAATAGTGGTCACTACTACAGCATACACTCTCTACAATCGTGCCTATGTGATTCCAGGACCTTCATTCCCCGCTCCAACAGCCTACGTTTGGCTAAGCCTTGCGAGGTTACTTCGTAAGTTCCTCTTGCATCGTATTTTGGTATTTTAAGAAATGGCTCAATTATGTTTTTGTAAATTTAGGTGACGGTCAATTACCGGAGAACAGCGCCATATTTATGGCAGCCTTCTCTGCAGTCTTCGCTCTGATCTCAGCCATGAAAACATATGCTTCGAGGAGAGGCCTTTGGTATGCCAAGTGGCTTCCTTCGGGGGTCGCCTTCGCGATCGGTTTCTTAAATACACCTTCCTTCTCAATTGCCCGTCTTATTGGGGGAATCATGGAGTACGTGTATCGCACTCGCTTTGCTAAAGATAAAGGTGATATTCGATTGATTGTAATCGCGAGTGGATTTGTACTGGGAGAAGGTGTTGTCAGTATCGTATCTCTGGTCCTGCGTACGCTTGGTGTTGGGGTCGCCAGTTGTTATGGATGTGGTCATGGACTGTGTGGAGGATGTGTCACAGTAACATGATACTATACCTGTCGCTGTATGATAGAATAAGATACACTTCATTTGCATACCGTTTCTTGAGTGTAGCTGTCTTTGCATTTGGCTCAATTTTGACCCTTGATACATCATCCCGACACGTTTGTTCCACGTCAGTACTTGCCTGATATATTGCTCAGTCAACACAAGCTCACTGCCGCGCGCACAAGATGTTGTATTCGCCACCCATCTTTTTAACGAACCTCCATGTCTAAAATCGAACTTGCTAAAATCAGTTCTCTGACGTTCTATAATGACGAAGTCACTGCTAGCCGACGCACGGCACCTATGCCACAGCTAGTTTGCGTGGGCAAACCTTGTAGAGGTTTCCAACCTGAAGTGGTTAGATGCGTTAACCTTGGAGGATCTGGGACGGATGTCGACTGGAAGGTGATCGCTACTTTTATGATATACTTATTCTGTTTCTCATCATCTTTTCGGTCAGTGCGAAGCAGATCTTCCCGACTTGCTACGGTTTGGCAGAGTGCAAGTGTCTTGTGAAGGATGGTCGAAGCCTGGTGACCCTTATGTGTTGAAAGGTACGTAGTCGGCTCAATAAATCTCTCACAAGATGTCCAACGGCTGTTTGTAGGGTCGTGTTCTCTGGAATATCGTCTGGTGGAAATCCCAAAGAAATTGCTACACGATTCAGATTCACCCTTATTCAGTGCAAGATGTAAGCAATACAGACCCCGTATCTGCAATTCTTAACTGAATCATCTTTCTTGTGGTGCAGCATACGATTGGACGGGCATCCTCTTCTCTATCCTTTGGCTTGCATTCTTGGGAATCATCCTTTACAGCTTCCTCCAGTCATGTCTTCGCAACAACACAACAACAGCCAGGGGCTCCCGTCCATCCGGTTACAATCAACCTCCAGGCGGCGGTGGCAGCGGATGGTTCCCAGGAAGCTATGGTGATAATCCGACGGATCCTCCCCCTCCTTATTCCAAAACGCCGCAACCTGGATCTCAGCAGGGCTGGCGACCTGGGTTCTTCACTGGTGCAGCTCTGGGTGGACTGGCGAATCATTTGTGGAATCGACCGCGCACCGACCCTGCTCGCACCACCAGCTATGATTGGGAGCGGCGTACTCGACCTGTACCGCGTTCGTCGTTCCTTGGAGGAGGGAGTGGTTTCAGGCAGCCGTCATATCGCAGTGATGACCGAGGGGAAGGAAGCTCGAATCTGGGATCAATGAGGCGGAGTACGGGCTTGGGAGGTTCGAGTGTCCGGTGAAATTGGGTTTTATGGGTTATTTTGAGTGCTCTTTGTCTCGCCTCTTATTCCTGAACGTATTGCTAAAGCTCCAGATATCTTGTATTGCCGTACAATGTTATCTATGCGAATGGATATCCTGTATATCTGCTTCGGAAAATTATCTGTCTATTTTCAAATTCAGCGAAACTTGGAGCCATTGCCAAAACTTGGCGATTCCATACTGTGACAACAAAAATCAAGCTTTCAAGAATCGAAGGCCTTCGAAATTCGGACCCTTTCTTCTGAACTCAAAGGCGCATCGGGAATTTCTTTACGACAGTTTGCGACCGGCTGGCTGGGAATGCGCCATAAATCTGAGGAATGACGTCCCCGCACACATTTCCCCACACGCAGGCTGTCGGAGGTAACCAAGAATTCTATCGTTTCACTGTTCGTACCGACAAAATCAAAAGAGTATTCTGAACGAAGTGTGGGGTAAACCTCGGGTTATGCCATCTTCGACGGTTAGCCGATAATCAAATCACGAGTGTGAGTAGAGTGCGAGCTGTGGGGCTATTACAGTCTGTCACCCTCCATAGTGATGATGCGGGGCTTATTATTATTTTACTCGCGACCATAGGACAGACAAGGATCCGAGGAAACTTCTGCGAGACTGGCGAGGGTTGCATTCCAGCCCTAACAGCCGTATCCCCGCGTACATATGTTTCCGAAGAAAGGCAAATTTCGCGAGAGTTCATGTGATATGGCTCCCTAGTCGTAGGTAGTAGGTGAGTTGGGTAAAGCTGGCTGTATATCGGGCATTTAACGGATAACCTCGATGTGTAGGCCGAGTATTAAAGGTGGCTACCTGCTAGAGAGGAGAAAGGCCAACCTCTCATTGCTCGGCGTCTCCATTATCCAAAATGAGGTCTACTTTCTCTGCGTTCGCTTCGTTGGCGATCCTGTCCGTTGTCTCGCCAGCGCTGTCTGTTGCCGTCTACGGCCAGTGTGGTGTATGAATTTTTGCACTGAACAACATATCAGGGGCATTCTAACCTGTGCCCTTTTATAGGGTCAAACCTACTCCGGATCTACCGTCTGCGATGCTGGGTCGGTTTGCGTCGTCTCCAACCCTTGTGTGTCCACATAGTTCATTCAGAGCGTCGCTTAGAATATTAATGCTGTATGTATCCCAAATATAGACTACTCGCAGTGCTTGCCTGGCAGCGCAACTCCCGCCCCCACCTCTACCACCTCCAACGGAGGCGGCGGAACGCCCACCTCGACCTCGACCTCGCCCGGCAACTCCGTCTGCTCTGGCTCGCGCACCAAGTTCCAGTTCTTCGGTGTCAACGAGTCCGGTGCTGAATTCGGACAGACCGCTTGGCCCGTGAGTTACATTCATTTTTCTTAGAATTCAGAGCCTTCGCAGGCTCATACAATAATATGCAGGGTGCCCTCGGAAAAGATTACACTTGGCCCAGCCCGAGTTCCATCGACTACTTTGTTGGTCAAGGATTTAACACTTTCCGTGTTCCTTTCCTCCTTGAGCGCATGACTCCTCCCGCCACCGGCATCGCTGGCTCTTTCAACCAGACTTACCTCAGTGGTTTGAAGACGGTACGATGATGTTTCTTTTGGATAAAGTGAATTGTTGAATACTGACGTGAATCTAGATTGTCAGCTACATCACGAGCAAGGGCGCACACGCTGTTATTGAACGTATGTAGTGGCCTCGAAGAATTATAGGCTGTGAGGAGACTAATCGGAGATGGTTTATATAGCCCACAATTACATGAGGTACAACAACGGTATCATCAGCAGCACCTCCGAGTAAGTTTCTCTTGTGGTACACGCAAGGACTTGTAATTTTTTCTGACATAATTTTTTATAGTTTCTCGACATGTGCGTAGCAATTTTTTCCCTGGTAAGAAACCTGACAGGAATTGACACACCCTGCCGCTAGTCTGGAAAAACCTGGCCAATGAATTCGTATGTTGCGTTATCATCTGTCGTTGATTGTATTGCTAATAGCTTGAAAAACTGTTAGAAATCGACTGCCAATGTTATCTTCGGTGCGTACACCTCTCGGAGCTTTCGGGTGGCTCTCAAGTCTAATCGGTTCTTACAGACATCATGAACGAGCCCCATGATATCGATGCTCAGACTGTATTCAACATGAACCAAGCCGCCGTCAATGCCATTCGTGCCAGCGGTGCCACTCAGCAGCTCATCCTCGTCGAAGGAACCTGTAAGCCGCACATTCTCGTCCTAAAGCTCGACCGCTCGCCTTCTAACCCGTTCCGTTTCTCTCAGCCTGGACAGGAGCCTGGACATGGCAGTCATCCGGTAACGCCGCCGTCTTCGGCGCGATCAAAGACCCCAACAACAACGTCGCCATCCAGATGCACCAGTACCTCGACTCGGACGGCTCGGGCACCTCGGGCACCTGCGTGTCGTCGACGATCGGCGCTGAGCGCCTCCAGGTCGCCACCGCATGGCTCCAGGCGAACAACCTCAAGGGCTTCCTCGGCGAGATCGGCGCGGGCTCGAACTCACAGTGCATCAGTGCCGTGCAAGGTGCGCTCTGTTCGATGCAGCAGTCTGGTGTGTGGATCGGCGCTCTGTGGTGGGCCGCTGGACCATGGTGGGCTGATGTGAGTAGTTTTTCTTTTGCTGTTGGGTTGTATTTTTGAGAGATTGCTTGTGCTGATGCAACCTTCTTTTGCAGTACTTCCAATCTATCGAGCCACCCAGTGGTGCTGCTATTGCACAGATTCTTCCTCAGGCCCTCAAGCCTTTCCTGTAAAAGATGTTATCTAGGGACGTATTTACATGTATGCGCGCTGCTTTGCCGTTTGTGATACGAAGCTAGATATAAAATAAAGAATCGAACTGAATTTATGTTGCCATCAAAGTGACGATTGAAAATAAACATGAGTGAATTGTAGGGACGAAGGCCAATTACATAGAAGGATTGATTTCTCCGCAGAACGTAATAGAAATACGGCCTGCTTTGATCAAATATCAATGACCAAGTGTCCTCAACCGAGTGCGGATTGTTGTACATAATAGTCAAATGGACTAGAGAGTAGAAGCCTGTCAAGCTCTTAATCCCCTATTTCATTAGAATCTGCCAAGACCTAAGACGTCATACGAGTCATACTATTAGACTGATCCGCCAATGCTACGAAGCAGAGGAATGCAGACCGAAGCTGCTTGTCCAAGTAAAAAGCGCCCGTGATTAAGGTCGTCACAAATACGCTCATGATTGCCTACGATTCACACATCTAGAGCAAGTCCACTGATGTATCGTGACCATATTTATGGACAATTTTAAGCACATATATTCTACGAAAGGGACACACGCGAGACAAATGAGAAGATGTGGCGTACACCATGTGTTGAGGCTGGGTATGCACTATGCGTCGCATGACCGACTCGAGAACCTGATAAGGCTTGAACGAGTTTGAAATACGGAATGTCAAGCGAAAGGCGGAGAGGCGTGTACCTGCGTGTACTTGGATTGCTGGTCATGGGCACTGATACGCCTTAAAAGGTGAACGCATCGATGATACGTTGGCGGCAGAGGGACCCGGTGTGCTATGTATAGAGCACAGACATATGCGATAGAGGAGACGGCGATAAGCCAAAATAGTACGCTGGGGAGGTGTTCCCATGGCGTACTGGACGCGTGCGTGTTCTCTTTTCGAGGTACAGGACCGACAGCACGAGTGTTAACGTACTTGGGTTCGAACTTTATCATTTTTTGTTCTGTTTCATGGTACGGACATCACTTGGGGCAGGGCAAGGAGAGATCCGATGCGCAGTTGCTGGATGAGCGCTCGGGATTGATGATTTGTTGGTGTATTTTTGGGGGGCAGGTTTATTATAAAGCAAAGGTTGGGGGACAGGCGGCAGGCCCAAGACCACGATGTTACAACGAGTCGTTGACAGCCGAGAAGCCGGTCAGGTGAAGTCAGGGTGTGTCTCAAGATTGACGTGAACCAGATGAGGTTAATGGTGGCGATATACAAAGAGAGGATGATCCATGCATCATGACCTGCCTGACGCTTTTCATTTCCCCCCGCACTGCTTTATCTGCCCGCCCTTCTTAGCTTTCTCTTTGCCTCGCGTGTGTCTGCGTGCAACATCGCCCCCGCCTCGCGCCTTCCACCTTGCTCAATTTCATTTTACTTATATTAACCCTTCCACTATCAGCCCTGTCTATCTACACTATCCTGTCCTATCCTTTTACTCGAATATCTAGATAATCCCTTCAATCATTGAACCCTTGCCATTAGCGAAACAATGTCGCGCTCCCAGCTGCCTCCACTCAACACCGTGGCAGGCGACGCCCTCATCGGCCCAGACATTGCTTCCTTCAACTCACCGTCCCGCAGTAGACCGCAGCCTATACCTGGAAGCTCAAAGCTCCTACCCCTGAGCAGCCGGAAGAATAAGAACAAGAACAAGGCGACTGATGTTGCTGCTCCTGTTGAAGACGATGAGGATGAGGACAATGTGCCAAGCACAGACGCGGACGAGTCAACACCGCTGCTATCGACACAGAAGCCCAAGAAGAAACCATTCTACCGCCCGCGACCGTTATGGTATGTCCATGTCCATATTTGTAGGCATATATCCCTCAATTGCGCGCCCTTTCTAGGCTTGTGCCTTTTGCCATAACTGCTTCCTTGGTGGTGAGTCCAATTCTGTTCATTAGCTGCTACTCCCTTCTGAGTTGCCCACCACCATATCCATAGCGCGCAATGACGCTCGCACCCCGCGTTGAGATCTTCACACAGCTCTCCTGCAACAAATTGCACGGTCACCACCACTGGAATCACACACAGGTACCAGTGATATTCTCTTCGATGGACCCCGTCAGTCCTCGTCTTTTCCATTCCGTTGAGTTTCCTGTATCCAATATTTCAACACCGCTGTCCCTCCTCCTCGATCCCTCAGACCAGGACAGAAAAGACAGCGATGACACGGAGGATCCTCGACGCCTGCCCTCTGAGAGATGTCTTTCCGATCCCGCAGTTTTAGCAGGCGCTGCACGCATTCAAGCCGTCATGACGACCACCATGGGTTTCCTTTCTGCCTTGACCACAGGTTGGTGGGGCCACTTCAGCGAGCGCCACGGACGCACCCGCGTAATGGCCATCTCTACCTTCGGTCTTTTCTTGACGTGCGTCCATATCTCCATGCGCGTATTCTCTGACTGACCCACAGCCCATCCGCCCATAGAGATCTAACATTCATCCTGGTATCCACTCCATCCTCCCCGCTTTCACAGCACGGCCACAACCTCCTTCTTGTAGCACCCGTCATCGAGGGCTTCCTTGGTGGTTGGTCGACGCTCCAATCAGCGACATCTTCCTACCTCAGCGATTGCACCTCCCCGGCTCGCGCGCGCAAATTTTCAGCCGCTTCCAGGGTGTCTTCTACCTTGGCTTAGCCGTGGGTCCCAGCATCGGCGGGTGGCTGATCCAGCACCCACTACGCGCACTCACGGGTGATGCTGCTGCCGCTGGTGGCAAGACGGTGACGACAGTATTTTGGGTTTCGATCATGCTCTCGTTCATCAACTTCGTGCTTGTGCTCTTCGTATTTCCCGAGTCGCTAGGCAAGAAGAAGATGGAGCAGGCCGTTGCTGCTGCTAGCAAGACTGGTGGTCTTGATACTGCTATGAGTGCCGGGACGCAGGAGGCCGTTGGGTCTTCTGGTGTGCAAGAGGTGGTAGCAACGGACGGGGTGATTGTCGGATTTTTGAGACCATTGGCCGTATTCCTGCCTGCCATGGTACTTCAACCCTCACCAAATGGGATAGGCCTCAGGAAAAGACGGGATTGGAGTTTGACGATGCTCGCACTGGCCTTGTTTGCCTATATGCTGTCCACGGGATTGTACCAGCTCAAGTACATGTATGCGATGCAAACATATGGATGGGGTGCCGAGCAGCTTGGGTATTATATCTCGTTCATGGGTGTTGGAAGGGCGATGTGGCTGTTGTTTGCATTGCCGCGTGAGTTTTTCTTTTCCGTTCGCGACCGTGTTTGCTTCGAGGAGTGGTACTAACTTGCCATCTTTCAAGTTCTTATTGGGTTCTTCAAGCCAAAGCCAAAGCCCAAACAGCAGCCGGCAGGCATCGAAACCAACGGCCCGACCAACGCGAACCAGCAGCCGGCAGGCAAGAAACCCAAGCCCACGCGAACCCAGCTGGGAGAGGAGATCAAGTTCGATTTGGGTCTTACCAAGTGCTCATTGCTGGTGGACATCGTGTCGCACAGCTTGGTGGCGCTCCTGCCTGGGCCAGAGCATGCGGGTCTAACGGGCTTGGGGTTGATTGCCGGTGGAGGTGTGAGCCCGGAGAAGAGCCAGGCGCTCTTCGTGCTCGCGTCGTCGATGAACGGGATGGGCAGCGGCGCGGTGCCGGCGATACAGAGTCTCGCGCTGTGCATGATGCAGGTGCGCGCGTTCAACGGCGGGGAGGTGGCTGATGGGGGCGACTCCAACGTGTCCGCGTCTGGCGAGACGCCTGGATCAGGGACGCTGTTCGGCGCGCTGGCGGTGCTGCAGGCCACCGGGCAGATGATCCTGGGGCCGATGCTGTTCGGGCTCATCTACAGCGGCACGGCGGCGACGTTCCCCAAGGCCATATTCGTGGTGGGCGCGGGGATCATGACGTTTGCGCTGGCGATGATCATGTGTGTGCGGAACCCGGTGAAGGGGCTGAGTAGGCGGAGGAGGCTGCAGATGCATGGTGATGAGGCAGAGAGGGGGAGGTCGAGGGCTAGTAAAGACCTTAGAGGGGGCGCTGTGAGATATTAAGTTATTACCTAGGCTTGTATTGTTATAATTTGTAGATTAATAGAAAGACTTTTAAAGTTGTAACTCTGCTGTCCAGTGTGTTGCAACTCCCTTCGCTTGTGGCGCGTAGAAAAAATGACTCACGTGACACCGATAAAGCGATTAATGACGCGGTTGCCAGGCACTTCAACACTTCGAAAACGCATCTGGCAGATCGCGTCCGAAAAGAAGATGCGTAGAAGAGAAGAAATCCAAGCCTAGCTGAGCACCAGAAATATAAAAAATCTCGAGAAAGAAATATATTTGATTTGCTACTACCACCAGACATTCATATACAGATAACTGGATACGTTGCTGAAAACTCATCGATAATACTAGTACCAGCCTACGGATTTAGTTGGCTTTGTAAAAAGACAGATCAGATGTATGTTTTGTAGGGCCGACAGAAAGTAGACGTACTCAACAAAGAAAGGGGCGCCGTTGAGCATGCCTTCACATCCACCTTGTTGCGTATTTCCGCAGACGTGGAATACTTCCGAAGCAGCTGCCCCCTACAGACATTTCAATTTGAGCGTTTGTAAATTATGTCTGTCATGAAATAGAGAACGAGAGCATACAAAGTCGTTAAAGCAGTATTCCGTCGCTTGCGTTGCGCTGGTGCCGAACGCTGCGTATTCGCAGCTGTTGAGGATAAATGCGAGCGCTTGGTTTGGTGGGATCGTGAATGTGGCCGCTGAAAATAACGCGTAAGTTGCATATTTACTCAATTCGGATTTAGTACGCACTGTTGCTGATCAGTGAATTTGCGAGATTGGTGCAATCAGCGGAAGACATGGACGCGGTCGTAGGAAAGCACTTGTTGAAGAAGCCTGGTGGATTTTGATTTTTTCCATGAGTATACGGCAGCAATGATATCATAACATTAACACATCGACAGTGGCGAAAAAATACTGACATGAGACACCACATATGCAATTTGAGGTCGTGCACTGGGAAGCGGCTCTCTTATTCTGCAAGTCCAACGAGCGCAGTGCATTTGCGGGTTGACGTCTAGCTGGGGCCTCGGGGAGTGTGTTGGAGCAATTGAACCTCTGCATTGTGATAACATGTCCGGAGGGCATCGTAACAGGCTTGGATTCGATGATATGCTTGTTATCGCATTGTCTAGCGTGGCCTGTGAAGCAGAGATGGAGTCAGGATATTTCATCGAGCGTTCATTTAAAGAGAAGGAGGGTATGTTGCATACCTGAGATGATGCTCGACGTGGTGACAAGGACGAAGAATAGGAGCTTCGAGTACATTCTAGCAAGTGTAGAGATAGATCCAGAGGAGGCAGCAAAGTCTAACTGCTTGGAAATTTCGCTCTTCAACTGAGTAGCTTTATACTTTTGCTGGACATCTTGTTCAACGTATTGACCTCGGTCCTCAGGCCAGGTGGTCCACGGACGTGTGAGGAAAAGTCAGCTCCTGAGACCGAAAGTGCACGTAAATGTTTGAGAAGAGCACAGATATAAGGATGGGGCAGCGTTCAAAGTCTGTCATAAAGCTTTGCCGATGTCTTTCACTTAGAGTTCAGTACTCATTCTGGGGTGCCGTCCTCCGGTGTGTCCACAAAGTGTCCATCGGCCGCAGCATCAATCGGGCATCAATTCCTTGAAATAGAAGTAGTCGCCCACAAAAATAAGAATGTGTGAACATGGATGTGTTAACAGTGTTACCCGTAACATGATGGCATCGAGGAAACGGTCCTCCGGATGATTGCGGGGTAAAGAATGGAGAAAAAGAGAGGGAGTAGAATTGCAAATGCGGATCGGTCAAGAGGGACCAACTTCAACTTGACAAGACCCAGAGTACTGAAAGTCTGGACACAAAATTGATTGAAGAATACCAATGAGAATCCAGTTCCCTGGTGCGAAGTGTCTCGACTCTCGAGATACCGAGGAATGTACGTGGAAAGCCGCACGTTTGGCGGTAGACAGTCACCCGAGTCTTTGCAAGAAAACAGGAAAGATAAGAGCATTCTCTCGAAAGCCGGGAATCGAGCAGAAGGACTAGATAGTTGATACGTTGCAGATGGTACCCTGGCCAAGAGGAGGTGAGAAGAACGTGCCCTGTGATAAGCTTGCCGATAGAATGATTTGACGAGTGACATTGAGACTTGAGTGGTGCGATGCAATAATTGCGTCTATACAATGAAGGGAACTGCTATAAGATTTGTCTTTTCGCGTATTTGCCATCGTTCTTGACTGTGAGCTTTCTTTCAGGAGTCGTTCATATGGTGGCACTGGAGGATGACGGACCGGTGGGAAACAAACAAAAGACAACACAGGCGGAGTGGTTCCTGTTGTTGTTCTGACTGAGCGAGACTTTATACTTTTCTCTCTCTTTCAAAAGAAAGAGATGATGAACACCAACGCCGTCGCTGGCCCTTCCTCAATGCCTTCCCTTATTCCCCATTACTCAAGTTCACCGTCCCCACCTCCCCCAACTCATCAGTACCCACGTCTCCCTACTCCTCCCCTTTTATTTCTCCCGCCTCCTCCAGGTTATTCTTTTCCATCTCTCTCTATTATTCTAGCTACTGACATCTTAACCGCTATACCATCACACACCACACACCACACTCTACCCCTCACAGTCCGTACACAACCGAAGCAGCATCTCGCAAGCACCCAGGATTTACTCGCCCGATTCCACCTCCACCCCGCATATGATAAATACGTTCGCCCGCTCGTCACTCCAGGAGACGATTCCGTGTCAGCATCCATCCATGATCAACCTACAAACACCGTCGACGGTGCCACTGACAGGTTGGATAAAGGAAAGGGCAGGGAGAGGGATCCAACCTCAGCAGGGACACCCGGTCCTTCAGGTGCTGCTGAGGCGGATCAAGCCGATGGCGGCGATGGTGATGACGATGACGCTCCAGGTGGAAAAGGAGAGAAGAAGAAGAAGAACACTTACAAGCATTTAATCAAGGGTGTACCTGGTATGTCTCTACCTCTCCTTTATTTCTTAGGTTTTGGAGGGGGCGCTTTCCTTTTTTCTTATGTTTTTGTTTAACCTTCTTACTTTCACTTGGGGCTCGTGCTTACATCGTGTTTGTGCCTGCTCCAGGCAAGCATTCGCTCAAAAGGATGACTGGCTAACCAGCATGATGCTTGTGCCGCCAAAACAACGCATGCGCATATCTCAATTCGATTTGAAGACTCAAGAGGATGCGTTCACCGTTAGCTCAGATGGTCTTAAGGGCGTATGTTTTTTTTTTCTTTTCGTATCATTTGTCCTTGATTCTCAAATCATGCAGTGGAACATCAACACCCTCGTCGTCGAATCCGCACAGGCCCGGGAAGACCGGAAAAACGGGTACGTTATCTCTTTTCGTCATTTGTACATAGTCTATCATCGCAACCGTTTTCTCACAAACTCCCTTTTTTCCTTCTCGTTCACCAGAAAGAGGCCAGGCGACTCGCGAAGTTACAACAAGCACAAGCACAGGCGAATGGAGTGGCATCTTCTGCTACAGGCGCATCAACTCCGTTGCCCTTCGTTGCTACGCCTGCTGTGTCAACGCCCGTCGTAGCGCATCCACAACCTGTGAAAGGTTCTGTGCAGGCTGGTGCTGGTGCACGGCGGATGGTCGTGCCTGGGAGAATGGGCACACCTCGAACGGGAGCTGGGGCAGTGGGAGTGGGCACACCAAGACCAATGTCTGCAGCGCCACCGCCACCTACGGTGGCTATCCCTAGTCCCGTGTTTGCGGCACAGGCGTCTGGAGAAGGGGGAGGCGCAAATGGGCCCACTATGATAGCGACATCGACATCGACTGTTCCTAGGCCAGGATCAGCGGTACCTAGACCAGGATCAGCGGTTCCACGACCTGGGACTGTACCAATGAAGCAGCAGCAAGGGCAAGGACAGCCGCCCTTGAGGACCGGCACGCCTATGGATGTCGATCAGCAGAGAGGGAAGAAGAGGGAGAGAGATGAGGGCGTTTCGATAAATGGCAACGTGAATGGGAATGGCGCACATGTGAATGGACATGGGCACGGCATGGTAAACGGTGGGGGAGGTGGTGTGCAGCAGTATCAGGGAGCGATGGCGCATCCTAATCATGGAACTGTAAACTCGAAAGCTGGTACCGGAAATATACGACCCAGACCGATTAAGAAGCAGAGAATGGTATGCTCTTTTTTTTTGTGTCTCTTTACTTTTTGCTCGGATGCTTACGAGTTTTTGTGGCTTGTAGGATATGCAAGGACAGGCGAGGGATGTCAATGGTCCAGTGCAACAGCAGCCTACGCCGCAGGGTGTATAGGCTTACTAGGATCTTGGGCATCTGGTTTCATTTCGTCCTCCCTACTGTAACCTCCTGCCCTTGCTTCTGTCATTTCGGATCGGCATGGTCTCGTAGGCGGTTATCATCCCGAAGTTTAACGGTCTTTATCCTTCCTATCGCTTCGAATAGAGGCCAAGCCTTGGATCAAAAGCCCATCGACGAAGAAATTGTTAGTGGACGTATATATAGCCGTCACGAAGTGGCCGCAAACGTGGTTGAATTATAGGACAAGGTCCTTCACCTGCCTCTATAATTGCTCTACCTTGGACGCTCCTCCTGCGTGTCACTGGTTTGAACATCCCACCGCTTTCATCTCGACCGATTGTGAACGTTCGACATTCACCTATTCGCCTTGAATCACGGTCCTCATTTCACTTTTCCTTCCTCCACTTCCTGGCTTGCTTTGCAACTACAATTCCTACATCGTTATCATCAAACATCATATCTGGGCGACTTTATTTTTTTCTGTTCTTTTCGTTTTCATTTCTTTTTTCCCCTTTGCTTCTCTGTGTTTTCTCTCGCTTTTCATTTCCTCGTTCATGTGTCTCGGGCTCACGGTTTTTCTCCTCTTCCTCTTCCTTTCCATCTCCTTTTTTTCTTTCCGCGTTCTTCCCTCCTCCCTTCTCTTTTCTATTCTTCAATGTTTATTTTTTGTTAATTCCAACAATCTGTTCCTGGTTCTATCTCATACTTACCTTTCTTCCCTTTGCTACATCCACTTCATACTTCCAAACAAGCAATACATCGCCCTCATGGGCTCTGCAGTTCCCTCCCTTAAACTTGGACCATTAAAGAGCGACGATGCGTAACGGTGATATGAGCGTGATGTAAAGATTATGTTGGATGGAAAGCACGCTAAAGGGTTCGAATGTGTATTTATATGCGCGTTCTGCGCGGGGTGTCTTTCCCTTTTTGTTGATCCGTGGATTATAAGTGCTGGTGTCCGCAGTCTTGCGTGGGTTTGCGGCGCAGTATGCATGGGTGTGGGGATATGTACTTGAAATCATGTCTAAGCGGGTTGAATTGCCGCTTAGCCAAGTGTGAGCTTGTCAGGCTGTCATGACGAGTAGAGCTCAATTCCGGCTTGTCATGTCCTTTTGACTTGCAACTAAATCTTACTTCCCACTCACCTACTTACCCATTTTCTTGTTGGCATACTTCTAGCTAGATACGTGCCGGTTTTCTGACATCGAATTTTTTCATTGTTAGGTGCGTTTTACAATTTTACAAATATATGCGTTCTGACAACGATCGTTCTTTTTAGTATCTCTCTTCCTCTTTTACAACTTCTATTACGCCTGTCCGAACATTCTCATCTGCCCACTGTGTTCTGCCAGTCTAGGTTATGGTAAATCGGTATTGGTGAATTGTCGCTCCTGGCGTTCGTGATGTCAGATTACGTGGTGTGTATATTTTCTCCAAGCTGACCTCGAGCTTGAAATAACGATGTTGACCTGCTTCCTATATGCACAGGTCAAACCGAAGCGCAGGCGGAATGGTAATTTTAAAGCCGTTGATCTTTGCCTGCGATATTACATCCCACTTGCGACTGGGACCTATCCAATGCCAGAAGATCTGGACATCTTAAACCCAATACAAGAGTCGCGTGTCGAGTTACAGACGAAGACGGAGACGGAGATCACTGACGGGATGGCCACGAACGAGTCGGATCTAGGCCCTGAGGCGAATTCGTTCTCTTGCGCCGGTGAATTAGAGCGGTTGCAGCAACACGACATGGATGGCACAAGCTCGGATTCAGATGTGCCAATGGATATCAAAAACACGCGCGGGCACATTTTATCTCCATCCTCTACCAGCTCTTCTCTCGAGTGTGTAAATGCCGACTGGGCGACTGTCATTTCTGGACCTGCTGCATCGGCTCGCGATGTTACTAGGCTACATCATGATGCTCCTCCTAGACCTCAAGAGGCAGAGCCCCTCACAGTTGATGTGTTCTTGAAGAGGTCATGCGCGAAGACATATACTAGCAAGCGAAAACGAGGAAGGCAGAAGAGGATGCTTCGGACGAAACAGATTACCAAGAACTTGCTTTCTGGAAACCATGAATACCGATATAATTGCGAAGACGAGGACGTGGATGCGGATGCGAGTATGAGTACGAGTACGGTCCAGCTGCGCTCGAGAACGGTCACGCGGGTGATAACTCCTGCTTCCGAAAGTTCCTCCTCTGAATCGGAGGTGGAGATGTCTTCAAATAGCTATGAAGCGTCTTCTCCTGCTCCGAGCACAAAGAAACAGATGAAGCTGCAGAAAACGTCAAAGAAGAGCAGCAGGTCACTGAGGAAGCGCATATATGAAGCCGCGATATCCACACATGGTGATCCCAATCCCTACTTCGCGTATTCCACGGCGGCGGCGGCAGCAGCAGCAGACGATTCGACGCGAGTGCCTATGCTATTTCTCCCTGGTGCATCTGCACCCCCAGCTGCTGCCGCTACCAAGCTTCGTCCATCAAAGTATAAGACGAAGAAGACGAAGAAGGGTAATTGGAGCCTCATCGACCCGCGCAAATGTGTGGCCATACGCACCGCGACGTTCTCGTCCAGGATCAGACCGCCCCATTTGGCATTTAACAATAACACCGACTGCGTGTCGCCATCGGATGGGAAGCTTGCTAATGCTAGTAAGGGTCTGGGCAAGTGGAAATGGGACACGAGACTTGGTGCGCCTTCCATTGACATCGTTGGTCTGAAGCGGTCGTTGGACGCAAAGATGCAAGGAGAGGACATCAAAGTACGAACGCAGGATGCGTCTTCGATGGAGTTTGGAGTGAAGCCTCTCGTGTTTGTCACGATGTACGAAGCCGAGGATGGGTGTTCTTCTCTGTTTGCAGGAAGAGGGTACCTTCACTTCATCTTTCCAGTACTACTGAATATTTATTCACTTTTTCTCTCTTTTTGCTTTAATGGAAAAGGGCTCAGACCGCAAGAAAAACGAAACCGGAAGCCAAGTCTGGACTGCAGCTTGGACCGGTGCAAGACCATGTATCTCCAAGGCGAGGAACCGAGTGAGCACCTCCCAACGTGTTCGTGATGCACGTCTTAAAGGAAACTTCTGACAAGTTATTATTAAGGAGGCAAGAATTAGAACAGCTAAAGGAGGCAGCCATCGAGCAATGTTCACAGCCAACAGAGATCACCACAGAAGCTTTTGAATTGACAACAAAGTCAAAACTGCACGAGGTGGCTCTTAGTGAAGTTTCTTCTGCTCAGGCTATCACATCTCGGCCTCGTTCGAACTATACTTTGGAAATACTATCGCCGTCAGTGTCTCCTCCTGGGGAGGTTTCCACCGCGATGTTAACCCCACAGAAAAACTACGTCCCGCGTTCACTAAAAATCGCGGCCATGGTAGATGGTAAACCGTTGCAGCCCTTGGCCTCCTTCACAGACAAAATCATGGCAACTATTCTCACTGTAAATAGGGCCGAAGGCAGCAAGATAGTGCCTGTTCCGACTAATACCTTCAGGAACAATAAGCGTCTTGGATCTTCTAAAAGACCTTCCTCACTTACGACATAAAATTGAAAGTCTTTGGTAAGAATTTGTGGGGTTCAATCTGTTTGTTTTGAGACTGTATCATATCTGATTACTGTTCGGATCAGATCGAAGAGAAGGTAGGATGGCTTTGCATATATCCATTGCAACACCTGAAGATACGAATAGAGGGTTATCTCACCACCGTCTGCCTGACATCAGATCCAACCCAAACGGAGCCGGATGGCCAACCACGTTGCGCTCTTCTCTGTAATTTGGCTGCACTTGCTTATTATAATTAAGATATCGCCAATGAGTTGTCCCCCAGATCTCATTCGCACCCGCTTTTCGAGCCTTGTTCTCCAATCATCCGTCAGTCGTCATCAAGTGGTTCTTCAGATTCTACATACCTCTAGCCCTTGTGATATACAGAATTGTTTGCCGAATGCCTCGTGTTTCGTTTCCCAATATATAAAGTCCAATGATTATAACGACCCCTCTTGGCACACCCAGTCTAAAAGACAAATAATATGTTCAAACGCTTTGAGTTAGATATACACACATGGCTCCCACTGGGCAGACACTACTATACGAGGTTTACGATAAAGATTACGAAAAGAAACTAAAACAGACAAGATAGAACATCCAGATACAAGCGCAGGGCGATTGAGAGAAAAAATGATAATTTATGCAGATGATGGTTCGATGATGTGGTATAAGTATAGGCAAAAAATAATTAGGAATCTCCGGAGCGCGAGCGGGCGTCAACCCTATAACAGCGCATGTTGGGGTATCTTAGGATGAGGCCTTTGCTTGTCATCTGGGCGTGAATTTCCTCGAACTGCAAAGAAAGAAGGGTCGAAATGAAAGTTTCAACGACAAGATCGGCCAAAAAGAATTTGATAGAGATTCTACGCACCCGGGTTCCCTCTGGGAGGGGTAATGTCCGGTGGAACATCTTCCGAACGTGCTCGCGCAAGACGACACCGTCCTCTTCTTCCCACTCTGTGATTTCGCCGCTCTCCCAGGTGAGGACGAGCTTGTTGCGTTGAAAACTGATATGGATGTCTTGCTTTGCAACCTCGGGAAGATCAAAAGTGGCCACAATGGCGCGGCCGTCGGTCGACTCGCGGAAGGTTGATCTATCAGGTAAAGGGAAGACGGGTAATTTATTCAGTTTCACGATAAATCATCAAGCATCCACAACTCTGCGATTCGGCGCGAGTGGGAGAAATAGAGAGAGTAAAGGCGGGTATTTACATTGATTTCTGCTTCCTAATCGATTTAGGAGTGGATATGGGAGGAGATTCTATGACAGGGATTTGCATGGGCACCTGCTCGGCTGCATACAGCTCTTTCACGACCTCTTCGAGAGACTGGACCTTGGGCCGTTCCTTGGCCATCTTCTTTTCCTTTTCCTGGCGGATGGAGTCCCATACCAAGGTAAGTGATCGAGCATCCACTGGAGGCTCGACGTCTTCAATAGAAGACCCAGCAATATTGGGATGGGTGTAGAGCCCGCGAGCCATCCCGCGATGCCTGTACATGTCCAGCTCGGTAGAAGCGTCGTCTATGGAAGGATAGTCGATGCCAGTCACCGCAGGAGTCAATGGGGAGGAAACGCCCTTGTCATCCTTGCGATCTGGATTGTAGGCAGGCATCACAATATAAACAGAGGTCAGAAATAGGAGAGCAAGCGAGAAAGATGTCGACGATAAGAGGGGGAAGGGCTATCTAATAGTTTCAGCACGGCTTTATGGAATTAAGGGTCAGAGCCAGACACTTGTATGCCATGAAGAGTGTGTCACTCACGAGGTATAGGTCTCGATGAATGTCGACAAACTGCGTCACTGCACGGAGATAATGTAGTAGTTCTTCCGCAAAAAGGAGAAGAGTGGAAGGATCATAAAATAAAAGAGTTGCTGAGCATCGCGATAATCTATAAACTGAAATATTGGGAAACGTCTAGAATGGAAAGAAAGAGCTTGAGGAGACCGGATCAGCTGTCTGAGCAGACTACTCGCCTCATGTTAACAGCGAGGCTGCACATTACACCGACGAAAATCGCACCAGCAACCAATGTCCCCATTTGGTAAACATGGCCCGGTCTTTTGCGTTCCTCCATACGGTTATTTCCGATCCTGGTATAAAAATTCGTTGCTGTAGCCTGTAGGTTGCTGGTCCAAATACTCATTAAATCGTCTTTGTTCATTTCATCTGCGCGCCTACAACATTTGGCTGATGTGAGTCCTATCTCTGTTCTGTCGATATGATGGGCCTTGTGCCATCAGTCAATAGCATGTTAGACTACCAAGCGCCCTAGTGGAGCTGCGGACACTTACCTCGACTCCTGATTTCCTATACTCCTCGCCATTCGCTCATATACTGATTTCTTCTCTCCAGATGGCCTAACATACGACTCGTGTTTCTCCTGTCTTTCAACCTGCCTTATCTGTCCATCTTCTCTGGCCTAGGCAATCTGTTTGTCCTTTTGCTCTTTGTATATTTTACGCGAGAAGGGGTGCATGGTGCTTTTTACACCCGCTTTGCTCTCGCGCTTTTCTGTTCGTGTAGTTTTATCGTGTCAATGTTAGCCACCATCAGTCCGCGCTTCCAAAGCAAGCCATGTGTCAGTTTATTAAACCCGAGCAGAGCCCAATCTCACACGTACCATTGCAGCTATCCCAGCGAAGGCGTTTGAGATGTTGAATCTGGCTCAGTTCAACGGTCCGAGTAGCACGGTATACATGTATCTCGGAGCGCAACGGCCCATCCTCACCGGGCAGTCGAGCTTTCCTCTCACCATTGCGCGTGTCAAGAATAGAGAGTTGGACAAAGAAATATATATATGATAATAAGTTACAATGGACAATCTGATAGAAGTGATGGTCAAGCCTTGATCAAGCACTTCATAGAATTTCAAACGCAGCCAACTCACAATTAAAGTGGTTTCTTAAACTTCTTATTTGAATATCCAGTCATGCTTCGCCCCATCCCTAATCGCCGCTTCACACCGGTACTCTGAGGAAGAGGATTGGTGATATGCGAAGATTGCGAAGGTTCTGTTTGAACAACTTTGTTCAAAGTTGGCAAGTCAGTCACGACACTAGGGATTGAAGACGGCCCAGGAGGTCCCTTCTTCGGCTGTGCCAACACGACTCTTGCCGCCGCGGGTCTGAGTCCAGACACCGATAAGCCCGTCTGATAATTGGCAGTGATAGATACGTCATTTAAAGCAGTGGTATTCGAAGTAGATGTCTTCCTCTGCGCTGAGGGAGCTTTGGATGATTTAGGCGGGTCAGGTGCAGAACAGAACAACTCCATATCATAATCAGCATCTGGGATATCATCAAGGACCCCATCCATAACATCTTGTTTCAGTGAAAATGAATTTGGTTTGGAGCTAAACTCGCCAAGCTGCCGATTCTGAGAATAGCTGGGAGCCACTTGTACATTGCTCCTTGAGCTTAGAGCCCCAGACAAAGGAGTGGGATTGACAGCGACAGTAGCACGGTGAGGCAGCACAGGTTTCGGAGGTGGTTTATTGATTACAGCAGACACCTTGGAGAAGTTCAAAGGTAGCCCATTCTGATCAAGGGTCTGAAAATGAGTGTGACGTGCAGGCTGCTGTTGACCAGATGTATGGGCCCGATTGAGCCCTTGCCTCGAGGATTCTACAAGCAGTGGGGAAGAGAACGTTCCGGAACTGAAATCCTGCTGGGGATTGGGTGGGGTGGCTCCTGTTTGAAGCGAGTGTATAAAGACACCCGAAGACGGTGTGAATGCGGTACTGAATGTATTCGATGACGAGAGGGGTTTAGTGGGTCTACTGAAAGCCGGCTTTTGAAGTCTCGCATGAAAGTGGCAGAGATAGCGGCAAGAGCATCCGGCGCGGCATACATGGCTGCAAGATTAACTGAAAACGAAACATCAGCTCAAGATTGGAAGCAAAATGTTGAGAAAGGAAATAGTACCAGAACTATTTGGCGCGTCGTGTATGTTAGATCTAACTCCCAGTAAGGACATAGTTGACATCTCGCCTGTCCGCGTCTGGAATGTCGGTTGGAGATGGGTTCCGTCTAATTCGCTGTTCAGTCATTAGCAGTTAATTTACCCTGAATCAGAATTGAGATAAACTTACAGTTCATCAAGCCTGCGTTTTATTTCAACCTCGTCTGGATGAGGCCTATCCAGTACTTTCGATACCACCGCTCTGTCTTCAGGTAAAAAACGAGGTACATCGTAACTGAAGAGACTCTGGGACGACATTAGTCAACTGCTACTTATGATCGAAGAGATGCATGTTATACCTCATCCTTCCCTCTTACAGAGGCAACAAAATTGGACAACCTCTTCGATTTGGTTTTCCCTGCAACCAGTCGCTTATCTGCCACTAGAACGTAAAGAAGTGATTGTGCTCGTGTAAATGCGACATAAAGTAGACGACTGCTCAAAGCATGAATTAGAACCAGATAACGCATGTGCATAAAAACGAAAAGGCATACCGTTCTTCCTCGATGTCTTCAGTTCGGTAAAACGGGAAGGTCTCTTGATCGACTATCCGCAAGTTAACTACATTAAAAGAGAATATATATTATATCTCCTTACCTGACGGGACCATTACGACAGGCCATTCCAATCCTTTCGCTGCATGACATGTAGAAAGAGTAACTTTCTAACGCGGGTTTAATGCAATGCCCTTGAAAAAAAGATGGAAGGGCTCACCTCTTGCACTTGATCTTCACCGTCGTTATCGCCTTCTGAAGAAAGCGTAGAAGCCTGTAGGAAATCTCGCAGTACAGAGCTTCTAGAGATAACCAGTTAGACACTCCCATAGGTACGCAAATGACATGCTTACTGCTCTACTTGCAGCCCGACAGCTGCTTCATCAAGCGACGCACTATTTTTGAGTGCGTCCGCCTCTATTTCACTCGCAAAAGTGATCAATTCTTGAACATTCTCCCACCTGCTGTCCCAGTCTTGTTGAGTCTTTTTCAAATGGTCTTCATAGTGTATCATTTCGAGCAACTTGCGTATCAAATCAGAAGGAGGACATTTCTTAACGATAGTATGAATATGGAATCTAGTCAGAAGCAAGACGTGTATCACCTCCTCGTCAAGTTTCTTGAGACATCGAATTGTTTTCACAAACGAAACAATTTTTCTTCTTGATAGTAGGCTTGATGTCCGCGGCCTTGTTGTCATGTATCCTTTCCACGAGTTCCAGTTGAGATATATTAAGCTCTTGTGCTCGGGTTGCAAGTTCGGATAATGACTGGATGGTGGATAGTTTTTAAATTTCTGTCATTTTCTGGATGCATTGGGTGGCTCACTTTATCGCCCATGCCACGAGAAGGGACTTTGACAGCGCGAATAAACGCGGGATTGAAGCTAGGGTTATCTGCAAGTTGCAAATACGCTAGAATATCTTTCACCTAAAGCAGCCTTTTTAAAACCATCCATGCCGGAAAATAGTATCGCTATTGGACACACCTCCATCCGCTCGAAAAACTTATGGCCTCCAAGAATTCGACAAGGAATGCCTTCCTTCTGCAATGCACTTTCTATTGGCCGTGAAAGAGCGTTGAATCGAACTTGACAGTGATGTAAAAGATTGACCAACTTGTCGGTAGAGATAGTAAATCTACTCACGAAGAATCACAAAATCGCCCCATCGCAGAATTCCTCCCATGTTTGCAACACACCGTTTAATCTCACTTGCGATGAACCTTGCTTCCTCTTTTTCGGTTTCGAACGTGCCAACAAATGGAGTGGCTCCAAGGGGGTGAGATGTGTGCAAGGATTTTGGTATCCGATTTTTATCTAGGTTACAATTAGTATCAAATGAACTGGATTTTAGAATATCGCACCTTCTGCAACGACAGCTAGGCATGCACGTAAAATCGACGCTGTAGACCGGTAATTTTGCTCCAGAAACACTTGTTGCGTGTCAGGAAAATCTGAGATACCATAACTTGAATAAGAAATGCGCATATACTGATGGAAGTGACACTTGGAGCTTACCTTGTCGCATCCTGGACAAGTTTATCACTTCTGCAGAGCGCCACCCATAAACTTGAGAAAGTGTTAGTAGGAATTCCGACAAATGCACCAGTAATCAGCAATTTACTTGACTGGTCAGGATCGCCGACAATGGTCACGCATCGCCGAATTCCTATAGTTTTCATAAGCTCGTATTGCATTGTATTTGTGTCTTGGCTGTAAGATGGCGCTCAGCATGTATGTCTGGACGACAACAGGGAAACTTACAATTCATCCACTAGAATGTGTTTACACCATACCACGGACTCTGCGTGGGTAGAGAAAAGTTTAACACCGTATACCAGTAGATCGTCGAAGTCAAGCGCGTTGTTGGCTTTCAGAATTTGTTCATAGCCTATGTAAACTTCCGCAACTATGCGTTGAGTGCTTTTCTTTTCTTCCTGAGCTGGTTGAGGAATGGAATGTTTAGACTTTCTCGCTTCGCTTTGCTCCACTTCCTGAAAAACATGGCTGCCGATTGACCCTTTGCCTTTGCTTTTGATATGAAAGAGAAAACGGTTCCGTCGGACAGCGTGATGTCATGGTTTACCATGTACTCTGCATAAGGTTTCATCAGGGCAGCAAGAAGTTTCTTACTAAACAGCCATCTACATCATTGTCTGTAGACACAAGGTAGCCCTAACTCACCTCTCGTCCGCGTCACAAATAGTAAAGTTGGCATCCAGATTAACCACACTAGGGTACATCCGCAGATACCTTACGCAGATAGAATGGAATGTTCCCATCTTTAACGCAGTTGTTTTGCTTTTTCCAATGAGTTTTGTGAGCCGATCGCGCATTTCGTTGGCGGCCTTGTTAGTAAACGTTACGGCACAGATTGAGGACGGTGCCATCTTGTGAGTCGTTATCAAACGCGCAATTCTTGCAGTCAGTACCTACAGAAAGAGTCAGCTGAGTTTATTTTCTTTTGCTTCACTTACTTTGGTCTTGCCACTACCGGGACCAGCCAGAATTTGCAGAGGAACAGTCGGGTCATGCTCAACAGCTAGAAGTATTACACTCTGAGCTTTCGTCAGGGATTACGAAAGACAAGTATACCTCGGAGTTGAGCTGGATTGAGACTAGTGATAACGGCTTCTATGTTTGCTGATGAAGATGGTGAAGATGGTGAAGTTTGTGAAGAGACGACATTGGTTGTGCCAGGGGTATTCATAAGTAGGTATTGGCAAAGTGGTGTGTTTTTTAAGAAACGAGAGTGTTATGATTTAGAGCTAGATGTTAGAGTCACGAGGCGCATATGAGGAGGAGGGATGGAGCTTAGAAGCTACGAGCCCTTTGAGGATTTAAGCAGTGGATGGAAAAACATTCAGAAGTTGAAATTCATTTGAGGAACGTGACGCGCGCGACGCGTTGACTACCTTGTCATGTGAGGTGACTTTGATCATTCACCGTGTCACAGAGCCGATTGTTGGAGAGACCGCGTTGGTCTCCGTTGGTTCGCTGCTTGCTTTCTAGTGCTTTCTTGTCATTTCTTGTTGCTTTCAGAAAATGGTTTAACTCACACTTGATTCTCCTGTTTCTCTCAGATACCGCTGAGTCTTTTCCTTGCAGTAAAATCATAAGAATCAGCAACCTGATTGCCGTTACTCCATCTGAATCAAGGCAATATGCCCTAACGGCCTAGTACTAGTACTTAGTAGCTGCCTTCGGTTGGCCTTCGGCAAACAAATTTTCGATCGTTTAGGGCATGGTTTGACCTAATGAAGCGAGTATTAGTCTAGGCCAAGATCGGTTGGTGCGGCCTTCCTAGTCAACAAATAAACTAAGAGGGACGTCTCCACACTCGTACACATCCTTTCTTTTTATCTACCATCCTTTTTGCCTTGACGGCACTGGCGGCCCTCAGACCTATATTCACATAATAGAACACACTATCCGACATTGGAATCCCTGAATTTCTAAATGGCACACCCTGTGCAATCTTCCTCGCGTCTTGATATGGGACGCAGTCTGCCAGCAATGCTTCGAACTGAATCTCAACTCTCGTATTGTTCCGCTGATTCTGCTTCTAATCTTATCCACCAAGGCGGCGATTTTGCCGAAGGGGCAAACCAAGGAGAGTTGCCTTACTTCCACACACGGGTATCGCAAAACACGCCGTCTCCTCCCAAGTCTGGCAAAAATACCATAGTTGGTCAAACGCCTTTCTTGGCTGGAGAATTGCGTTTGGGTCATGTGGGTCCGACACCTTTCCCTCGCTCTCGCTTTTTTTCATCGTCCAGATTATAGGGCTCAACCTCCTTCTTGTGTCAATACCGATATCAGTGAGTATCGCAACCAGAATGACTTGCTGTCTATGCTCATACATCACTTCTTGGCTTAGTGGACACTGACACTTACTCTCAAAGACTCTCATGGGCTTACATTTTCATGTTAGCGATTCACATGAAAGCGTGAAATTTAAGTACTGATATGTGCATTCTCCATAGTTTGCGTTTTGGCGTTGCTACCACTAGTTAGGGTGAGCTTCTCTTTTCAACGATTGGTAGGTCTTGAGTGGGTCAATATTCATATCTTTCAAGCTTCATGATCTAGCGACCAGGGATTTGGCCAACAGAGTAGGTGGGTCCAAAGCAGGATTATTAAACGGTAGCATGGTAAGCCAGTATTATCAAGTATGACGACACTCTTCCAGCTAATCACATTTTCATTCTTATTGAACAGGGCAATTTGTGAGTTCCAATATCCTTTCACCTGTGACTCGATAACATTATTGATCTATGCACCCAAGCGTGGAGATGGTCGTCGCCGTGCGTAAAAACTTCTTGGATAGATCATAGATCCCTCTTTCGATATTGACTTACTCCCCTTCAATTAGATAAGTGCGTTGCGTAAATGTGAACTAAAGGTGGTTCAATCGACATGTAAGTCTTGTCCGGGGTCGCAGTGTTAAACGGCCAATAATGTCCCCTTGTTTTAAGTAATTGGGACGATGCTCTGTAAATTACGTGAGCCTTTGAAGTCAATTCTTGAAATGCGAGTGTTCATCATCGGTAACGTAGTACTTGTTCTTGGCCTGTGTTTCTTTGCGGGCGGTATGCGATTTTCTGAGCAAGGGTTCGATCCTAGTGGGTCCATTATTGCACATCACTAAACTTCATATCTAATTTGTATTGCAGCCGCGACCCAGATTCACTCCTCCCTTCTAAGCCTCAGTGTCGGTGCCCTCCTACTTCCTGCGGCATATCATTTTACTCTAGGTAGCCCGGGAGATGCCTCTTTTGAAACACAGAAACAAAACATTCTGCATATGAGCCACGGGGTACGTGTTCCACGCCACAAACAGACTTTTATGCTCACAATCCATGCAGGTATCCATCGTATTGTTGTTCAGTAAGATTGCAGATATTTTTCTGACCTGTTCCTTACAAATTGATCCTCTTTTTAGTCTACCTATCATATCTACTATTCCAACTATGGTCGCATACCTATCTGTATAATGATCAACATAACAGGAAGAGCAATCGACTATCAGCTGTATTAAGGGGCAAACGCACGACACGGAAGTCGCAACATCAACTGAATCTTTCTCAAGGCTCCGAAAGTCACGTCGATGTCTACAAAGAGGCGAACGAAGCGTTCTCACTCGATCCGCCTCGCCGACCTTTCGTCACCACCCCATTATCATCATCTTCCGAAGTGACAATTAATGATCGATTTGATTCTCCTTCTGAACAGAGTGCATACATTCCTCCTAGATCTTCGACTGTTCGTCTAGCCAATGGTGCCGGTGGAGAGCCGATGTCTCGCAACTCTAGCTTGTCCAGTAGTATGCTTTCCACCAGCTCTGCAGCACATTCTATCGGAAAAGAAACAGAACATATTGCCAATCAATCCACAAAGGAGCCGCAAATGAGCTGGTTTTTGACCATCTTTTGCTCATTATTGTGACTGGAGTGAGACACATGCACTCTTATTCTCTTACATTGCTGATGATTTATTTACGCAGGCTGTTGCAGTGACTGTCGATTGGTTAGTCGAAGCGATGGACGAAATTTCCACCACCATTAGCAAAGAATGGGTCGGACTTATTCTACTTCCGGCTATCAGCTCAGTAGCAGGTACGCTTTCTCTTCGTGTTATGTTTTGCGGACCGCTAATCGTGATGTGCTCATAGAAATTATCACTGCAGTGAAGGTATCTGTAAGAGATGAATTGACTCTCAGCGTCAGCGTCGCTGTAGGATCTACAATTGTCAGTGTCATGTTCGAATCAATCTAGCTCAATTCTGATAATTGGATAATCAACTCTTTCATAGCAAACGGCGCTTTTTGTCATTCCGTCGGTCTTCTTACAAACATTCGATGAAGTGACACGATGTTAACTCTTATACTGACTCAGGTTTACTGTCATTCTTGGTTGGATCATCAATAAGCCTTTATCCTTGTTGATGGATCCCTTTCAGTCGATGGTAAGCAGGTTTCTGCATCCTATCTGGATAGTTTTTAAATTGTATTATAGGTTCTCTACATTGCTGGTATCTATATTCTCAAGCGCAAAGTTTCTCTGTACTCATTAGCTAAATGATAGTACACACCATGGGCTATGTGGTTGCAGACGGCAAGTCGAATTGGCTCGAAGGCGTCATTCTTATTTGTTAGTAAAACCTTTGACTTTCATCTGTCGCCTACTGATATCGCCCATTTAACCAGGCCTGTACGTTATAATTGCTGTGTCGTTTTGGTTTTATCCAGGTTCGTTGACGCCGTCTGCATATCCGTGACAAAGCTGACAATAATCCCGTATGTAGCATCGAATCTCCAATTAGCGACTGCCTGCAAAGTGTAGCATGATTTCGTTGGACGTAAATCTCGGACACTAGTAGATGTGATCGAGAAGTAAACATAGACATACTAGTACTACATACAATAATGTATCTAAACTGTAAGAAAAAAGCTTTATTACTCTTCTGGCAAAAGGAACTCGGCGATTTGGTCTTTCATCTCTGATCGACTCAGTTTCACTCCGTGAGTTATGTCCGCATCGAAGTCATGCTTAGCGTGTTTGTGGAAACTTCGTGTTTCGATACTCGAACGAATCCAGAACGGTAGTGGAACGTTATTCAGAGACTGTCCAGAAGGCAGAGAAGCAGCGGTTCCACGACTGCTGCGGCTCGTAAGGAGGGTGTGGCAAGCGTAGCAGAGCTGCGACGTCAATGAAGGCACAGGAGGTCCTGATCCAGAGTCCAGCGAAGTTTTGGTAAGATTTGTAATCTCCTCTTCGGTTAGATGTGGAGGTCGTGTGTTTCCAGACACTGCCAATGAAGCCTCCTGATACGAACGTATTGAAATCCGAGCCTTCCATTCCTGAACGCCACTTTGAGCAGGGCTAGTAAGAGTATAAGTACATGACGGAAATAAACTGCAAATATAAACTTACCGCCCGCAGAAAATGCAAATACCATCAGAGCCTTCCTTTGGTGTAAGTTTAGCACAAGTTCTGGCAATTGTGGAAACTGTTGCGGGGTAATCGCTCTCAAGACCAAAAATGAAGTCTGTGGATTGAAGTCAACTTTCGATGGAATACTTAATTGGTACCCAATAACAAACCTTTTGTAAGAGCACTGATGGCATTTTTACCCCCACTTTGTGAGGGTCTTGAATGGGCAAGGACACGCAGGTTGCACCACCAATCCCATATGGCACACTCCTTCATGCCAATATCACGCATTGGACGTACTATACGTATAGGCAATGCATCATCTGAAGCTGGATGCCATACCTCTTGTGCTTCTTCAGCAACTGAAAACCCTGCTCCTTGAGCAATTCCTGATATCAGATTTACCGATAGCGCCGTCAGTGATGTACCGAGAAGCAGATGTGATGCGCACTGCGAGGCTGCAGTGTGCAGGAGGAGAAGTCGAATGAAGATTTGGACTGCGCTGTGAAACGCGGTTGGTGTAGGGAGGGAGCACAGGTATGTTTGCATGGCGGTAAGAGGGGAAATATCAAACGATGAAGTAGTCAACCGTAGTTCTAATAGAATATAGATACAGTGGGTTAGTTGACTTGCAAAATTTGAGTACATTTTTGCTAACCTTCGTCCGTCATGTCGAAACCAAGAGAACGCGCCGCAGTGGATAGGTCACCTCCGCCAACTGTATCCCACCATTTCTGATCGAAGCTGTCTTCCAGGCGAAGAGGTACGAAGCCAAAGTTTGCATACGAGTAACTTTCAACTAAGTGTCGTACTTCCTCCGTTCTGTCTTTCTCCTGTAATCACAGAGGGTTTATTTAGCAAGCGCCGGAAATGCAGGAAACGGACGTACTCCAGGAAACGCACCACAAACTTCTACATAGCACACAGTGGGCTTCCCTTTCCACACACCTTTATCTACCAGACGCGGATGCTCTTTCCCGCCTTTGAGTTTCCCATTTGCCTCGTTTTTGTTGTCCCCGAGAGATGCAAAATAGGTTTTTGCCACAAGATCCAACATGGCTACTGAGCTTGTCCCACCAGATATCCCTACAACGAGTGATCCTGATGCTTTCAGCCCTTTGCGTCTCGAGCCATTTGGGGCGTTGACTGTGGGCTCTAAGGATTTGCGAAACCGACCCTGTACAAGGGGGGAAGAAACAAGACCTATAAAATAAGCCGTATAAGACTATCATCATTGCTTGCAGACGGATGTAACTCACTTGCAGTAAACGGCGTATCGAATGACGATATTTCCAGTATTCTCTTTGCACTTCACACAAAGTTTAGTTTTGCCGTCAAATTTCTGGCGCCCTATTGGTTCCTACTCAGCATTGTTTCGTGCAATTCACACCCGTGGACTTACGTGTCATGAGTACATCTTTGTCAGTGTTGGGATTTTCGCAAGATGACATGCTGTCTTGTATTCAGTCTTTGACAAGGTGCAATGAGTTCAACTCAGAACTTGAAGTTGAAAGATCAATATGTACACATGTACCAAATCTTGAACAAATCATATTGCGCTAACTCGATCATGAATTTCATTTCCTATCTGGGACTGGTGGCCGGGCCGCTTGCCATTAGCCCCTGTCGAAATCGCGTCGAATCAGACAATGACCGAGAATGGCCGCAGCCCAAGAATCTACAGACAGTCAACATATCCCTAATCTCCTGCATACAACTCACCCTATTATACCCCATACCAAGCACACAAATTGAAAGCATCTCTCCTATTCCCATGGCAGACTCGCACACGGCTTTCTTCTATGGCACTCTGATGCACCCTAAGGTCTTGAAAAGCGTCATACATAATGATGGAGTACATCTCGAGTTATGTCCCGCAGTGCTCTTGGTAAGGATATGTGGGTTATACATTCAAGCTTGTCCGAAGGTAACACGTTTTGCCACAGGAACACACCCGCCATGAAGTGAAGGTGAATATCGGTAGCTCTGCCTCTTCGCAGGACCAAGCGTAACTTATATCAGCCACCAGCTATGTGAATACCCAGGCGTAATTCCTATAAGCAAGGGCCTAAAGATTCTAAACCGCTCCCTCACGCAAGAGGAGAGATCAGTCCGAGGGACGCTAGTGAAAGGCCTAACGGCTCAAGATATGGATTTCTTGGACGCATTTGAATCAGATGTAAGCATACTTAATTCCCCTATGTTATCGATCCATTAGTAACAGATGGCAAGGAATACATAAGGAAGAAAGTCCAAGTACACCCGTTGGGTCCTTTCACGAAGGTATCTGCAGAAACAGTTGATGGAGACCTTGTCCCAGAGAACCCTCCTGCTCTACCCGAGATCTCCAAACTCCTCGAGCTGGCCGTAGATGCGGAGACATACATCTACTGTGACGAGACTAACCTTAATAGCGATCTCTGGTCGTTCAAGGACTTTGTAAAAAATAACGCGTGGAAATGGTATGGAGGGACGAGATGAGCCTGAAGAGTGGCCTGGAGCACACAAACAGTAGAATTTAACTAGTTGAAAGCATCCATTGTCGTGATGGAGCACAATGGACCAAGTTCAAACGTTCAAACGTTCACCACTGATCGGCCTGGAACCGAACGATCCTGCGAGCAAGAATCCGAAAACGACTTTGAGAATCACGTGCTTTAGACTACTTAGTATGACATTGCCGTGCTTTTACGCTGGGCCCGCAGTTTACTGACCTTGGACAGTGAAACAACCAGGCTGAACTTCAAGGACCACGGTTCAACGGTTTAAGTCGCCCCTCTGAAGAGCCAACCGGCTTTCCGTCCACAAGTGCAACAACAAACTGACTATCTTTCTGCCGGCTTGAAATTCGGGCTTTTCTCTGGGCATGACCATGTTGTACCCTGCTCGGCAGATCTTTGCATATGGAATACTTTCAACATTTCTGGTTTTCGTCCTCTTCTATGGATTCGCAGACTCTCTGTCGAAGATGGACCTTATGGGATCGAGCAAAAGCTGGGGAATGTTCGACACCCTCGAGATTCAGAAAGCAAAAATATGTACGTCTTCCTTTACTCACGTCTGCCAAAGGAGATATTTATAAGACTCGTCCAGCCTTTCCTCATCTTAGCCAATATAAGCCATTAAGAACGCTGAAACCGACTGAATTTCCGATAGGTAGGTCGAAATTTGACTATTCTGTCTACTGCTAATTTGTTCGATACAGATGATCCATCAAAACGCGTTCTTATTGTGGGGGATGTACATGGCATGATGACTTCATTAGAGTGCGTACACAATAAATTGACGCCCTTGCAAGTCAAGCTTACCCACGACTTGTCTGTGCTAGGAAGCTTTTGAAACGAGTGAAATACTCACCTTCACAAGACGTGCTCTTACATGTGGGGGATATTGTTTCAAAGGGTTCACTCAATGGCTCTCTTGCTGTTTTGCAATTTATGGCATCAAACAACATTGCTGGTGTGCGCGGAAATCACGATCAACTTGTCATTGAATGGAAGAATTGGTATAAATGGGTATCTACTTGCCCCGGTGGAAAGGAATGGCTAGATCGCTTGCAAGCCCAGTGGGAAAAGGTGCAAGCCAGCGACCCAGATGTAGAACTGGAAACTTGGCTTCGAAAGCAAAAGAAGGCTAGCACACGGAAAGACAAATTTTGGTGGAAACTTATACCAAACAGCTGGATCATCCTCGACGACCACTACAGCATTGCTAAGGACATGACCGACCTACACTTCCAGTATCTTCTAGACCTACCTCTACGGCTTTATATTCCGAGTGCACATACATTCATTGTACATGCGGGTCTGCTACCTTCCGACCCTAGATACCCAGTCGACGACAAGGCCAGGCAACCTTTAGCCCGCATGCCGATTCTTACACGTCAATCCGCAGACAATCATAGTAGCATCAATGAAACCCTCTCGGAAGATGGCAATGTCAACTCCACATCCATTGTGTCCAACAAAACTATCGAAGCACTCAGAAACCTTCAAGAAACAGGCATCCTCACTCAGATTCCACAAAATACCGATCCTTGGGTAGTCCTAAACATGCGAAGTGTCCTGGGCAACGGCAAAATCTCAAAAAAGCCCAGTGGAGGGATGCCTTGGTCGACGATGTGGAAACAGCATATGGAAAGCTGTAACGGCTATAAACGCGAACTCAGCGCTCGCCAGGATACCGATGACGTCGACGATGTAGCAGATGACCCAACACCTAACGACGCTGATTCGCTCGGTATCAAGAAGTATAACCTGCTGTGTTACCCTTCTACCACGGTCTATGGGCACGCTGCTGGCAGAGGACTGGATATGAAGCGGTGGTCCTTTGGACTTGACTCTGGATGCGTAAGCTACTGGAGGACAAACTTTATAATGAATTCACGCTAATTTTACCAATAGATTTACGGAAGGAAATTGTCTGCTCTAGTCATCAAAGGGCAATCCAAGAGCTCAAGGGACATTTCTTCGATTCAAGATGGGATCAAGCTCAGAATTGATGAAGACTCCAATGAACCTGAAAATTCGCATGACGATGATGAAGACGAAGATGACGACGAAGTCGACCAGCCGAGCAACGTAACTGTATCGAAGAATAAAAACAAAAACAAAAATAAAAACACCTGGCTGCCTTTCGGGGACAGCCACAGAGCAAAGGTCGTCACCGTCAGATGCCACGCATAATCTCATTCGTAGAATCTTCGTTTTCTAATCGTAATCGGTCTTATCATCTATAATGTTTGTGCGTAACTTTTACTCTCCCTGTCTAATACGCCCAGCCCAGGCGTGTACATGACGTGTACATAGTTTAATCATCTTTCGGTTTTTTCCATTTGCCATTGTTTCATTTAGGCGCCACCTTACTGTATTTGTTCAATCCTTGACTTTTTTTATCCAAGTTACTTCTGTACATCCTTCATCATCAGCATCAGGTATAATCTAACATGTACTTCGAACACAAATAACTCTTTTGCTTCAATTGCCTAGTTGCCACAGTATGGTTTTCTGTCATTTTTGGTCAGCAACAGCGGACAGAGCATGTAGCTGCTCGTGCCAGAAACAACGGCGGCGAAATATCTCCACTCGCCTAGAAAACTGACAGACAACCACGCTTCAACAATGCGGAATGATGCAGTACGGACTTTAATGATTGGATGGGATAGAATACATACATGCCATGCAACGACAACAATTATCTCGTCCACTAATTTACAGCATAACATAGAAGCGCGTAAAATGACATAAAAATCAGCCCTTTATCTCGACAACGATATTAACAATCATGATAAGCGTGTATGTCGCTATCAGCAAAACACCCCATTGCCGCGTGAGGAAGTAGCCGTTGAGGGGGACGAAGATGAGGGTGGCGGCGAGCAAGAACAGAAGGCCGAAGGCGCTGACGAAAAGTGTTTTTGATAGCTCTAAGCTGTATGGCTGGGAGGTTTGATGTATGATATATGAACCAGAGATACCGATGCCCAAGAGAATATTGAGCATTGGGCCTCCGAAGCAAGCTGAAAATCCCATGATAGGGGCGAAAACCTGAGGAGCATGAACAATCAATAAAGGTCAACGTTGAAATGAAAACAGTAGTCGTACCGCCACGCTCATATTTGCTACAAGGTCAGCAAGTGAGTTACCAACAGCAAAAATAGTGAGACCGATGATAGCATCTGATAGACCAAAGATGAAGCCAAAGGTCTTCGAAAAGGAGTCAGCATGAAGCCACCCCGAAAGTAGCCAAGAAGCCTTTGCATACCTGAAGGACATTGACAACCTCATCAGCAATCGCCATGATCCAGATGATGGAAACGAAGAATCCCATCGAGCATCTAGTCATACGAGCGGCGGGGCTATTGCCCTTTTCGCTATAGATCACTACCATAGTGCCCGCGGAGAGGCCTGCAATAAGGGCTCCTAATAATAACCACATAATGTTATGTTTGTTGCCTGTACATCGTCTCAGTCTGATAAAGCTTCCTGCAAAAGAAAACAGATTTCACGTACCAAAAGAACCTTCACACAGAACAATGGTCCCAAAACGCACTGTATTGCAGTGAGCCACTTGCTGAATAGAAGCTCGTGCATGTTCTCTTCCACTTCCTCTTCGGCGATCAAGATGCGCTCCATGCCCTCTTCTTCGAAGTCCACGAGTCTTGCATCACCGTTGTACATCTTTTCCGGGGCGGTACGCGGGTTCTGATACGGTGTCACCACTACTGGAAGCGTCAAGGTTAAGCATAGCACCGCAGGCGTGGCAAACACGCATGCGATTTGGCCTACGACGCTCTGTTTCCGGAAATTGTGTAAAGTGGGAAAGAGAGTATGGAAGATTTTGCCCAATGTAGCCCAGACTTGTTGGCGTTTGGTCAATGGAGTGTATAGCTGTTCTTCACTGTCGGCTTCAGAGGCAGTCAGGGATGGAGAAGCCGGGGTGCGAAAGATTGAAGGTACAGGGGCTGCACAGAACCGAAATAGTCATCCGACTCTTCGGAAAGCAGATCTCGCCGTTCATCGCGAAGTGTCGCATTTGGTGAAGAAGAGTTCGGACGTCCTCTAGTGGGGAGTTGAAGACTGTTTAGGGTTTCTTCGTCCATGCTTGACTGAAGTGAAGAATGAGGACTTCTAGTCACACTCAAGCGATTGTGGTAATGGCCGCCAGCATATGGTGTAATTGGCGTTTCGAAGAGGCCTAATGAGTTTCCTGCAGCCTGCTTCTGCAGCGATGCTACAACATCCCGAAATTCCAGGGCACCGATGAGAGAGAATGAGGGTAGTTGAGTGACGTGGGATGGTACTGGAGAAGGTGAACGTGTAGGACGGGGTGGTATATTGGTTTGTATCCGAGGAGGATTGGGAGCAGATATCGCGCGCGGTCTGTGGGGTGTAGGTGGGCTGACAGTCAACGTTGGTGATGCTATAAAAATTATAAGCATAAGCCCGAGGATCGGAATGCAAGTGTTCTTACGGTCATCGCTGTACTGAGGAAAAGGCTCAGCGAATTCATCTCTTTCTCGAGCCTCCCTAAGACGTCTGCGTTCCTTGCTACTTTCCCACCAACTTCCGAGAATAACGACCAATACATATGTTGCATATAAGCCGACGAGTGCTCCTGCCTCTAATCGCGAGATTTCGCCGTCCCATAGAATTGTCAGTATCAGAGTTACTGCGAGGCCAAAGAAGCCGACATCTCTGAGGAACGGTGTGCGGTGTACTTCGAAAGGCTTGATGATGCACATGGACCCGACGACGCACGAGACAATAAAGGTCGCCGCGCCAAGTAATTCGCCCAAAGCTAGACTACCTGAGTCGGCGCGCATCGCCGAGAAGGTCGAGAATAAATCTGGGCTGCCGTTTCCAAAAGCCAAAAATGTTACTCCTGCGACGTTCTCGTCCAAGCCGAGTAGCTGGGACATAGTGGAGAGATTAGGGGTAAAGAAATCAGAAGCACTGATTCCTAGGGTGGAGAAGAGAAAGGCGAGCCAGAACAGAAGACCTATGAACACAAGAGGTCGCAATGCAGCATCCGTGCAAAAGTAGCGGTGAAGATATTTGATTCCGAGGACTGTGTCAGAGGGTGGACAATCCGCGTCAACGTGCCTGCATTGGGTGTCAATTGGATATGCTAGAGGTTGGCACTGCACACGAATCAGCAGAAGACAGACATTGAGCAATGCTATACTGACCTGGTCCGAGCTGTGCTGTACTCGACTTTCCTGAGTCTGAGATAGTTCAAATGATATGCGCTTCACGAGACTTGCTTCGTCGTGGAGCAAACTTGATTCCATAGGTTGGCCATATCGACCTCTTGACCATAGGATACAGTTCACGATGAGAAAGAATACGAACAATGGCCTCGTTGTGCTCGTGGACATCACTGAGTGAAGACAAGGTAATGACTGTGAGTGGTGAGCAGCAACATGCGGTCAGGTCGAAATGAGCTGCCAATATAAATCGTTAACTCCATCTTGCTGTGCTGTGGTCACCACTTCAAATTTCAAACCCTAACCACTGTATACAGCTCCAGATCTGCGCCATGACAGGGCTCATCGAAGACTTGCTAATCCCCACAGCGTGCCAATAACGGTTATCTCGGATCTTCTTTTAGGTCTTTAGTAGTTCCTTGCAATGTTTTCTACAACATGAAATTGTTCCCTTGGCTTAGTCTTATTGCAAGCAACCTCACAATCAACTTGATTTGAAGATTAATCCGCGAGCCGCACCGACAGATATTCCAGCACTTTCTGGTTCTGCCATCTGGTTCTGTGACCGAGTCGTGTTGGATATGTTTAGCTTTTGGACGATGGAAGGTGTACGTGCTGTTTAAGTCCTGCCGGTTTCGTCGAGGTGAACTAACGTACGTAGATGGCTCACCTAAACCTATTGGTGGGCACTCAAGAACAGGCAGAATTTTCTTTCTTGTCCAAATATTCATATAGAGATAATGCATTATTATATCCGTGGATGCCTACTAGGGTATAGTTCCTGTATGTATGTATAGGGTATCATTAAACCGCCTTCAACGCATGTTCGATAGGCCACGTCATGCTCAAAACTTGTGGATCCTGTTGAACTGCACATTATAGGCCATTGTCCAATGTCAGTATTTCGTGTGTACTGGATCTTTTCGGTTTATCCTGTTTAGCCAAGACGATTAACTGCAACTCGACCAATATGTCCAGTTCTATATATTCACCAATGCCTGCTCTCCCCTTTCAGTGTCAACCACAGCTGGTCTAATAACACTATCCCGGGATCGAATCTATCGAGAAAAATAAGCCTTGGATTCACTAACGAAATAGGGATTATGTACTTCAAATAAGTTTGATGCACGATTATCTACCGCTGAGGCGACCTTGAATCGTGTTGACATCTCTGTGGATGAGAATCTTTCACGTTCAGGCTCCCGCAAATTAGCACGCGAGTTGAGAACAGCCAGCAATGAATTAGCATATACTGTCAAAAAATCAGAGTCAGTGAGCGTTACAATGTATAATAAGCGCCGAAATTTACATTTGCCAATGGTGAAATCAATGGCAAATGAGTAGAACGTGTTGGGGATGACGGCAAATGCCACTGTTTCGACAATTGCTACTGCCCTGACAATCATTTAGGACAGACAATTGCATGGCAGAACTACAGCAGCAAACTCACGACGTTAATATACACCGGTTAATGGCGTATAAAATCAACTTGTTGATTAGGCCATTCGTATTACTGTCTCTGTAGTCCGGTCGTGTGCTATGTAGCAGAAGACACAAGGCAGCCGCAATCAACACGTCGGATACTATCGTCATTATTCCAAATGGGACCACAGCAGTGACCTGGAATGACGCTTTAGTAGATTGTCGACGTCGACGGACCGCAAGTACTTACAGATAATTCTCTTAGCAGGATAAATTGTTTTTAACAAAGCTACAGGTGGTTTTCGGTGTCAGATATCACAGTGGGTCCATACTAGCAGACACTTACAGGTTTACAACAGTTCCTGATCATAAAATGCTTTAAGAATATAATTCATATCAAAACATTTCCACGTACTGATACCAAAGGCTTCCTCAAATTTTAGCACAATGTCTCCCCTTCACAAAAACCAGTAAGCACTCACCGAAATGGAGAAGAACCGTGACGAAAATGACTCCTCCCACCCAGTACCGTCGAGCAGGAGAGCAAACTACATGAGATAGGTATTAGCGTCCTTCTTGCTAAAGGAAACCATTCACATACGAAGAAAAATACGGTGCGTGAAAAATCTAATGCGGAAAGGGATTAGACGATGTACGTGGAGGCGAACAAGGATACAGACGCTTGGACGATAAATGCTATTAGTATCTGTGGGATCAACCAGTTAGTTGTGTTTGTTTTATTTCATGGGGTTCGTGTGAGGATTTACATTAAAAGCTGTCGACATCTTGTCCCAAATAAGCTTCAAATATTAAATCAAGGTAGACGACGCACAAAAAGTGACCTAGATTTTGTCCGTTCATCAGCTTGATCGTGGCAAGGTTCACAGTAGCATACCAAATCCCATTAGAAAGAATAGTGGGGTCTACAAAGCCGACAATCTAAACGAAATATTAGTAAACTTTACTAGGGAAAGGTGAAGTTTGTTACAAGGTAGTAGTGTACTGCATGACACACTATACAGTTGAGGTCAGAAACGCATCTATCATCAAAGCAATAGGCAAACTAACTGAAAATGACGTGAATGGTGTCCATGACCCTGATATTCCTCTATTAGAATAGACAATAATAACCAGATGAGGCAAGATCTAACCAAATGAGAGCAACCTGCATTCGCGCATCTTATCAATAAAGGATGATCATACAGAGGCGCAAAGAAACTGACGAGCGATTTCGTTGCAATATTATCTCGAGGAAATGATAGATAGTAGAAATAAGCCTTTCATTTTGTTCTTGAGACGTTTCTTCATTTGGAAGGAGAACATTGAAAGTACCTGTAGCGTCGTAATTCCATAGATAGCCATAGTGACGAACGCTCCGGTAAGCATCGCGCCTAGAAAACGAGCGTGGGTTTGTGAGTTTCAACAACTCGTGTTTGTATTCGTTCGACTACTGTGCGCACCAAATGTATCGGTAATGTCGAGTTTTCCTTCGAGAGATGTCATCATGCAAGTCCCAGTGATTGAGACAAGCTAATTCGTGATTTTGTACAGCTGAACACAACCGAAAGACGCCGCACACGGCGAGGCGCCGTCGAGTATAACAGGTTTCGCAGTGCGGCTAGGAGAGGTGGCAAAGTGGTACAAACTCAAGGCCAGATAGCAACATGGAAGAGCAAGGGAAGAAGCAAGTCAAAAGGTCAATAACCTACGCAGACTACGATAGGAAAGGTAGATCCCGTCAGCACGATCTTCCACGAAATGCAGTTTTATGGGGTAATCTCCGACGGATTGGCCATAATGCATAGATGTTCAGGGCCCACGCACTGCAGAGCCCCAGTTGGACGAGTATTCGGATGTGCGGGATGGTGTCTGTTGTGCAGATCGCCAGGTTGTGCAGTTGTAGTCCAGGCATCTCGACTTCTCCATGGATGATTGATCCATGTGCATTGTGTCCGAAAACACCTTACAATCATTGATGTCGCTTTGGAATGATGTGATCAAACTGAAAAGCGTCTTCATTTTAGGAATATGATGGCAGCTTGACCCAGCTTAAATCTGATAGGTACTTGGATGAGAAAGAAACAAAAGAAACGTAGACCGGGATGTCGTTCAGGAGGCTTGCTAGTAACTCTACCTTTATTCAAGGCCCGACTCAGATTTACAGCTCTTCATCTCGATTTTGAGGGTGGCCAACTTGGAAGAAAAAAAGAATATGTGAACCGCAATTTGCTGTAAAATGTCGAGAATGAGGCCAACTTGACAGCGAGCGCCAGGCAACCCCTCGCCTCAAACATTGCCATCTAGGTCCCTCGCTGACTTTTTGCTCTGTCATTCTCCGGCTTTCATCGTTGTCTCCCTGTGAAATTGCTCCATAGGCTATCCAGACATGTGAAAGACGATAAAAGACGACGCAATCGGACATTCTTCTGCCATATTAACAGTCGAATTGATCCCGTACCGGTGTTATATTCACTGCGCTCAAATCCCTGCACGCCGATTTCGTTTGGAATGCATATGCCGTGCTGCTTAATGTGATTAAGCTGATATAAGGCCATCGTCCGCAATCGTTACAGAAGATATGTGTCCTCACAATCAGCATGAAGTAAGTGGCGAAAATCTGCATCGCGAACGATGACCCGACGCAAGGTCTCACATGCCACTTGAAACCGACGCCATTTTGCACACCCCAGGAGCTAAGACAATCTCCTTCTCCAATATCCATTGACATGGCACACAAACCCCCAATGATTCCCTCTTGAGGATCAGAAAAACATACTCATGAGGATAGTGGTATTTAAGTGGATTGGATGTTAGCCAAGGTCTCGGGCGAGCCGGTGTTTCCGAAAAGCTCTTCAAGGTTGCCTCAGACAAGCAAGGAATCCATCATGCATCAGTGATCACCGTGCTACTTAGTGGCAAATGAATCTTCACCAATTGCCGAGCATTGCTGGTCGGATAAGTACTTGTACCTTCCCAAAACATTCCTCACTGTCTTCCAGATGTTTTCGGCACGGACTTTAGCATGGGTGCCTATTGTTATAGTGAGTCCTCGTGTTTCTGAAGTACGTGCCAGTTCAACGTGAATCCTGCTGTTCATAGGGCGTGCTGTTGTATCGCAGCGGAGACCTTCTCTTGAATGGCGTTCTCAATCGTTCTTCGTTCCCTCGAGGATATATAGCAGACGGGAACTACTCGTCCGACTGCAAGACTGTTCGCGACTACACGGTTTCACCGGAGGAAAGTCTGAGATTTTGTGAGGACGAGACATTCTGGGAATTGTACGACGCACAGGCCAAGCTCGCCGAACGCACTGTTATTGTCAGCTGCGACCCCGGTCGTAAAGCTTGGAACACGGTGATGGGACCTCTGCGAGATCCTACCCCTCACGGAGGGTTGTGGCTTTACGCATTCGCTGGTGACGCGACGCGACGCGACGGAAAAGCGACGCGTATTCTGAACCCAAATATCTCTGTTAACCAAGCTCATCGAATCACGTTGAAAAACTATCCTCAAAATCATGACTTTCATCCTCTTGGATTAGAAATATGGCCCTCATATTCAGGCAACTCTTCCAACCTCTACGTGATTAATCATGCCCGAAAAGAAACTGTTGTTGAGCACTTTCTTTTGAATCCTGCCCATCCCACAGAGGCAAAGCACATTCGCACCATTCGTTCTTTGCATTTCCTCTCAGCAAACGGCCTAGCGCTCACTTCTCCTGACTCCTTCTATGTCTCCAATGACCATCTCATGACGCGTCGCCTGCCGATCGTGGGCCATGTACTTCCCTTGGTCGAATCAATTCTGGGTCTCCCGCTGGGCTTTGTTTCGCATATTACACTCAACAAACACACATCTACAGAGACTGATCCCATATCAAAGAAAGAGTTTGCCAAAATGTTCATCCCTTTCGCCAACGGTGTTTCCATATCATCGTCAGGTACAGATTTTGCGTTGGCGTCCACCTCGATGGGCGAAATATTACTTTATGAACGTGATCTTGCAACAAATGCGCTCAAGCATAAAAAAGAAACCATCCGCCTGCCTTTCTTCCCAGACAACGTCAATTTCTCACCTTCAAATTCTTCCAACGGCCTGGAAGAAATTATCGTTGGAGGTCACCCAAATTTCCCGGATCTTATCCAAGTTGCCAAAAGCAAAAGTGCGGGAAGCCCATCATGGGTGATCGCTATCGTCCCGAAAGAGAGTGGGAAGGGTGAACGAAGTCTAGTCTTTGATCAAGATGCGCCGGTGTCAACGAATAGTAAGATCCAAATGGATGGGGTTCGCTGGACAATGAAAACTCTGTTTCAGAGTGATGGGGTAGAAGAGAAAAGAGGGTTCGCCTGTTCGACGGCAGGACTACGAGATCCTGACAGTGGTGTTATTTACGTGACAGGGATCTATGCCCAAGGTGGTATGATGGTTTGCAAACCTGGTCTGGCGAACTAAAGAGGTACTGTAAATATATCAGTAGGAAACATGTTTAGAATTGGGTACATTACTTACCAAGCACTAGTGCTATATGTTATCGGTATCGGAGTATTATGGATGAGTATCGAGGAGAGGAAACTCAAAAGGAAGGTTAAATTGGATACATTGGATACAGAAATAAAGAGATAAAAGCAAAACACCACAACCAACATCCGAAGTTCAATGACAGTACATATATACGCCCACATATCGAGAAGGTTGAAAGAAAAAAGACAACAGGGTTAGAATCTATAAACTAAGAGAAAACTAATAGATAAGCCGGCATTCAATCAGGACTGTGTGGGCATGTGCATCATTGCACAAGAAGGAAGAGCAGGGTGAATCGTGAACAGCCAAGCTGTTTATCGTGCACTGATATACAAAGTTGGATTACTGACGCTTTATAAAAGGTAACAATAGAGGAGAGCAATGATATAAAAACGACAAGAATTGAAAAAATGTAGGGAAAGCAAACAAATTGAAACGTAAAAAGGACAACGATCGTTGGCCGCAGCGTTAGGGGAAAGAAAATGACCTCTCGGTCACCTCTTTAGCTCTAAAAGAAGGTTGGAAGGTACCTACAATGAAGTTTAGTTATGAACGATATACAACATTGAGCCGCAATAGACACTCACACTGCACCCATACCCACTGCGAAAGCCGCAATCCCCCAGGCAAACGATTTTGCCCTGGGTTCCAAATGGAAGCGACCCACTCGTCTATTTGTCGCAATAGCCCGTTCCTGCGTCTCAGGCTCCTTGAACTCGAATTTCAATGGTTCCGTTTCCTCCTCTCGCTCCCTCTTCTTAGTAGATGACTCCTCTACAGTATCCATAGTTGCATCGGCAACGGGTACCACTTTGGCCGCATCTCGCTTGGCTTTCAAATCTTCAATGAGCTTCTGTTGTTCCTTAACGTCCTCCTCATGTAGTTGTGATCCTGCAATACCATCTTCTACCAATTGACTCTCTTCCTCTACGGCAGTAAGGTCCGATTCACCCGGGGTTAACGACGTCGAAGGAACAGGCTCCTTCTTAACGGATGAACGGGTCGCTTTGGGGGTACGGATAAGCGAAGTAAGAGGCGCGACTGAGGCGACAGTAGATCGTGGTGCAGGACTCTTAGTACGCGTAGACCTTCTAGGGGTCGGGAGTTTCGATGGCGCAGGTGAGCCCCGCGATGGAGGTTTGCTGCTCTGGGGTGTGGGAATAGGAGAGGACTCTTTCCGGCGCTTGGTAGGAGGAAGTACGGCAGTAGGCGACGGTGTGGGGAGCGTCTTTGTGGCGGACGGTGGTTTAGAGGATACAGTGGTCGCTGAGGGTGTAGTCGTTTGAATGACGGGGGCGGTGACGGCAGGGACATTATTCGACCCTGCTGCTTTGCCGGACCTTCTATAGGTCGCATTTGGATCAGGAGCCGCATCCACGACGGCGTTGATGAGCTTCCCTAGAGCATAGCTCTTTCCTAACTCCAATGCAATCTGCGGGCTCACCCACGTTCCAGCGAGACGGGTGATGTGAGCGTCTTTGGTTGAGCCATTGTTCCCACTTAGGTCATAGCTATCTCTAACATATTGAATCTCGATTTTCTCGTCAATTTCACTCGCGTTTGGGAAGGCGGCGCGGAACATCGTCGTCAGACTGACGGCTCCAGTGTCGAACCTACGAAGGATGAAGGCATGACCGGTGTCCTGAAAGCAAGCCATTGAATTGTTAATTGGATAGAACGATGAAAAGAATTAATCGTGGCATACAGTCGGTGTTTCGATTTTGAGTCTTCCGACCTTTAAACCATAATTATCAATCTGGATGTTTAGGGAAGATATACAAGATGCATACAAGGATGTCTTTCCCTTGGCAATTCAAGATTTGGTACTTGACTGGAGGGGTATTTGGAGAAGCCACTAGGGAAAATGAGCGGGAGTTGTATATATAATAAAGTGAACGCACAATGATCTTGTAGTTTGGGGTTTGCGAATCGGACAGGCAACGGTGGACGAGCGACCATGATAGCGGCGGGTGAAAAGTGTATTCAAATTAGAGGTGCGTGCTGTCCGTGATCATGACTCTATGTCAACACATCAAAACACAATCTCGCGTCTTTCCCACGATCAGCTCATTAAACAATCAAATAAGTTCTGTTGCCTTGCGTACATGTTATATCTCTATCTATTTTATTTCTCTCATATCCTCGAGAGTTCTACTGAATCCTTGGGAATACCCAAGAACTGGGGCTTTCCTGCTAGCTGCTCAACCAAATCCGTCACATTCGACCACCAACTTGCCATGCCCCGTCGGTTCACCATGTCTGCATGCTTGACCATCTCTTGAACGGGTACCCATGCGATGTCGCTTTGTTGGATCGTGATCACTGCTGCTGAATCTGGGCCAGCTTGACGAGCCTTGTGTGGCTTTTGGGACAGAATCTCGTGGTGGTCTTCGAGGAATGTCATGCATCGAAGCGACAAACGTGCCGCACGAGCGCGATCCATAGGTGATGGCACACCGCCTTGCAATGTGTGTCCGAGAGACGCAGACCGAGCATCGAATAACGAGCCTCCTTCCTCAATCAACATCTTCGTTAGTACTGATGTTGAGTAAACCTTCGAAGCGGCTTCGTTTCTAAACAAAAGTGTGAGTGATACCGTGATGGTATAACAAAACTATTTGTGCTTACCTGATGATAAGGCGACCTTCACTCTTTCCTGGCACATCTAGACTGTATCTTCTTTTCAAGAACCGGATGTCTCTTCGTAACATATCGAGGGTCATGCCGCCCTCGGGGTGTAAACCAAACTTGCTCCCACCTGCTCACCCTTTATTAGTTGCGATAGAAAGCAAACAAACATAATACGCACAGCAAGAGCACCCATTGTCGCGATATAGCCACATTGTCCTCCTTGCGTCTCCACAACAAACACACGATCTCTGCTAGCACTCGCGCTCTGTTTGATAGCGTCACAAGCATCCACAAGGGCGTTCAAGCTCGTATCACTTCCAAGACTGTGCTCTGTCATGGGCACATTATTGCTGATAGTGGCTGGCAAATGTGCCATCGGGATATGGAAGGCAGGATAGTGCTTCCGCGCTTCATCTAACATCAAAAGTGCGTTGAATGCTTCGAATCCTCCAATCATAAGGAGGCCGTCGAACGCATATTCTTGGAACTTAGATGCAACTCCTCCCATGTCGACGGAGGGTAAAGCACGGTTGGTTCCCAGCTCGGAACCACCGCGAGCGGCCCAAGCGTCAACGCCGAGCCAAGATAGTTCGTCAACATTGTCATCCAACAATCCACGGAAACCGTTGTGGATGGCAAGAGGGGTGTGACCTTGCTTGATGCAGTAGCGAACTGCAGCCCTAGTAGCAGCATTCATACCGCCCGCAGGAGCACCCATACTAGAAGAATGATTTGATTGAGAAGTCAGTCCACATAATCGTGAATATCACTTACTGAACAATACCGATGCGCATCCTCTGGGAGAACGTGTCAAAAAGTTCGTGTACACATCTCTAAACGCGGTACTTACCTTGTGCTGGGGCAGTTTATCCGCGTCAGGTTTAAAGGATGAACATCCACGGAATCCGTGCAGCATCTCCAAGAACTCGGGGCCGCGAAGGGATAATGCCTTGTCAAATTCCTTGTCTTTCAGAGCCTTTCCTATGGCCCTCGTCTGTAGGTCGAATAAGAAGAAATTCACAAAAAGGATTGATCGTATATACCGCGGCGACAGCGTCCATTAGTGGTACACGGGTGATTTTATTCTCTTGCACACCAATCATATAAGTAGGAGTGCCAGGCTCAGCGGACAAAAGGGCGTCTACGGCTTCTACGCCTTGCAGCGTGGGCTATTCACAAGTCAGTCGGTGCATGAATCGTGACGGAAAGCACTGCATACCAAAATTCTGTCGTAAGCGCATGGTCGACCACCTCTTTGTGTGTGCCCCAGGGTGGTGACACGGGTATCAAGTCCCAGACGATCTGTGAGAATGTCTTTGATATACTCAGCACGGATTGGATTCAATTCCCTGTCATGAGCGCCTTCTGCGACGATGACAATCGTCTTTCGTTTGCCAACAGTGCGATGCTAAGAATTGGAGATAAATATTAAGGACCTTGTGCAGAGAGAAATTGCTAACGCGATGGATCTCAGCACACATAGCGTCCTCCCAAGGCATTGTTGTGGGTGGTTTTTCGGGAATGAAGATGAAGTCGGCACCACCACTAGAGAAAATATATTAGAAATTGTAGGACTGCATATAATTAAGAACTCACGCAACACCGGCCATGAGAGCAAGCCAGCCGCAATCACGACCCATCACTTCAACGACGAAGGCACGGGAGTGACTGTATGCGGTCGAATTGATGTTATCGATGGCTTCACATATACGCTGGAGGGCTGTCGGTGCGCCGATTGTCAAATCTGTCATGGCCATGTCGTTATCAATAGAACCAACAAGCCCAACGAGCTTGAGATGTGAATGGTTCTTGAGCTGTGCATCTGTGATTTTGTCTGAAATATCCTGTCAGAGATGTACAAAACTTGTGGGACACAAACCGTACTTTCTGAGTGGAGGTGTTTGATTAGATCTGGCCATTCTGATCTGAACAAGTCCGCTCCGGTAAGCGAACCATCGCCACCACAAACGACGAGCGCGTCGATGCCCTCTTTAACGAGGTTGAACGCAGCTGCTGCGCGTCCTTCAGGGGTTCTGAAAGCAGCCGACCGTGCAGTGCCAATGAGAGTTCCACCCTGTCATGATAAGACAGGTTGTAAGTCAAATTTCCGATATCATGGACCCAGGTTAACGCACCTCGGAGAACCAGCCTCGTACATCGTCCCATCCGACTCGGACGATGTACCTTCCCTGAGCGTTCGCCCACCGACGTATTCACTAGTACCATCCCGTAGTAGCTCTCCGTCTCCAAAGCGGAGATTGTGCAACAAATTCTTATCCGGTTCGTGAGAAGTGATATCTTTGGTTTCTGACAACTCTTGTTCGACTTTTTCAACGGCGTTGGCGTTGACTTCGTTTCCAACCTGTTCTGCGCGATCTTCATTTCCATTGACGAGACCCTCGTACCCTTCACGGACGATCCACATTTCACATCCCCTGCAATAATCAGTCACCAAATGAAGGGTGCTTAAAGATCATCGGAGACATACTTGAGGATACCACACTTGACGATGGCACGCACTGCGGCGTTCATGCCGGCGCTGTCGCCTCCCGACGTGAGGATGGCGATCTTCATGCTGTTGTGGGATAGGCTGAAGTTGTTGAGACTCTAAGAAAGAGTGAGGATAAGACACAAAGGATTGAACCCGAGGTGAGTCTGTATGAACCGTTTCTCAAACTCGGTATGAAACAGATCTGATATGCGTCGCGTCCAATGGTGGAGATACGTCACACGTGCGCTGACCTAGATCTCTATTGCCGCCCAATTGGGTGACGCCGGATAGTCTCGAACACTTGGTATTACAAACAACATTACCCTAGGTTGTGCTAGGCTACATTCACGAAAAGGATGTAATACCCTGGCCCAGACATAAATGTCTACCTCTTTACGTGGTCTCTGGTAGGCTCATCTGCCGACAGTAGGATTTCCGAAGTAAGGGACATTTGTATTTGTTCGACCCGGAAGTCGGAATGGGAGAGTTTGGGAGAGTGGTGCGTCCTTCACGGAAGATAAGGACAGAGAGGTGATAGATCGCTCGAGTTGGCAATTAAGAAATAAGCTACAAATACATGACCGGAACATAGTCCTCGTCGGCGTGAGAGAAACCCATGAACGTTGGCTTCAGCTGACTGCTGACCATTCCAACGCTACGCTGACGACAAGCCACCATCGAGATTCGACGTCGGTGCATCAACGGTGCATAGTCTTGGGACATCTTTCTGCATTCTGAATAGACTTATACCTTGATCGCGAAAGACCCCATCTTCATTGCAATTCTGAGAATAAAATTGGTCAATATTTTGATGGGAGAAAATGACCAACGCAAGAAATGTAGTGATGGTCGTACAGAGGTGTGGTGTGTATGTGAGAGACGAGATTGAGGATTGGCGCTGTCGGGCAATGTGTGCCGGTGAGCCGAAGTATGATCGGGGTCCAAGAGATCCGTTTTGTAGTGTTGTTCTCGTACAATTGTACATATGAACTATCTCTGATTCTCTCCCCACATCGCCATAGAGCATCGTAGAACTTCTTTCTGAATGGACTTGTCTATACCCTACTGCTAAACTATATCTGCAAATATCTCTATCTATCCGGAGCTACCGTGGGCGTGCAGAGATCCACAACTTATCATATCTCGCAGACAAAACCACCAAGGTGCCTGACCTTTTTCGAGAAGTCCACCTGCTTACACCACCTCGTGTCTGTCTTCCAACACGACTTGCGAATAGGAAGACTGACAATCATACCGTGCTGCGCTCGCTTTAAATACCCGACCACCACTAGTCCAATCTTTTTCCCCCTTTCGCAAAACGTCGATTCCACAAAGGCATCCATGAGCACCGTACGCAAACCGACGACGAGAAGAGCCCGCACCCAACCCAACCTTTCTTCCCCTTCCTATTCACATCCACCGAGCAAGGCACTCGACACAGATCTACGCGAACGGGGTCGTCGTATTGGCTCTGATGGCCCTGTCATGGTTCTGCCCTCATCTGAATCACACTCACCATCCCACATCTGCCTTCTTCCACCGGAGATACTGGCGGGGATCTTCGCATATTGTATACCCACAGAACAGTTTCCCATCCCATCCCGTACGGAAGCTCCTCTCCTCCTCACTCACATATCCTCCTTCTGGCGGTCTGTGGCTATCTCCACCCCAGATCTCTGGACGTCTTTCCACATCAACTATAAAGACCCCACTGAGGACATCTCGCTTGCCAACATCTGGCTATCGCGTTCTCTCAACAAAAGCCTTTCCCTTTCAATCGCCGTAGATTTTGGAGAGCAGCCCCAGCAGGCGATAGTCGATGCGCTGTGCAGGCATTCTAAACGCTGGAAGCATGTACGCTTTGACTTCCGACACCTCCTCTGCCCACCCATGTATTCTCTAGACCTCGCACAGGGCAACGTTCCAGAATTGACTACCTTCGAATTTCATGCCAGGGATATAAGCAATACCAATGTATCCCCTATTACTCGTCTACTTTCCTCTGCCCCCAAAGTCCGCGAGATCTCATGGGTGGATGATTTGGCAGACATGGAGACACTTCTCGAGTTGCCGCTCAATCGACTTTCTCGTTTATCACTGTCGATGGAACATGGTACACTTGACTATCTCAAAGTCCTAAATGAATGCCCCAATCTCGAGCACATCAGAATCACAAAGCCCCTCTTGCAGACAACACATTTACAATCACCACTGTTCCTCTCCAAACTAATGTCGTTAAATATTTCTTCGGACCTCACAGGCATCCTTGACCATCTCATACTCCCTGCACTGCGGGAGGTCCGGATTTACTCGGTGGACAACGACAAGCATGCTCAGCCACACACCATTTTACATCATGCATCACCTCATGTTCATCCTCATCCATCCCCAGCCTCAACGCCCACGGAAATATGGGACCCCACGACATTTTTGACCCTCGTTGATAGATCGGCGTGCTCAATCACCAGCCTCTCGGTCACACCCCCGATGTCAGAAGTTACCCTTCTGATGTGTCTGCCCCGGATGAGTGCCTCGTTGGTCAAATTATCGGTAGAAGGTGTTGTCATCGGTGATACGCTATTGAGACTCCTCACCCGTCCTTCTAGCCGTAGTCGAATTAAGGACGATGCTGTCACGGTCGACGGCCATGCAGATGATGATTGTTTGTATCCAAAGCTCGCGGAGATCAATTTGGATACACGGGTGGTTTCCTCACCTGGTGTCCTTTCCGGCATGGTCAGGTCGAGGCTGAATTTACGCGACGACAGCATGAATAACGTGAGCTGGACTCCCATGAAGAAGCTGCGGGTAGTGGATGGGCACAAAGATCTAGAGAGCCTGAAGGAGCTGAGTCGGGCTTCGTGCACTTCTGCGACCTCTGGCCTAGTCGTCGATATCATTCCGAAGAAACCTAGCAGGACGCGAAGCAGAAACTATTTTTCAGGAGGAAGCTATGTGCCAGTCGGTGATCGACTGTTTGCGAAATGGGGAAATACATATCCCTCGTTCTGTTCTGTTCGGCCTCGAAGCGACGGTTCTTCATTTTTTCTCACTATGAATGCTATTGGACCTTTTGGAATTCTTAACACTTTTCCTGTCTTCAATATCTCCTTGCATTTTACCTTCCATATACATCTTCAATGCCCTATTTCTCTTGATTTCCCCCCTTAATTAATTAATGACAGTTTTAGGTTTTAGATAGTGACAACCAGATATTTCTCACAGATTTCTTACTACATAATATGAAGAATTATAAAGTTCTTGTGTCAAGTTTGAGGCGCGTATCCTTCTAGATAATACAGCCTGAGGATCCTTGCCTCGGAGCGAAGAAGTAAGAGGTACGCGTATATTAATTCACGTGATTCAGTCAGGGGCAGAGTCGCGACTGAGAGTCTTTCTCTTTGCCACCTCTCCTTTCGCTCGTCATTCTAAGGACAGCTGCTCAACTCAAATGGTTCACCTTCGTCTCAATGAGAAAGAGTCCAATCCTAATCCTCATATTAATTTCACAACTGCGTTGAAGGCGGATGCAGACGATGAGGAGGATGCGCGTAAGCTTCTGCGAGCATTGGCGGCGCAAGTTAGGCCAGTCATGAAGGCGCATGGGTTCGCGGTGAACAGCTTTGAGGAGGTACGCTTGTTATGTCTAGTCTATGATTAGCGCGTTCCGATCGGGTCGTCTGTGGTCTAGTACGAATATAACAAGGTGTTTGCGGGGAGGAACTGGAATAATGGGGAGACAGTAGGTAGGTTCATACTACTTTCTTAGTCTATAAACGATCAACCTGATACCAGGTCACAGAACTCGTGCTGAGGCGACCCGACGGGTCTTTCTATCCCAATTACTGGCTGATGAGCACATTATGCCACGAAGTCCGTCTTTTGAACATCTCGAGAGGCGATAACATACTTATACTACCAAGTAGCTCGCACATATCAAGGCACGTTTACTACAAAGTATTTATTAACACTATCTTTACCGGACATCCCAGCATATGAATCATGGACCTGCCTTTCAAGCTCTTTGGTCCCGTCTTCGGGCGGAGGTTCGTCAATTGCAAGACAGAGGATACTACGGAGACGGTGCGTTTCTTAAAGCATGCGCCGTACTGTTTTCAAGTTAATTATTATGCTCTCAGGCTACTGGTCTTCTGGACAAAGACTTCGGGATTCTGCCCGTGTGGGTGAAGATGGTCCTGAAGCAGGCGATTTCCCTGAATATCTGGTGCGCAAAAGCAACTTACCTGTATACAGGCACCTACTGACATGCCATATACACTGTTCAGTGTGGTGGCGCTCAATCGCGTGCCAGGCCCACTGCGCGACGTCGGCGCCTCACCACCAGAGGGAAACGAAGAGAGGTTATACCCTCTCTTCATACTGGTGCACAAACGTCTAAAAAGAGGAAGTCTGGAGCTCGTGTTACCTCAAAGTATGCATTTGCTGGTGAAGGCACTTCTTTAGGTAACGATGGTACTGGGACTGGCTTTGGCAAGCAAGCGTCCAGGTGATACGATTTTATTTCTCTCAAATTGTCCTATAACTAACCTGGCTATTTCTTCCAGCAAAGAGCTCGGGAAGAGAGAGCATTGGCTGCCGAACGCAGGCTTTTAGCTCTGCAAAATGCGACAGCTGGTCTGCTTGAATCTTTTACAAAGTGGACATACCTTAGCTAATTGATGATTTTATCGTCCGCTTGACAGGGTCTTCTAAGCCTTCAGAAGAACTATCAACAGATGGCGACAACTCGGATGACGAAGTGGAATTTGTTCCAGAGACAGACGCTGAACGGAGACAGGCTATCCAGGACGCAGAGCAGGGCGAAAGCGATAATTCAAAACTGGGTTCCGACTTTTCATGGAAGCAGTTCAAAGATGATTTCAATTTCGATGGAAAATCCATGCCCAGTGGGTCGAAACAGCCCTTGATAGACGGCATCGACATTTCTTCAGACGAAGAGGATGTTGGAACGTGCGATGTACCAATTGCCTCTGGATCCACGTTCACGTCGGGGTCCCTGCCCAAAACTGACAGCAAAGGGAAAGGAAAGGCGGGTTTCGGTCTGGGTAACTTGGTACAAAGCGAAATTGAACTACGGAAGAAAGAATCCTTGGGAATGGGTCCTATGAAAGGTGGCAATAGGAAGTTAAGGTCAAAGCCCGGGCTGCAGAAGCCCCATGGAGGGCCAGAGCGAGAGAGCGAGCCTTCAGATCGAGTACAGCAGAATGCGGGTACATGGAGCTGTCTTGCATGCACTTTGTGAGTTTTTCAATATAAAGTCATGTTGTTTTTCATTGCCCAATGATTCAACACAGAGAGAACGAGCCGGGCCACCTCTCATGCGCTGCATGCGCCACGCCTCGTAATGAGGTATGGAGGCATCGCGATGATTGATCAGTGACTTAGCGACTTGGATATCTCGATATACACGGAGGTGGGATAAATCATCCTGAAACTGATAGGAAAATGGCCAGACGAGAAGTTATTTCTGTCTCGAGACAGTCAGGGTTTGAAGATGATGTAAGGGATGAAATATTAGGGAGATGGACATTTGCTATTCACTCAAGAGAAACACAGGGTCCGTGAAGAACGACATCACGATCAGCTTCGAAACGAATCAAGCCGGTAGATCCACCGACTAAGTTCCTCCAAAACCTTGGAATATGTCTGATGAGGTGGGGAGCATCGCCGTGTGTCAAAATAGTAGTACGGTTGTAACCGTGTATGTCTGTGGAGAGGTCACTATGAGTTAGTTGGTAACATGCATAGATTCACACATCTCTCTGGACAGTGGCGTGACAGAGAAAGCAGAAAGCAGAAAGCAGAAAGCATAGAAACGTCGCCAAGCATGAACTATTATAAACAAATATTTCCACAGTACATACTGTCGAAATCAAACGTACAACAAACTAACAACCTCAAGCAGGCTTCCTTTCCTCGAACAATTCTTATTGGTTACAATCGCAAGAACGACGGACAATTTAGATTGTAGAGAAAGGGGTATATGAAGTTGGATAATGATAATTTGATGAAAGTTAGAACAACATGGATAGTAGCACACTGTTACATGTTGTAGCACAAGTGAGTTGCAGGCAGATGGGAAGGGAGATTATCCAGCTCGGAGTCGAGAAAAAATCTCAACGTCCCCACAAGACAGCAAGGTCACCCCTGTGGAAAGAAAAAGAAAAATCTCCAGAGATCTGAATCGAAGTAAAAGAAACGAGAAACCAAATCCCACGCATCATTGTCGCCTCCATTAAAAAAGGCGTCATACGATCCGTAAAAAAAAAAAAGGAAAGAAACAAGCAGCGAAAGGCAGCTTGCACGCCGTGCCGCCCTATGATCACTGGGGGCCGACATTCGCTCGGAGAAGGGTATTATTACAGCATGGTGAATGCTGCAATCAATCCGGCGAGTGCCAGTAGAGGGTGGTGGCTTGGGTGGTGGTAATGGCACCACTTGAGAATGGGTTGGTACCTGCATTTGCAGCTCCGACAGGGGCAGCGACACCAGTTGAAGAGGTATCGCTCGCAGATGTGCCGGTAGAGGCGCTAATTTTTCAAAAAACAAAAAACAAAAGAACAGTAAGCGCCAGTTCGGGAAGATAAAGCATGAGAGTCGCGCTTACGCGGGGTGGTGGTGGCTGCGGGGATGATGATCCCACCAAGTTGGTAGTGGACAGGCAAGAAGCATCGGTGTTAGCGCCAACGGTGATCTATCCGACGTGTTAATACGAGCAAGCAGCTCAAATAGATCATTTGAGACGAACATTCTTGCTCCATGCTTCCTGGTCATTAGCGTCTACCAACGAGAGTTGGACCACTGTTCCGGCTTTGATTTTGGCAGGCCAGTCAAGGAAAGTTTTGTTAAAATCACCAAGGTCGACCCTAGAGAAAGAAGACGATAAGCAAAGCGCGCTCCGACTAAACTGAGAGGTGTACGGACAAAGCATCTCCACATGGGTCGGAGGCCTTAACAATGATGAGATTGTAAGGTGCCTTTGTGGGTTCCCATGAGATTCGGGAAGTCTTGCACTGGAAGCAAGAGGAGAATCGTGTTAACGAGGGAAGGCGCACTTATAAAACAATATAATACCTGAACAAGGTCGGGGCTATTGACGGCAAAGTCGGCGAAAACGCCTTGAATGGCGGGGGCAACTAAGAGAGCGACAGTAAGGAGTGTGGAGAACATTCTGTTATTTGCAGCCACGGAGCGGGGGTAAAGAAAGTAGGGGGTAGGGGATGCGCGGAGGAGAGAAGGCGTTGAGGACGTTGGTAGGAAGGAGAGAGAAAAGATTTTGGCAACCAGTTCACCTAATATTCCCACTGTTCGGAGCTACTTAGCTGGCAGGATCCGATACTCACGTGCCGCCTATTTAGCCTGCTTTTGCTGATTTCTCTTGCTCGCCAAGAATATCTGTCAATATCTCTCTGACTTGTGCAGAGGTTCTTGGTGTGTTATCCCCGAGGATACCGATCACTGTCCCCGCCCGCTTACCGACATGCCGGACATGGTGCCACGATGCCATCATACCAGAAATGGTATGTCCGCTGTTGATGGCAACTTTGGGCACTGTTCCGCTGCCTTGTGCTCGCTGTTGGACACAGTGAGCATGAATATTCCGGTGTCCCCTTTCAATTTTTCTTGATTTTTGGTATTCCCATACTTTCCTATGTGTATATCAAGTAATAAATGTGTTTATTGTGCTCTGGCACCCTATTTAGGCATAGAAAAGGAGGTGTTCCTCCTGGAGTAATTCTGAGTACTCCTAGCCTTGCTCATGGCACATATACAGAAATATATTATCTAGAACTAATCTAATAAAATTTATGAACTGATTTAAAGAGACACTTTGGCCATAGAGATAGCAGAACATGTTCAGATAGAGAATAGACCTGGGGGATGGTAGGCATTCTTATGAGGCTGCTTGCTAGCTATGGCTAGAGCAATCAAGTATTTGATCTTTCCTGACAGTATTTATTCATTTAAAAGCTAAAAATGCGACCGCTTCAACAGGAATACAATGATTTGAGGCTGGCTGGATAGTGCTTATCATGGGGTCATAAACACAGTAATGGAGGTAAAATAAGATGCAGAGAATGCTTTCATTTTATTTAATAGGATATAATATGTCACAATATAGCTATTAAATGGCTAGAAACGAGTATCTAATGCGTCTAAATAGTGAGAAGAACTAGGTATTCAAAAATCGCGTATTTCACTTAGCTCCACTAATATCGGTCATAAAATCGAGATAAATGTGTAGATATGTAGCCTTTAACAATAGAAATAAGATACAAAAACCCGAAAGGAATTTATGCAAGCGGTGAGGAGATATTGAGAAAATAGCGTTAATAAAAGGACACATTGATGATGTCAATGATATACACTTAAATAGAAGTCAGTAAGCTTCCATCAATTTCGATGATTTTGGGACCTTTTCGCTATATCTTTTATCACTTGCATAAATTCCTTTCGGGTTTTTGTATCTTATTTCTATTGTTAAAGGCTACATATCTACACATTTATCTCGATTTTATGACCGATATTAGTGGAGCTAAGAAATACGCGATTTTTGAATACCTAGTTCTTCTCACTATTTAGACGCATTAGATACTCGTTTCTAGCCATTTAATAGCTATATTGTGACATATTATATCCTATTAAATAAAATGAAAGCATTCTCTGCATCTTATTTTACCTCCATTACTGTGTTTATGACCCCATGATAAGCACTATCCAGCCAGCCTCAAATCATTGTATTCCTGTTGAAGCGGTCGCATTTTTAGCTTTTAAATGAATAAATACTGTCAGGGAAAGATCAAATACTTGATTGCTCTAGCCATAGCTAGCAAGCAGCCTCATAAGAATGCCTACCATCCCCAGGTCTATTCTCTATCTGAACATGTTCTGCTATCTCTATGGCCAAAGTGTCTCTTTAAATCAGTTCATAAATTTTATTAGATTAGTTCTAGATAATATATTTCTGTATATGTGCCATGAGCAAGGCTAGGAGTACTCAGAATTACTCCAGGAGGAACACCTCCTTTTCTATGCCTAAATAGGGTGCCAGAGCACAATAAACACATTTATTACTTGATATACACATAGGAAAGTATGGGAATACCAAAAATCAAGAAAAAATTGAAAGGGGACACCGGAATATTCATGCTCACTGTGTCCAACAGCGAGCACAAGGCAGCGGAACAGTGCCCAAAGTTGCCATCAACAGCGGACATACCATTTCTGGTATGATGGCATCGTGGCACCATGTCCGGCATGTCGGTAAGCGGGCGGGGACAGTGATCGGTATCCTCGGGGATAACACACCAAGAACCTCTGCACAAGTCAGAGAGATATTGACAGATATTCTTGGCGAGCAAGAGAAATCAGCAAAAAGCAGGCTAAATAGGCGGCACGTGAGTATCGGATCCTGCCAGCTAAGTAGCTCCGAACAGTGGGAATATTAGGTGACCAGTTCTACAGGCACGCTGGGTCTACAAACATAACATAACAAACCCCAATTCAGACGACTACGATGGTAACCATTAAGAACAATGCATCAGACATCAACAACTTGGCATTATTTATTCCACCCGACAATCTACGTAAGATAAATATAATAGCTTGACCTCCCCTTGAATGATGAATCCCCTAGCTCTTCCTACAGTTTCGCAACGGGTTTCCCTTTGAAATTTGCTAGCATTGTCCTCTTTGTTATCCTATAATTACAACGTCAGCTGGCATGGACACTCCTCATTTTTCCTGAAACCCACCCAGAATGCGCAATGGCCGACGGTGTCTTTCGTTCACCTTCAACGGCGACTCTTTCATTAATCGGAACGTACTCCCTTTTGCTGGTACCGACATATATCTGACGGTGGTCCGTGGGTAATCAGTGGGGTTGATGGAATGCTTCAGATAGCCTTACCTGACGTGGCCGCCAAATCTTTACACCGCCCTCTTGCAACATCATCTGTTGAAAAGCGTAAGTAGACGGGCATGACGGGTGGGCGCTCGTAGACTTACTTGGCGCCAATGGGCAAGCCATCCAACGACGCGAGGAACGGCAAAGAGCACCGGGAAGAAATCGAGTGGGAAACCTGTCAAAAACCAGTTCAAGTTCTTGCGCATATGTTTAGATGCTTATCCTTACCCATCGCCCGATAAATTAGACCACTAAAAGTTGTTGAGCGCACTAGATACGTTAAGATGAATAGGAAATTTTACCTCCTATAGATGTAATTGAGTTAGTTTACTCTCCGTATGTAAGATGGTGTTCAAGTCTCGTACCAGAAATCAACATTGGGTGCCAGTTTTCGCTTAACGAAGTACTCGTCTTTCATGGCAGCTTCGTGCAATGCCATGGCTGTTTCCAGTAGCTCATCCTTTCCGGTACTGCAGGGGCTATTAATAAAGCGAACCAATAGACAAATAAGAGAGCACACATTCTGAAAACTTCGTCTGCTGTTTTACGGACGATGAAAGAACGGGGATCAGACTATGCCACCACTAATCAGACTCGACTTTCTCAAAGGGCTCAAAATTCAGTAGCGGGACTTACTGTTTTGTATACACGATGACCAAAGCCAGAAAGAACTTTTTCCCGCTTCTTCACCGCTTCAATGAATGCAGGTACATTCTCGGGTCTAACCAGGCATTAGATATATGATGAACATTTAGGAAGACTTTAATTCACTTTCCAATAGAAATGAGCATCCGAATGACTGCTTCATTTGCACCACCTATGTAAAAAAAAGCATGAGAAACACATAGGGAAGAGCAAAGAGTAAATTTACCATGCAGTGGCCCACTGCAAGATAGTCATCATCTGTAAGTAAAAATTCCTCATGCTGTATGTATCGCTTACTATAGAGAAGCGCAGCCGGCCCTGTATGCAGAGCGATATAAGGAGCTCATCAAACACATATATAAAGAAACACGCACGCGACGGCTGAATATGGATCAACAAGTGAACTACCAGTCTGTAGGACGGTTGTAGAAGAAGCGTTTAATTCATGATCCGCATGAAGAAGGAATAGGACATCCAATGCTTTTTCGAGAACTGGATTAGGGGTATAATTCTCCTCTCCCAAGTGATCCATTTGATAGAGGAACCTAAGGGTGTCATTCAGATTTATTTGAAGATTATGAAATATTTCGGGATTGAAGGTTACTCACGATCCAGTGTAACTTAGTCCTGTGGGCGGCGTAACAAAATCTCTTCCTTGGCGAACACGATAAGCCATACTTTGGAAGGATAAGATTAGATCACCGAGAAGCGACAAAAAGTTGTAAATCAGAAACATACGCAGCCAGTGTAGTTGCCTTCCCTATCAGCCTATAAATCTGCTTGTCCATGATAGCAAGAGATGCAGCATCGCCCCTGCTATAAAGGGTCTGGCCTACATGGTTATGTTATTTTTACGATGCTGAAGAAAAGTGCAAGTAGCCAGAAACAGACGCACCTTGGAGGGACGGGTTGGCTTCAGCATAGTAAGATCCCAAATAAGCGAAAGCACTAGTGAGAATCGCCATGGGATGGGCGTCGTATCTTTACAATACTGATGGTTATGAATAAGTCACGACGTTGAGACCATCAATTTACCTGAAAGACCGACAGAACTGCTCTGCATCTGCATGCATAACTCCGTGGTGCAGGACTTCGGTTTCAAAAATCTTCAGCTGTGACCTAGTAGGAAGAGATCCATAGAGAAGAAGGTATGAGGTCTCCAAGTGTGAGGAGTGGAGGGCGAGTTGTTCGATAGGATATCCTCTGTCATAAGAAAGTTTTCAAAATGACCGAAAGAATGGTATATGCAAATGTTACCTGTAACGAAGAACTTGGGTGGATAAGTCAATGACATTGAAATAGTAGGTTATAAACTTACCTCCTGCCTCTCCATCGATGTACGTAATTTCACTCCTCATTACAGCCGTGTTCAAAAAACCCTTGTCCGCCACACGCAAGCCTTTGTCAGTCTCGTTCTCTTCTCTCTCTCCGGATGCAAAGGGTGCTTTCATATCTCTGAAGGCGGTGGCAGGTATGCTATTGTCGACAATTCTATAACCCAACCGAGACGCGTCGTTAATTGCCCGCCTTCGGAAGACCTCACAGGAAAAAAAACACTCACGGGATGTCATAGACTTTGCCCGTTCGATTGTCATGTACGGTCAGGCTGTTGCTAAGTCCATTAGAGTCCGTTGGTCGTCCCATGTTGGTGTGGATAGGCGTTGAGAGTTAATTGAGCTACCGGGGAGAAGGGAGGGTTCGTTTCTAATGCACATCATCTTTTGTATGGTTAGACGTCACTACATACTTACCCAGGTTCAATTAAGTCGCCGTCGGAGAAAGCCGAGCCGACTGCAAAAATCACATGTAGGTTAACCAAGAACTCGAGTACCAGTGTCTGCCTGTGTCTGCTGGAACTATAGATAGAGCAGAGTAATCCGGTCCATGTGATCTCCTTTTGTCCTATTGCAACCATTCCGTAGCAGCTTGAGGGAACTTTGGCGTATGATTTTCGCCCCAGGCCAGCGGCGTGTACTATGTATACTGATTTGTACGGAGTTCGTATCGCTCAATCTAGCTCGTTATGAGTCGCTCTTGTCTATCATACTACATAGAGACGAAGATGAAGGTATCTATAAAAATGGTCAGCGCTCTTAGGCGCACCATGATTATCTACACTGCAGTCGACAGCATTAGTCCTATTCGGAGTTTCGATATCAATGCGAGCGTGCTAGCAGTCCGAAAATGAAGATGTAAGGTGAATCAATATATAAAAGTCCACAGGGAACTCGCCTGGCTAAAATCATGCCATCTCTAATTTTCACTACTGGAACCAGCGCTTAGTACTACCGTATGTCAGTATTTTGGTCATTTGTACTCTTCTAACCCTTTCGAAGATGCCCAAGGAGGTGGTCATTAAACAGCCTTTATACAAGAGCAGCTTAGCACTATGGAATCAAGCCAAGTTTTTGAATAGAAAGGCTGGGCGACGATGCGTGTCTATTTACAGTTTTATCTATCAGTCGGAGGACTTTCACTTCCTTGACCGGAGCATAATATTAATAACATAACACGATGGGGGTACCATTACGTCAAGTTCAAAATCGTTTTCTTCACACAGTACTATAGTATTCGCCCAAATTTATGTCCTGTGGGCGAGCAGACGTCGTCCGAAGATTGCGGACTGTGGGGCTCAAGTTGGTATGCCAGTATGAAGTCTATGACAACCTAATCCGGGGGACGATATTTCAGCATGATATGTGATCTATGAAGATTGTTGACCTGCATACATGGACCGAAAGCTGTTAAGGTGGGACTCGACCACCTTCGCTGGCAGCTTTCATAAATACAACATCGCTGCAAAACAAGTTCGGTCCTTCTATTCAGTCATGAGGACCTCCGTGCCTTTCCCTGAAATTGAATTCGAGATTGGAATTGACCGGAAGATCCGAATCGTTTCTTTGATAGCGAAGCAAGTGAACGTTCTTCTATGATAATTGTCATTGAGGTGGGCTCTGGTGGGCTTCGTTCAGGCCAGTCTCAGGCGCTAGTTGTGAGAATATACTTGAACTGGAGTTTATTTGACGTTAAAAAAGAACGCACCGCGGAGGTAGTAGTGGTACGTACAGTCGCCCGCGTGTTTCTTCTTCGCATAGTCGGCGATGATCCAACGATGATCAGAGAGTAACTGCTAGGTGGGAACAGGTACGTATGGTGAGCGCCCACGCGTTGTCATGTCGTGATATCAATGGAAGTGGTCACTGTCATCTCAGCAATACTCAGGAGGGTATTTCTGGACAAACGTGCGTACTATAAAGGTCGGTGAAAGCTGAGAAGAAGAGCCGTAGAAGGCTAATCGAGTGTAAGGAATGCAGTAAAGCGGCGTCAACATCATGATGTACCCCGTGAGATTGTGCATACCTCCCCAGGCCAATTCCCCTTTCGATCCACAGTTGATGGCCCCCTTGGAGTTGACCTACTTGAAGTGTCCACATGTGTTCATATAAAAAGCATGGGACCGATAACAGATTCCCCTCCACTTCCTCTGACGGTGAACCGTGAGCGTTCTTTACGATGTCCACTACTCTGAGGCAAAAAATAAAGAGCGTCTCTCTTATCTTTGCGTGAGTAATCGTTTTCTCTCATTGGTCTGTTGTTTGCTCAAGTCGTACACTGCCATGATGTAGTTGTGGAACCGCCCTGTTCTCTGATGGTAAGCCCTAAAATTCGTCGAGAATGCTTCACTTTGATTAACTTAAGTTCCCTTGGGTTTACAGGTTATGCCAATGGTGTGATCGGCAATGGTACGTTCTCATGGTATGGAAAGAACTACCCCTGACATTTGGCTACCTTGAAATATATAGTCAATACTCGTGAGTGACATCAATGACCCCAATGGTTGACAATATTCATTCACCCAACAGTGTTGACGAGGGTGTACGGAGCTGATGCTCTTTCGCATCACAATTACAGTAGGACGTTGAGCAGTCTTGGATTCGCGGGAACGGTAGTTGGTATGCTGACCTTCGGTGAGCCGCTTTGCACAAGGAACCACCGTGGATAAACTGATATTAAGCTGTACAGGCTATTTATCTGACAAGATTGGCAGGAAGTTCGGGATGGTGGGTTGTCTGACTTCTAACAACATTCCTGTTTAAAGGCTCACCTAATTTCTAGATGAGTGCAACTGGAATAGTAGCGCTTTTCTCGCTCCTTTCTGCTGCATCCGCTGGTGCACACGGTAGTGTGGATGGTCTACTTAGCATGCTCAGCGCTATGCGGTAAATTTATTTCCGAATTTGGATTAGCCAAGGACTGTATTTTGGCTTGACTGATGTTGGTCATTTCTCTTTACTCTTTTAGGTTCCTCCTTGGTATCGGCGTTGGAGCAGAATATCCTTGTGGTTCAGTATCGGCCTCTGAACAATCTGAGGAGCCAGGAATTAACAAGAAAGCACAGCACAGATGGTTTGCTCTAGCAACTAGTAAGTCTTCTCTTTCATTGGCCATACACGGAGAATGAATATTGCCACTAGATTCGATGATTGATTTCGGATTCGTTATGGCGTCGTTCGTTCCCCTTGTGCTCTTCTGGATGTGTGTTCGGTTTTTCTCCGTTAGTTGAAACTTTTTCTAACAATTTGGTCCTCAAGCTTCGGCAATGATCATCTTCGCGCTGTCTGGCGTCTATCCCTTGGTTTGGGTGTCATCCCCGCCCTTGCCGTATTTATTTGGCGTCTTAGCATGGAGGAACCAGCTCGTTATAAGAAAGATTCTATGAAGCATGCACGTATTCCGTATATGTTAGTTCTTCGTCGCTACGGAGGCAGACTGGCAGCTATCTCGTTTACTTGGTAAGTCCTGGATTCCAATGCGTCGTCAGTGACCACGCTCATTAATTTTCAGGTTCCTTTACGACTTCATTGTGTAAGTTCAAGAATCGGTATCACGAATGAAATATTGTGTCTTATCTTCTGTCATAATTCTAGATATCCTGTGAGTATATGTGAACACAATTCTATAAGCTAGTGGCTTACCTTTTGAAAACAGTTCGGCCTCTACTCGTCTATCATTCTCGACCGGTAAGCAAGATTGTATACTTTATTTCTGCATTTGCTCAGACTACAATAGTGTCACTGGTGGTTCTTCAAATCTCACCGTTGTGTTGGGATGGAATGTTGTCATAAAGTAAGCCGGTTTGTCTTTACTCTTGCGGAAAGCCCAAATAACGTAATATAAACAAATTTGTAGTCTCTTCTACATGCCAGGAACGCTCGGTGGCGCTTTCATTGTAGATCGTCTCGGAGCCAAGTGGACCATGGTAAATAGACTAATAAATCGAGTCTCCATTCATGTACTAACAGCCGCTCAACGTGTAGATAACTGGTCTTCTTCTACAAGCCATCATCGGATTTATAATGAGTGGGCTCTATGTTCAGTGCGTATTAGGATCTTTGATGACCTGCTTGTAAATGACTAAGGATCATCAGGCTCACGAAACACATTGGTGCCTTTGCTGTGGGTCAATGGTAGTCTTTACCTTACTGCATACTGATATCTCTTGAATCCAGGTCGTCTATGGTATCTTCCTGTCCTTCGGAGAATTGGGTACGCCAGGCTTGACTGTTCGTCAAGGTTTCAATTATTGATGGTTGCGTAGGCCCCGGAAACTGTCTTGGATTGTTGGCGAGCAAAACTAGCCCGACGGCTGTCCGCGGTCAGTTCTATGGTACCGCAGCAGCTGTAGGGAAGGTTGGGGCCTTCGTTGGTACATGGGGTACGGACAGTTTTTCGGAATGCACTTGTTTCATTTGACTTATTGAGTTTGTTGTAGCTTTCCCCCGATGATCGACGGTAAGGGATTCATGATAACTTGAGGTGATGAGTTGATATTCACGGCCTTGTGCAGCCTTCGGTGGATCGTCCTCAACCAGAGGAAACACTGGCCCTTTCTGGGTTGGAAGCGGTACGGTAATCCTTTTGAATCACTTTTCCAGATGTTCACAAACATTGCGCTGCAGGAATGGCAATTCTTAGCGCGATAATCACATTTGTCTTCATCAGACCTCTTACCACGGATGGTATGGAGGTTGAAGATCGCGAGGTTAGTCCGGCTTGTTTTTAATCCTGAAAATTCGGCCTGACATTCTCCATCTCCAGTTCCGCGAGTACTTGGAATCTCACGGATACGATACCACTGCGATGGGTCTTCCCGGAACAAGCACCCAGACAGAAGCATCTTCCATCGAGGAGAATGAAAAGAAGGGTGGCAGTGATGCATGATAAATCTTGGGCTGAATGGGAGATCTGGTTTAGTACTATTACCTGTAACGAAAGTCCACGACCTATATGTTTTGATATCCATTATACGCTCTTAATGAATATATCAGTTTCTGAAGAGTTGGGGATACCGTCATTTTCATCCGTCTTGCCCTAGTCGGTATACTCTGACGGAAAATAAGAAAATGATAACATCGTTGCAACATCCCTGCTGGTTTTACAATTTAAGTCCCTAGTGATCCATTGACGACCCAGTTCCTGAGCTCTTTGTCTTAGCCAGTTCATTCCTGGCCATTCGTGTATCAGAAAAGAACTGCGAAGGATATAGTTATACATTGCTTACCTTAGTTGAACACTGAATTCATCTTCAACATCGTCGTCATCCCAATTGTCTTCCCATAGTTTATCCCCTCCTGATTTCGCAGCACCAGGAGCAGCACCACCTAGGTGTGCAAGATCTGTTTTCGAGTCATCCCAGTCTGCAAACAGAATGCCAAGTTCAAGATCGCTGTTCGTAGGGCTGCTTAAACGACCTACCAGCTACTGGAAACTCTTCGAACTCGTCGTCTTCTTCCAAGACACTCAGATTAGGTTGGGTCTCGTTCTTGGATTTCTCCTCTGATTTGGAAGATTCAGCGGTTTTCGACTTCGAGTCAGACGGCGACATGATAAAAGTAGTTGGTTGTTCAATACAAGCGTTAATGTGACGCGTCCCCTTGATCACACCGCGACGCGTGAGAATCTGGGGATTCCTTCATTTCAATTCCCTTAGATCTTGCGCACCTCCTTGCCACTTCTTCATATCAATCCTTGCTGCTGTCTGCGACGACTACAGAATCCAGACATATATAGACTGAACTTCATACAATAACACCTCCGTAAATCAACCTACAAATGTCCGGCTTAGCCAATTTTAGCGAATATCGAATCTCGGTTTGTCAAAAGCATTGTAAGGCGATTACAAGAGGGTAAAGACAAGGTAAAGAAGCATAAGGAGGCTGGTATCTGAATCAACCACTACACAAGCCATCTAATTGTCAACCAATTACGGAACAAACTTTGAGGAGGGAGCATTGTCATCCAAGTCAATAACGACAAATATTGAAATTTTTACTAGGTAGCGTGCGTAAGGATGAAGATGTGAGTTCTGTACAAGTGAATAAAAGCGGCGAAGAACGTTATTACTTTGATTTTTTTCCATTTTTTCCATTTCTTTCTTCCCGATAATCCGAATTTTCGACCATTCCTCTGTCCATTAACCGCTTACTTCCCTTGTTCGTCAGGTATTTCGAGAATCTCGTCAGGTATATCAGTGGGTGCGATGGTATCTTCATGTAATGGTTTCGTGATTGATGTGGATTCAAGGAGATTGACGATATCTTCGAGTTCATCTCTCACTTCATGACTTTCAGATGTGGTTTGAAGAACTTCATCTTCTGCAACGGAATGGTGGTCCACCTCCTCGCCCTCGTCGGCTTCTGGTGTTTCCGGAGCTGGAGAGGGTGACCCAGGCGTGGTCTCCATTTCTTCAGAACCAACACTCCGAGACTCTTCTCTTGGTTCGCTTTGAGGCTCCTCAACTTGATGTTCTTCCGCAACCTCTTCAGTTGGTTCAGATACTACTTCTGCTGGTTCATGAACGTCCTCGTTATCAATGCTGTCGAGAAGCTCTTCCACGACCTTATCGTTTCCATCTGCAGAGACTGCAGTGGCAATAAGACCAATCCCAGCGACGGAGGCAGCAACAGCAGCACCGGTAGCAGCAGGTTTAGGTTCAGATGCTTTCTTCGCTTTTGAGGGTGAAGAAGATGGGGTAGCTTTAGCTTTTCCAGAAGTGGACTGACGTGGAGTAGTTGCTCCTCCAGAACGAGGAGTAGACGCGGGAACGGCGGCGGCAATCCTTGCTTTAGAGGCAGCAGTTGGCTTACTGAGACGATCCATAGAGCTGCTGCTAATAGTTGCTTTCTTGGAGGGAGTCGGCAACTGAGGGGCAGCATTTCGCGATCGAGCGAGTGACGCCGCGGTGGGTGCAAATAAGCCTGTGGAAGGTGTCTTCGGACGCGCCGATGTAGGCGTTTTGGCTCGAGAAGCAGCTTCTGCGCGTGACGGTGTCTTGTTGACAGGCGTTGCAGGAGCTTTGGTCACAGGTCTTCTGGTTGTTGCACTAGAAGCCACCGACTGGCCTGTATGTTGTGGTTTCAAAGTTTGAGCGATTGAAGGTGTAGCAGGTTGCTTGGGCGCAGGCGACTTCAGGGGGGTTTTAGCGGGAGTCTTTGAAGACACGGCAAGTGCCTTGGCCGACGACGAAGGTGGTGTCTTCGCGGGTGTCTTCGTGGCAGACATTCTCGTTGTAGCTTTAGCAATGCTGGAGGTGCGCGGGGTGCTCGGGGTATTAAATTTCTGAGCTGAAGTGGGTATCGGCGTTGTCGCATCAACCTGAGGCTCCGTTTGAAGTGTCGCAGTGATGGGAGCTTCCGGTTCTGGTTCAACCTGAGCAGGTGGAATATCCTTCCTCCAATTTTCTAGGAAAGAATTAGGCTCAGCCTTTGATTGCCTTTGGGAGGCATTCAACGCCTTTGCAGTAAGGGGTACTTCTGGCTCATCTGCGGCAGGACTCGACAGGTCTTTCTTCCAACTATTAGTCGTTCCAAGCTCAGATCCATTCGAAGATGATTGAGTGACCAGCGCGGGAGGAATACTGCGCGAAGAGAGCGATGGTAAAACCAAAGGCGACTTGTCCGTGTTGGAAACGGATCTTGGAGGCCATTCGCGTTTCTCCTTTGCATCATCCTTGTTGGATTCGCCGGTTATATGGGACACGACACTGGGGCTACGCGACGGCGTGCTCGCTGAAAAGGATAGGCGCTTGGTCTGTGTTTCAAACCGGCCAATTAGATTGGCTACACTTTGTCGTGGACGCTCATCCGGTAGCGGCCTGTAATCCAGATAACTTGCAGATGAACAACATCGCTGACGTGACAGAAGTGGTAGGGCTTACATCTGTGCCCCTGAGACCGAGTGTTATCGGAGAACGACGAGTGTCGTTTCCCTAATGAACAGGGACAAGAGGCGGAGGGTGTAGCTAAGTGGCTAGGGGAGAGGCAGTGGACGACACGATTGAGAGAAAGGTCTAGAAGCAAGGTGTTGAGATTAAATCAGAATTTGCAGTAACAGGTTTATGGCCTAAATTAGGTAACACGTTGTGAGGAAATTGTCGTCATGAGGGCGTTTCGCAGTCCCTTGCGTTGTCAGGGGCTCAGGGCCATCTCAGGTATCAAAGCGATTGGTGTATTACTTGTGCTACATATGCATGTGTGTATTCATTTTAACCACTGGTTGATTATCGCTATGAGTTGCTGGCCACTCTGCCCGCGCCAAAAATGCGATCCATTTTCCACCTCCTGAATCACCACATTTCCTTGCAATCCTGATGACCAGCCTTTGTACTTTGAATGCGAAGTAAACTCGTCACGGTCCCCATAGATGATAAGAACATTCGAATCTCTTTGTTGGACAAGATCGTTCAAGGCTTTATCGTAAGAGGAGGAGTTGAACAAAGTAAGCCAGCCTCTGGGGCCAAGAGGGTATGATATCAGAATATGAGATGTTTTGACAGAGGGAAGAACTGGATATAAAGAGGCTATGAGTGAGCCATGAGAATATCCCTAAGAACGAGAGACAGATTGAGTTTAGCCTCGCCATTGAGCAGCATGGATACTCGGCAACAAACCTTACCACAATCACAACAGAGCGAACGTCAGATATCCCATCTATAGCCCACTGTACAAGAGCTTTCAGGTCTTCGGCCTCCTTGTAACCTGTAAGAGAAGCCCATCCAGATGAACCACCAACGCCTCTGGAATTATACTGGAGGACGTGATAATTCCGAGACAACAAAGGTTCAACAAGCGACCAAAGCAACCTGATCGCAAGATGATACGCAATTCTGAGGTCCAACATTTGAGAAAGAAAATATGAGACTACGTACGGGTCCTCCTTTCTTCCTCCAAGCCATGACCATGGGTGAAGGCATATGGCCAATTTGTTACCTTCTCCATCTTGGAGCGAATTGGAAGGTTTCCAGATGTCGGTCCGTAATGCGACTCCAGATGGAAGACTGACTGACAGTTCCTCTGGAGTGTGATTTCCATAGAGCATTTCAGACATGGTCAATAATCCGATCCAGTTCTAGCCAGAAGATCGTATACAAAGGAGGGCAAGGATCGATTGAACTGCGTCGTTTGAAAAAGATTTGTGTTGAGAACAATGATAAATGTAGGTTTTGTGGGCTGTTCGTTGATTGCGGGAAAATGTATAAAAATTGAAGTTAATTTAGACTTTGAATACGGTATTTTACATGATATTGAATGGACGGTGAACGTCCTGGTGATATGTTATGGAAGTGCTTTACAATATTTTAGTCCGTCATCGATTCAAGATGTTGACTGGCTTGCTTACCAACCTGATGCTCTGTACTGTCCTTCGCTATGGGTTTATTGTGAGGAATAGTGGCACCAGGTGAACTTGGAAGCTAGGTAGGAAGAGTACTCAGAGTGAAAGAACTTAGATGAGAGGAGAGAACAGTAGTATAACATTCGAAGTTACAAATTTACTTAGTCAAAACCAGCTGTGTAAACAAGCCTCGATTGGTCACGAGACACTGCTCTTCCCACGATTGATCGCAGGGTTGGGTTATTTATACCACCCAATGATGCAGTACTTTTTCAGCTCTCTTGATGATGGTCTTGACTCTGCGTAAAGCTAAAGCCATTTCTAAGGCTTCCATTTATCCATCATATTTATCGCCTCGCCAGCCTCTCTTCATACTCCGTCTATTTGCTTTCCTAGTACGCTAGTACGCTCAAAACTTAGCTCAAACTGGTCTTGACTCTCGGTCTTGCAGTTCCTTTACGTCTTTTGTTGCTCTATTCGGTTGAAATCTTAACGGTCTAACTGCGGGTCTCTGAGCCGAATCCGCACCAAGAAGTTGTTGCTTCTCGTCAACGTCATCGTGTTCTCGAAGACTCTCCAGTGGTGCCTAAGCTACCTATTTCTCGTAAACGTTGATTCCTAATTGCCTGTGCTTTTGACATCGCGCGTGTGAGTGCTTGTGACTTATCAAGATTCTTCTGTTGACTGACATTGAATTGAAACCGGTGATCTGACAAAATAACAGCTCTAACTCCCATATCTACACTCAAACTATCAACCCCCTAAAAGTGTTATCGCCACCCTCATGTGATACGCGTCGTGTGTTGAGAGGATGTGGTAGAGATGTAGATTTGCGGCAATGACGTTCTATTTCGGGGACGTGTAAGGTGTCTTGAATATTGACCCTCCTATAGAAGCATCGAAACGTACGCGAAAACTTGTCATCATGCCCGATTTTCCATCGGTGGGCCGACGTTTCGGTCGCAGGCACGCTCCAGTTTTCTCATCCCTGCGACCAGAAGTATAAAGTGCGGCCAACTCAGCACCTATCAAGGTACATATCCATTCGCTAATAGTCACAACGCTCTCAGTCATCCAGGACAAGTTATGATTGCTTTGATTCTCAGAGCCTTTGCTTTGTGTGCATTGTCGTGGGCCGGATGGAGAATTATCAGGAAAATCTTTTGAAATCGGCTCTTGACAATATACCAGGACCCCCTGCAAAATCTTGGAAAGGTGTGCCTTATTCCTTTAGTCTTCGAACGTTGTGCTCAACTTACCATTAGGCATATTTCCTGATGTTTTCAATCCTGATGCATGGGATTTTCATCGAAAGATGGCGGAGACGTGTAAGTCATTTCATGGCTTGACGAACAATATCTTCAACGACGTCCTCTCTAACAGATGGGAGTGTCATCAAAATCAAGGCATTGTTCGGAGTGGGTGCTCGTTCAAAACGATATCATTTATGTCTGCGGATTTTGACGATGTTGGGTCTTTGATTAGGAAAATCAACTCTACGTCTTTGATCCAAAGGCAATGCATCAAATTGTCGTAAAGGTAAATAACAAAAAGGTGGATATTTAGTTGGATAATATGATTAACATATTTTAGGATCAATACATCTATGAGGAAACATCGTCATTCATCGAGTACATCCATGACCGTTCCAGTTTCGAAATCAATAACTAACTCTTTTCTTAGAGGAAACAAAATAATTTTTGGTCATGGGCTCCTCGGTACCCTCGGTAAGCGATGGTCATAGACATTTGTTACACCGTATGATAATCAGCCCATTTAGGTGAACAACATCGCAAGCAACGAAAGATGCTAAATCCAGTTTTCTCCATTGCACATATGCGTGAAATGGGTGTGTATCCCCTTCCTAATGAGAGCGTAATCTCTGATATTGCTATCAGTCCCCATTTTCTATCATGTCACATATAAGTTACGAGACGCCTTGCTGAATAGAGTAAAGAACGGCCCACAGGAGGTGTGTTAACTCAAAAGACTCAGTTTAACTTGGCTTACTCCACCTCCCAAAGATTGATCTTCTTTTGTGGATGAGTCGAACTGCCCTTGAGCTAATCGGCCAAAGTGGACTCGGCTATTCTTTCGATTCCTTGGAAGATGATGCTCCTACTCATCCGTACAGTACATCAGCAAAGAAACTCGGGTGAGCTTGCACTTTCGCGTTGAATTGCTTGTATACTCAACGCGTGCACAGGCCGGTGTCGTTCAAGCTTCTGTTTCCTCGTACCTATTTACTCTCGATGCTCGTCAAGATTGGGACGCCAGGATTTCGCCGAGCAATCATAAACTGGCTGCCATTCAAAACCCTTCATCAGCTTCGGGATATTGTAGACATTATGCACGGAACTTCGGTCAAGATTTTAGAATCCAAGAAGAAGGCTCTGATGGAAGGAGACGAAGCAGTCGCCAGGCAAGTTGGCCAAGGGAAGGATATTTTAAGCATACTCCGTGAGTATTCTTGAGCCTCTACCTTTCAATCGATGCTCATAGGTACTCGCAGTGAGGGCAAATATGGATGCATTGGATGCCGATAAGTTGGCAGACGAAGAAGTCCTTGCACAATTGTCGTAAGTTCCGAGGATAAGTTACCTTTTACATGTCATTGAAACCGCTAAATGCTCTTCACTCTTAGAACATTGATATTTGCTGCAATGGATACCACTTCTGGTGCACTTTCACGAATTCTCCATTTATTGGCAACACACCCTGACGTCCAAGACAAACTTCGCCAAGAAATCGCAGAAGCCAGAGAGCGACTTGGTGGAGATTTCTCTTACGACGAATTGGTCGGTTTACCTTATCTGGACGCTATTTGTCGTGAAACACTTCGACTGTGAGCCTCTATACGATTTATTTGACTCATTCACGTTGGCTAACGTTGCAAGATATAGGTATGCACCGGTTTCTGTTGTAACGAGAACGTGAGTATTAGAGTTTATATATTATGAAGACAGCATGTTGAGTGTACGTTGCAGAACTCGACAAGACGTTGTTCTTCCGCTTAGCAGTCCCATCAGAGGAATAGACGGCAAGGAAATAACAGAAATCCCTATCCCAAACAACACAAATATCATCATCGGAATTATGGCCTCTAACAGGAATCCTGAATTATGGGGCCCCGATTCTTATGAGTGGAAACCCGAACGCTGGCTGAAACCCTTACCGGATACATTGATTAGCGCCCACTTGCCGGGAATTTACTCGAACTTGTAAGGATGCTTGTGTCCATCTTCTTTGCAACTGTTAATCAATCACATTTGCAGAATGACTTTCCTCGGCGGTGGAAGAGCTTGCATGTAAGCTAATATCCACAGAGATAAACTTCTCTATAATCTAAATTCTAATTCGTTGAACTTAGTGGCTTCAAGTTCTCACAGCTGGAAATGAGTAAGTGCTCATATGCGCACCCGCTTCAGCATACTTGATGTCTTCTGTTCAGAGGTAGTCTTGTCGGTTTTAATCGAATCCTTCCGGTTCTCTCTTCCAGAGAAGAAGATAATATGGCAGATGAATGGGATTGCTGCGCCGACAACCCACGATGTTACCAATACCCACAATCAACTCCCTCTCATAGTGGAACTGGCTAAGTAAATGTGGCATGCGAGGCGAGAAGAGTCAGTTTTGCCGCTCAACCTAATCATTATCCGACAATTTCCGTGATATATACTCCCGCGTACTTGTACATGATATCTAACATCCAGTAAAGACATACTATATCCTCTTCCTCTGTTTAAATATTTCAAATGGCATCCCATTCGATACTCGAACTCAGATTCGTGCTCTGTTATACTCCGGAGCAGTGGTCTAAGCTTTCTATTGAGCTCATCCTAACGATAGATTCTTGAATGCTCTGACGGTCTTTAATGTCAAAATTATTTAAATTGGTTGCGCTTTCACAACTTTTACGTGTGTTATCGTGTTTTGTTGTTAGAGGTTGTGGGCAACTGGTCCAAAACAGGAAAAAACCGAATGATCCCGACGCATTGATCGCATATTATTGGTCAGCGGCCTTATTTAATAACACGAGTCAACAAGAGTGGCCAATTAAGATTTGATAACGTCCATCGATCCAATCCTCTTACTCTCGACGTATACCAGTCTTAGCTCCGGCAGTCTTTACTGAAACGCCAGCACAGAGTCCTCGAGACTATCATATTACAGTAGGAGTTTCGTTTCAAACCACACAGAATGCCTAAGGTCCGATCGTCTGTTCTTTTCTTTCTAAAGGCTCAAATTTACAAATCTTCATAGAATAAAGGAAAGGTCCGTAGACTGACTTCCGATAGTTGTTGAGGGAAAAGATCCTAAATTTGCTGCTACAGGGTGGTAAAAACAGGAGACGTGGAAAGAACGAGAACGATGACGACAAGCGCGAGCTTGTGTTCCGTGAAGACGGACAAGAATACGCGCAAGTGATAAAAATGCTTGGAAATGGACGGCTGGAGGCTCAATGCTTTGACGGCGAGAAACGATTAGCTCATATCCGAGGAAAGATGAGGAAAAAGGTGCGCAGTCTACACTATCATTGTTGACAAGCGTCGCTGATATCGTTCCAAATTATCTTCTAGGTCTGGATTAACCAGGGCGACATCGTTCTTCTCTCTCTACGAGACTTTCAGGACGACAAGGCCGATGTTATTGTGAAGTACACCGCTGATGAGGCTCGTAATTGTATGTGATATCCTTAACATTCCATTACTCTGCTTGATGCTGACAATCGATATGAAGTGAAAGCCTACGGAGAACTTCCAGAAAACGCCAAAATCAACGAGACAGATACCTTCGGCGAAGAAGACGGAGAGTGCACATTCGAATTCGGAGATGAGGGCGAAGTTGATATTGATGATATCTAATACATTTCATCCATCTTCAGGCCTAGAGCCTTTCACATATGCATGAGCATTTTAATCAGTTTCTTGACATCATACTTCCTGTTGTTTTCTTGTATCAACATTTTTCCATTGCTTCAACAACTCTTGCATTTACAGGCCATACGCTACGGACTCGAGCCTTGGGGAATATTTGGATTTGTCAGAGTGAGTCAGAACGATATATCAGTCTGACTCGGCTCTGCATGGGAATGGATGTCGGGTACAGTGACGTGATATACCCATTCGCTTTGAGAACGCTGAATCGCAAATATAATGCTAGTTATTGGCCAAGGACGATTCGGGAATTGAAGCCGTCGTCGTCGCGTTTTAAAAATGAAGCATATTGAGGGCGTCTATTAGAAGGTGAAGAACCATGCCACTGCCACGGTTTTCAGTTTTTATCGAAGCAGAGAGCACCACAAAGCGTCATTAGTCACCAGCATGTAGTCAGACCAGATGGCATTGGCAGCAGGAAGTACTTCAGAACCACGGCGGCTGTCCCAGAAGGCCAAGAGGGCTGGTTGATGGGAATGAGAATGTGCAATAGACTGTACGAACTGGACGTACTATTTATGCAACCACTAAAAGGTCATTTTCTTTAACGTCTGCATATCTGGTAAAATCTTTTTCTCCCTGTATAGATACTCCACAATATCGTGTGCATTGGCCATGACAGCGATTTTAAGCATATCAGAATCCAAGGTCAACCTGTCTTCGATTTTTCGTCGTTTCCCTTTCTTTTCTTGGATTCTTGCCTTTCCACCAATAGTTTCACCATCTCGAGATTCTTCTGGCGTATAGCAACCTTCACAGCCAGGCAGTCGCGGCTTCTTGGAGAGGCGTGATGAGCCAGTAAAAATTCAACGAGAGGTTTGAATTTCGCATGGACTGCACGGGTAAGTGCGTATCCTTCGTTGGCATTGGTATTGACAGTTGGTATGTCTGATGTGTGGTATAAATACCGAAGTAGGGGAATAGGATAATCATCCTTGGTCCAGCCTGAGACTGGGGGAGTAAGAGACTTGAAGAGACGTCGAGGCAGCTGTAAAGCGGATTTACTTGGTTGTAAATCCTTAACCAGAGTGCGAATGGCTTCGAGGACTTTTTGGGTGCATATCGGATATCGCAGTGCTTTGGTATAAATTTCTGAGAGAACGACCTCGTGGTTTCCTAGGACTCGCCCTAGGATGTACCTCGCATGAAAGAACGGCGAGGCCTGTTTATAGACGTCGTTAAAATGACGAGAGGCAATTGGGAGACTTTCGGATAGAGCATAGAGTTCTAGCTCGTATAAAAGCTATAAAAGATGAACTAATCTGTGCGAGGTTACACACAATCTAGAATCGAACGAACCTCTACGGGCAAACTGTATATTCCAATAGCCTGGAAAAACATCCGCCAGGGATTGACCAGCTGCAGGGACAAAACTGACTAGCTCGAAAACCTTATTTCCCCGGTTACATACGTAATAGATAATTCTTACGTAATGAGATAGAGTAGCTTGAGCGTGACCAAGCCGTGACTTTCTCTGTCCTCTCCCCTTCACCATGATGCAATCATCATCTTCGATTCAAGACTACTTCCACTTTCGAGGTTCAAAATAACATACTTCAATTGTGAACGTATCCGAAATTCGCATAACAGTCCGAAATACAGATCTAGTACTACAAAGAGGATACCGTCCATTCATTGTGTATAACTCCAGTTAAAACAATCATGTCCAATAATAATCCATTGAAGGAAGACGATAGTTCGAGCTTCAGGCGACTTACACTTACGCTTAGACTTTCAACGCTCAACCTCAACGTTCAGCATTCAACTGCCAATCAAACCCCTGCACTGGCAAGCCGGCCATTGGTCATCGAAGATTCGAATCTTTGACCATCCCAACCCAAGAGTAAAAACACCTCGGCGTTTTAACTGAATTCATATCAACGCACATCCAACAAATATCATGCATCAAAGCTCATTGAAGGCGAACGAAAAGAACAACCAATCACCCAACCAACCAGCCAAATCAGTCAAGAAGAGAAATATCAAATTATTCAATATTCAATCGAGAATGTATGTATGATATATGTACACTCAATCCACAAAAACGAAGGAACAAAGAGAAATATAAAAAGAAGGAAGACCGTACAAATACAGTTAAAACATATCATGTCCAATAACAATCCAATCAATGTCCAATGGTCGAAAGGTGAGAAAGAAACAATAACAACAAGATGCGAACTAATAATTGCTTCACTGTGTCCAGATTTGGTTGGTGTTACCGTCGTAGCATTGCCAGAGTTGCAATTGGTTTGAGTTGGTCAAATCGCCGTTCGTCAAATCAAGACAGTATCCTGAACAAAAGTGGTCAGTGAGAGGAAATGTCGGCGATATTGGAGGCTCTGTACCTGTGCCCTCGAGTATGAGCTGGCCATTTAACCCCTTGTACCACCTTTGAGCCGGGAGATTGTCGTAACATTGCCATATCTTCATGCCGACGCCATTTCCTGGTGCTGTGCGCGCAGAAGAGAAGGTCAAACTTATCCAAAATACGAATTGGGCTGGAAAATGATCTTACTTGAACCAGCATCCAAGCAGAAATTGGTCCCCGCCAGCTGTATCTTGGTGGCTTCTTGGTTGAGCACCCACTTCTGTGCGCCAGTCCCGTTACAATCGTATCTGTGATGTGCGTTCAATCACCAGTGCAAAACAGATATGTGCCTGCGTACATTTGAACAGGAGTACCATTTGCGTAGTTCGCTGCACGGACATCTATGCATTTCGCGCTACTGGAATATGGATGAATGGCCGTTGACGAGGGCGGAGTGGGGAAAGCACCAGAAGGACAGAATCTAGAAGCAGATGTCTGCGAGGGAATTTCCAAAGTGACAAGTATCACTAACTCACGTTATTGTCCATGAAACATCGGAATGCGGGCACGAATAAACCGGAGGTGTAGGTGGTGTGGTCGAAGGAGGCGGGAATCTTGTGGGAGGCTGAGAAAATGCATTTGTGCAATCTACGTTGCCACAGCTCGCCACTGGACAGAAGCCTCCACTCTTTCAGTTACAAGTTAGAGTGCAGTTGTTTCTTGTGCAACCAAAATTACATGCCTCGGGATAACTGGGAGCGATGCTGATCCCGGTATTAAACTGGGCTGAATCTTTGACGATATAATAGTACTGGCTCTTTATTATAGCCAATATCAGGTAAGATGTTCCTGGTTTTACAAAAACGAAGCTAATGAACTCACATTGTTGTCTCCGTAGAATCCTGCACGGGTTCCGATTGCACTTCCTCCATTTGCGAAGACATAAAAGAAACCGGCATTCACGCCCAAAAATTTGGTCGTACTGCCTCCGGTACTGAGGTTGCTGTCGAATGTCCCGCCAATATAGAGGCCCACAGCGCTTGGGCAGTTGTTAACGACTGTATACTGTCTAGTAAACTGGGCGTTGGCCACCCATACTAAACCGAAGAAGAGCCATGCGCGGATAACCGCAGTTGCGAGGATGTGACTGTATATCATCGAGGGATTGAGTACGCTCGTAAACGGAGCTGGACTATGGACGTTCTTATAGATTTTTCAGAGACCAGATAAACATGCATAGACAGCCATGTCGTAATGGGTCTGTGATCAAAGTCTGGAGACTGGTATCAATCACCAGAGTTCTAGGTACACCGAAGGCCGCCAAGGTCCATTGTAGATCCGACGCAAACACCCACAATTGGAAGACGCCCGTATTATAATCGAATTGGAAGGTCATACGGCTCAAGTCCCTTGATGTTTGGTGAGAGGAGCATGTCCGTGGCAGTGATTTTTCTAGATCATATGCGAGCACAAATTATATGACTGCCAAGGTAAGTGTCGGAAGTTCTTGTAATCACCGTGGAATCCGTTGGTCATTCTTTACGGATAACGAACATCGAAATAATGGAAGACTAGAAAATATTATAGGCATGATCAGTATTTCTTTGGGAGGAGATTGTTAATTGCAAAATCCATTGACACATTGAAGCTCACGGCAGCCTTTTTTAACGTCCCACCTTGCCTGCAAAATTTGATACCGAGGTAACTTTACTTGGGAATCTATGCAATAACGGCGATGATCGACCTTGAGTTTGAGCTTTGCGTTGCTTTCGGGTTTCAACATGGTTGCCCATTCACTGTAATTGATAATGACGATGGTGTGCTGCATGGACATTTGAACAATAATAATCTTCACTTGGTCTTCACCATTGGACGATGGATGACATTAGACAACGAGAACCCGACTGCCATGGTTGTGTGACACAACACGACACAACTGTAGACCCAAATATTATGCTCTTTCACAACACAAATTTGGATTAGAACTTTTCGAAATTCTAGACGACTTCTGCTTGCATTCAAACACTTCAACTTCCTGTTGATTCTTTCCCCCGCACTACGAATCAAATCTCGTATCTGAATAAAGAGTGGCATGCAATCGAATGATGTCCGAGACAACACCGGCGTTGATACTTTTTCATTTCTTCGAAAAGAGTCGCTAGACATCTTTAACCGTCTCCACTCCATTGGAGAAGATATAGCCTTCGTAGGACAAGTTCGAAGGGCCTATCCCACAATACCACTTCTACGTGTGTATCGTTTGTCGTGACGGAAGTGCACCTAGACTGACTAGACATGTATGCAGCCAATCTGAGATGCGGATCGTGGTACGCCGATCCAAAAATTGTAGGCCTACAAACACTTTGCCGCTTTGTCCTCAATGCCGAAGGCGAATGTCGTAGTCCGCAAACAGCCCAGCTTATTTCAAATCTACCGACGGCCATTTCAACAATTGGTCCTTTAACTTACGACGTTCCAATCTTCACTTGCTGCCTCTGATAATGGAAGGTAACGGGTATAGAAGCTCACATTGATTTTACAGAAATCGGCTTTACTGATATGATATCTACGACCTTAGCCTGATACTGGTCGACTCTACGCGCTCAGGGAAAAGGATTCCGGATGCGCTCTCCAAAACGATCCCAATTTGGTGTGCGGTCATCAACCGTGCTTTACTCATCTTACACCCAGAGCTAACAAATGATGAAGCAAAGTCTACTTGGGATGATGCTTTATACACCCCTCCTTCGGCTGTGAGCAGGCAGGAGCATAGTCAAATTGAACAACGTCTCGATGACTGGGCTAAGTCGCTCGCGGTAATATATTCGTTAACGAATTAAATGAAGAATGCTAAACAGTTGACAGAATTCTTCATTCTGCCTTCCTATCTTGCCTGCTCCCCTTAGGCCCGTTTGGATCACACCTGGAACTACAACATATCCAGAACTGCCTACAAAACAAAGCAGTCATAATGGTTTCCTTCCCGTCGTCTGTTTATCTGCTTCCAAACAAATCGAACAAGGCGTTGAAAGGCGCTCAAGTGGATTTTCCTACGTTCAAGGATCTGGAGATGACCATGAACTCTGGGGAATGGTCTGTACTTACCACCTAGTCTTCTTACCCTATTTGACCTTGACGTTCTTTCATTTGTTGCAGGGTTTAACCCCTGAAATGTTTTGGGCACACCACGACGAACTTTTAGAAGCGCAGAGACATCAGCTTCCTGAGCTTGTGTCTCGAGTTGTATCCACGCAGGCATCACTTTCCAAACGAGAAGCTTCTTTTCCAACGCCTGTGACCAAAGTCGATGGACGACTCCTCATATGTACCATCTCAGAAGTACCAGAGCCCACAGCACAAGAAAAGTCAGAACAGGGAAATGTTGCCTACTTGATCCTTACCCCGTCTGCCAACCAGGGAGGCATCTTCGACGATCTTGAAATCATACATTTATCTGGCCCCTGGCAAAAGGGGCCAAACAGAATTTTTGCAGTCGATATTACCCAAATCCATGGACTTTATTCGTGAAAACTTAGCTCAAGGGAGGCGTGTTTGCATTGCTTGCGAATCAGGAAAAGATTACAGCGTGGGCGTTGTACTAGCCGCTCTTCAATCATTTTTCATGGATGAAGGGAAGTTAGCTCCATTGAAACCAAAATCAGATGATATTCAAAAAGACACTTCAATAAACCGTAAGCTACAAATCCATTTTGTATCTTCCTTCTGATGCTCGAGTCGTCCGCAGAAGTCGACAAAAATTCAATTCGTACTCGACTTGAATGGATAATAGCAAGCCGCCCACAAGCCAACCCTTCTCGGACGACATTGAAACGGGTCAACGAGTTTTTATTAACACCTTCCTCTTTCCGTGTGGCCTCCAAGCCATAGATCGTAGATTTGCGGCGACATATGCAAGAACAAGAGTCACCGGAAACGAGTTCTTTCCACCTCCTGTACAGTGAATCCTGCCACGTTCGAATAAACGATCATCCGAAACCCAAGCTCTACCCCAGGATTGTAGGTTGACGGGACAACGTAATACTTTCCAGTTGAAAGAGTAGTGGGCTGTGTCGCAACGCCAGCAATGCTATCATCGTATGCTCCAGAAGTCGTTACATGTTTTTGGCGCTCTAAGGAAGTTGCGACGCCGTCCTTCGAACCCGGATACGTGGCTAGATTAAGGGCAGTGGCTGTCGATGGTTGAAGTAGTTGAAGACGAATTCTGCTCCCTGGATTAGCTATAATGCTTTCGTAGCTGACCTATGTAAACTCACATTACTCGTGCCGTCGAAGGAATCTCTAACTCGAATATCGGATTTTGCGAGTACCTGCCAAAGGATGGTCCACCTGCCGCTGTTTCTCCCTCCCTTCATTACCTGATTTCAGATGTTATCGCCTTGAAATTAGACAGAAGACATACCAAGATCCGCGGATGACCTTACTATACATTCCCGCACCTTCTTGCGGTATGGGCCTTAGATCAAATGGATGGGAAGATTCAACTTTCAATGAAAATGGACCCATTTGATGTGGTTCAAATGTCGAAGCGACAACGGTGTATTCTCCAGCTAAAAATATGCTTCAGCTAGACAGAGCGGATTGACCAAACGTACAAAACTAACCAGTAATGCTCTCTGCGATTCTGGCTAGACCATAGCTATACGCACCGGAAGTACCTACTAGATCCTTTGCAGCGAGTCTAACAGTATTGCAATGTTAGCCTGAAAGCACATAACGGAAATTGGATTACACACTCGGATACACGTCGACCTTGTGACCACACCACGGCTACGTTGACCGGAATATCTCTTTTGGTTTGAACAGTAAGTGTTATCTTCGCTTTGTTTTGCACGCCATTCATTTTGTCCGTAGAAGCTTGAACTGGGTGGACAGTTAACTGGTACTGGGGATTCACCATGAAGCTCGGGTACGTGTAATTACCACCGCCCGTTTTAGAAGTGAAGGATCCTTCTAGCTTTCGGGGCAAAGCTGATAAGTTTATGAATTGGCAACAAAAGAGGGGAAGAATACCTTTTCGATGAACGGAGGAGTTGAATTGTTTTCAAGCCATGATATGTTCACGCTGGCTTTCGCATACGCAGTTAAAGTAAAACCCACTTCACGAGCTTCACCGTCGCATGATGCAAAGATGGATAAAACCCCGGACCGTTGAGACCTGGGTATGCGGGTCCTGGACTATAAATAGCCTTCTCATGGCTAGGGCTTAAAGGTAGATAATTCATACGTACAAGGATGTGCGTGCTGTTTGTATATGTTCCCTGTTCTTGTCAACAAAAAGGCACGTCATAACAAAAAAACTCCCTACTTTCGTAAAGAGAAGTCTCTTATTATCGATTATATGGGCCTCTTTGCTTTGATCTTCCACCTCCACCCGTAGGGCGATAAATTCCGACGTTTGGTGAGTGTTAACGACGTGCCTTGTCAGCAGTATCCATATTTCCTCATCCATTTGGCTATCGTTGGTGAATTCGATGTATGCTTGACGAGACCCTGGAAGAGAAACGTCATCATTAACGACGCTAGGACAAGTTGAAACAGAATAAAAGTACCATCATCGTCGCTGGAGCCGCGTTTCCACATTCTGTGTAACGACAATGAATAAAATGTCATTCACAGGCCTTCCATAAAAACATACCCATGAAAGGTCAAGGTTTTCTGCCACATAACAGGATCCCAACTCAGATAAACTCCATCAAATATATTTAACACCTCAGACCATGGTATCTGTAGGGCTCCTTTTTGGTTGTAAGAACGTGAAAAAGGAAAGAAAAGAAAATTTGTGGACACACGGGAGGGTTCCGCTACGGAATCGTTGTTACGAACCCAAGAGTCTAACACCGTAAAGATTCGACCCTCTTCTGTTTCGTATGCGTCTATGGAACAGTCAGTCTTGTGCACAGCATTGCATTTAAATGCAAAGTACCTATGACTGCATAACTGTGCGAAGGCAGGAATGACACGTTTTCCCACTGAATGTAAGGTGACGGTCCAGTCCCAAGAGTGATAACACAATGGCCTGTTATCGTCAGCGATGGTGATAAAAATCAGTAGCCCATTTAAGTACCAGCTGAGAATCCTTTTTCTATCCTTTCCCATGTTCTTTCCCTCTCAAATGTGGAACTGAGGTCAAAGCAGTTTTTAGTAAGCGCCACGTTTCAGATAATAAGAACGTACCTTTTGATTTCAATATGTTCAGGTATCCAACCAGCAAGAGCACTGAAATTGAATGGTACATTTTATCAATGATACAGAAAAAAAGCAAAGGAGTTCCAATATACGCACTGTAGATCAATACTTGAATTCCTATGAAACACAATTGAGGCATTGAGTGTGTTTTACTGTCGAAAGAATTGGGATCACTAACGATCCAGGGAAATCGTATCCTCCCATTAACTTCATATACTTTCCTCAACGTCAGAAACAGCACGTATAGAATGAATATGAAACTCACAGCTTTTTCTAGAAGACTTGGCCACAAAGTCTCGTTTGATACACCACCAGTCGTGGCATCCGAAGGAGAAGGCAAGACTGACATACACATTAACGTGTCTTTATCAGGATGAAATGGTAGTTGATCGTCGATGACTGAAGATCCTTAGTTATTAAAATTTCGATCAACTTAATTAGTATGCACCTATCTAGATGATATTTAGACGGTGTGAATATAGAAGCAGTCATTATCGTCTCAAGTTCACGTACCCGACGCCATCCACCGTTGAATAAAACGCGGACATCGTATCGGCCGTCCATGCTGTTGGCAGTCGGGTAAGAGTTCTGTCGAAACTCAGAGGCACTGTGAATCGACGATTCAAGCTTAGACGTAGTTAGCATCAAGCTGGTATTCTAGTTCGCTCGACGTACAGATGAACCAAATCTGCGGCTGTGTTCAAGACAGACCGATATCGAGGCACAAACGGAGCAATCAGTGACAATATGTTGAAGAATTTCTTGCGGTAGAATACGTTGCTGTCTTGAAGTGGGAGCCATAGAGATGGTAGAGCTATGCCAAACACTTTGAGTATGAGTCCGCATTATTTAGCGAGTTAGATACTTACTTTGGACGGCGCCATATAGGCGAGACCTTTTCTTGTTCGGGAGAAAGTTTGGGTTGACCATCCGGATCGCTGAACAGTGCCCCGAAAAGCATGAACGTTAAGTTGGTTCCAAATAAAAATAAAAACTGACGTATAGGTAGACGAATGTGTCCTTTTAATGACAACTGGATCATCCCACAAAGGAAAGAAGAGTCCGTTGATGTTGCCTCCTTTGCTGAGCACATAAAACTGTTCCTCTGCGGTAACTTGAATGAATGTATCAATAAACTGCTTCAAAACGTACGAGGTGAAAAGTGGTTAATGCCAATGGGAGTCAATTTCATGTCCGTCGCCGGTGTGCAGGTTTGATCAGATATTGAAGTTACGCCTCCTCTAGGTTTTTCGATGAATCTTTTGATCTTTTCAGCTCTTTCCAAGGCTTTGGCGGCATTCGTCTTCCATTTCTGTTTAGTCTTGTCATCCACTGCGGTCGATCGGCTGAGATGAAGGAAAGACTCTGCAGCTTTAATGTAGAGTCTGAACGCTTGATCGTAGTTCTTAGCAAATTCTGCTTTAGAAGCCTTAGAAGATGTTGCCTGCCCAAGGGGATGAATACTCATGATGGATCCTATACGAAGATTTGAATTAGAAGCCCACCTCTGCATCTCGTTCAGAGGATTGCATTATTGCTCCTTTACGATGTACAATAAATCAAGAAGAATGCGTCTCAAGCCTTCCGTCTTTTGCACGAAGTCAGCTTGATATGTATAGACGGCCGCCCCTTCGCCGCTCCTGGAGAATCAGTAGACTTCTTGACGAGTTGTAAAGAAAGCAGAGAAGGTGTTGTTCTGAGTATGTGCCTCAAAACCGAGATACAGTCCAAATAAATTGTGAGAGAGAACCAGTGGTTGCGGTCGTACTAGTAAAGAATGCAGTGTCTGAAATGACGTTCTAGTCTAGAAGAACGGGGCCGGAAATTCCGGTGTTTCGTTTCACGTTCCCAGGCCGACTTCGTCTGGTCGCCCCAATTGTCCATCATCTTAAGTACTACACGGATGCTTGATGGACAAAAATATACGAGCACAAAGAAAATATGCTGCCTAACCCTATCCTATATGCTGGCCGCCAAGTCTTGAAGCATCCAGGTGGGCCGCTGTTGACTAAGTATTGGTTGACCTTCTCCGAATGCTTCCGAATGTCGCAAGTTGTGAAAGCACAAGCTCAACTGTCAGCTAAACTCGTCCCTTTACTGGTGAGTTAGCAATTCTTGCGCATCCAGGAATACTTCGTGGCTGACAAAACATGACTTGTGTCGACTCCTAATCTATCAGTCAATTAGTAACTAAACAGTTGCGAAACGACTTCATAAGCATGGCTAACCAAATTTCTTGAGGATACCTCCGACGTCAACGTAGAAGTAGACCGTTCAATATCGCCATACAGGAATAACTACTAAAAGCGACGAGGCCTTCGAGTCTATCCTGTACTCGAAAACAGGACTTTGTCATGCAAAGCATTGCTAAAGTGCCGTATCGATAGGAACTGCTTGACTAATGCTGCTTGAATCGTCTTGGGACCAGGAAGACACTGAATTCTGCAGTATAAGAAGATTGCTAGACTTGCTAGACTTCCTCACTGCAGCATTAGTTCCTACTTCAAGCTAACTATCAACTATGTCTCCTACTCAAACAGAAATCTTCATTACGGGTGTTACTGGTACGATGTCTTTTGTAGTCCCCGTTGATGATTTGCTAACTGATTGTATGCGCAGGTTACATAGGGGTTCTATCCTCTCTCGCTTGCTAGAGCATCCAGATCACCGTAGTCACCACATCACTGTACTGGTCCGTTCGGAGGAACGCAGCCATAAATTCCAGGAACTAGGAATAAAATCAGTCACAGGTTCTCTCAAGGACCTACCCCTTTTAGAAGACCTTGCTGCAAACGCTGACATTGTGATATCAACGGTGGGTCCCTTACCTTACCCATTCATTTGTTGTATCTTGCCTGAGCGATACATTGATCACTCAAGGCCGACTCGGACGATCTTGACGCAACTCGGGCCATTCTGCAGGGACAGAAGAGATATCACGCATTAACTGGACGTGCCTCTATATTGATACATACGGTTAGTCCTGTAGCTCACATATTCACATGAGTTGCTGACAATTTTTTATTAGTCTGGCACAGGTGGGGTTCCCCATTCCAGTCTCGTGTCGACCAATTATCTGACGTTACGGTGTTAGGTGTTCTTACTGATGATGCCGTCGGAAACTATCCGGGCAAGACCATCTACGATGATATGGACCTGGAACAGATTGAAAGCCTGGCAGATACCCAGCTACACAGGGATGTCGATCTTGAAATTGTTAAAGCCGATAAAGAAGGTAAGATATTCAAAGATTGGCCAAAGATCTGATATAATGGTGTTCATCAACTTCTAAGGATACATTAAATCATATATTATTTTGCCATCGACCATATACGGCATTGCGAGTGGCCGCATCGCTGAATTGGGTCTCCAAAACCGCCAGTCCATACAAATTCCAGTATTAATACGGGCCGCGTTGGCTCGTGGCAGGAGTGGAATAGTGGGCGAGGGAAAGAACATATGGGTAAATGTTCACATTGATGATAGTAAGCTCTCTTTTGGTGGTTTAAGCGCACTGTTGTCTTACAAGTAGTTCAGTTGCCGACCTCTACATCGTGCTCTTCAATGCCATCAAATCATCTCCAGACAAAGTTGGGCACGGTCGTGAAGGCTTTTACTTTGGTGAAAACGGAGAGCACACACTCTATCAAGTTGGGAAGGCAATTGGCGAAGCGCTGGTCAGTCTGGGCAAAACAACCGATCCAGAACCCTCTTCCTTCACTAAAGAAGAGGTTGAAATGTATCTCTTTGTATGTGGATGTCCAAGAACTATCATTCTGCGATTTTTGAACTGAACAATATTGACAGGGAAATACGGTCCCATGGGGTACCAACTCTCGTTGTCGCGCCAACAGGTCAAGACTGATTGGTTGGGCGCCGTCTAAAACGACCAGTGACCTCTTTGCCAGCGTGGGACCCGAGATTGAAACAATTCTGAAAGAACGCGCTACTGCATAGATTACAGATTAATGTTGGTCTTTTGGAACAAGCCTATGGAAAGTGTTTTCAATCGTAGTCTTTGCGATTCTCTGTATGAGATTGTCATCTGCGCATTTAAAAGATGAACACATCCCATGTAAGCAAATCTTCTTTAATAGTCATAATTCTTTGGCGGTTTCACGCCGGGCAATGCACAAAGCCTTCGCAATTTCCCAAGGGCTCCATATAGAAGTAACGCTGACCAAAATGCGAAGGCGAATAATGGCTTCGATGATCGAAGATTGATCAAAGAGACTGCATACGCTGGAACGTCATAACGCATGATTATCAATCGATAGGTCCATAATAAACAATTCTACATAAGCATCACCATAAGCACATGCAAAGTGCTTGTCTTATTCTTCCCTCAAACAATCCCCGATCGATACACTCTCCTCCAAAGTCTTCAGCAAACACTTAAACGATGTCCTCGAAAACCAAAATCTTGATGACGGGTGTTACTGGTGAGCAATTTGAGCATGCTGTAGCCCAGAGCCCTGACGTCTCGAATCTCGATAATGACAATATTCGCAAGGTTATATCGGAGGTGCTGTCCTCACACGCTTTCTCAAACACCCCGACTTTGCGTCTTTCAAGATCACAGCTCTTCTACGATCTCCAGAGAAGGCAGAAAAGCTCAGGACCCTCGGTGTCGATGCAGTTGTGGGTTCACACGATGACGCAAAGTTGATGGAATCCCTTGCGGCAGATCACGATGTCGTCATTGCAACGGTACAAGCGCTCGTGATGCAAATCCGCCTTTTCGTTATTGACGCGTTTGACTTCGTGCAGGCAGATGCAGATAATTACGAAGCTGCCATAGCCACTTTGAACGGACTGAAGAAACGCCATACTGAAACTGGTACCGTTCCCATTTTCATACACACAGTACGTTATCCGTAGCTGTTGAATGCCTTACATTGTTCTCTTTGCTTATGTGTCGATATTAAGTCTGGAACTGGTGAGCATAACACTGTCTTGTATTCATTTTACTCAACTCGTATTAAACGGTGTAGGCGTCCTCGCTGACACTGCCGGAGGAAACTTCGCTGGCGAAACCATATACGATGATGCAAATCCCGACCAGATTGAAACTCTTCCGGACACACAGTTGCACCGGAACGTCGATCTCGAGATTTTACGTGCAGATATAGAAGGTAGCTTACAGTGTTGAAAATTTTACACCAGTTCGAGAAACTAATAAAAATTTAGGCTACCTCAAGAGTTATATCGTGTTTCCCTCGACCATCTGGGGAATTGCCACAGGTGTCCTCGTTGAGAAGGGCATTGCAAATTCACACTCAATCCAAGTCCCAGCACTCATTCGCGCTTCATTGAAACGTGGGCGAGCAGGAATGATTGGAGCAGGTAAAAATTTGTGGCCTGACGTCAATATTGAGGAAGGCAAGCCCTAATTATCTTTACTTTGGTTAGAGAAATATCTCTGACTAGTCAATAGTGGCCGACCTGTACATTGTGCTATTTGATTCTATTCGTTCGAATCCTTCGACCGGACATGGACGTGAAGGAATTTATTTCGGAGAGACCGGAGAACACAGCCTATACGAGGTAGGGAAAGCAATCGGAGAGGCCATGGTGGCGCTTGGAAAATCAGACAATCCAGAGCCCACTACCTTTACTAAAGAGGAGATTGACAAATACTTCGGGGTAAGAATCTCAAGGAATTGGTGAATCATCTGTGACTGAAGTGGGATTTTGTAGGGATCCGATTACCTAGGTTCGAATTCGCGCTGCCGGGCAAACAGATCTAGGGCCATAGGCTGGAAAACTGTGAAAACGAAGGCAGACTTCCTCGCAAGCATCAAGTCTGAGGTAGAAGCCCTGGACAAGAAATAGTCGGCCTTGGGCGTGGACAACCACAGCTAATGTTGAGAAATCAATCTGTCCTCATTTTGCCAAGTATTTCTGTTTGAAAATGCACACATCTACAACTTGAAAGTGTCTTCATTAAGTAAGTAAAATCCACCATCGTGTACAAGACGGAGAAAAACACCACATTACACACTTACGAAGTTGTTTTTGAACTCGAATACCGTGACTTTGCGGATTGTCAATGACTGCAGGCAACCAGGTTCAATCGCGAGATCACTCTCCTAAATGAAATATAGCTTCTAACGGGGCTACGTATGGCATTTATTTTGTGGCATGGGTACAATTTGATTTCGATCATTTCATTGGAGCAATAAAGTACATATATCAGTAATCATCTCAGAAGTCAATTAGTAATATTCATCCAATAAGATGCATTCAGGGTGTTAATGTTCCCGACTTGAAACTCATCGTCAAATCTTGCACTCGGGGGTTTTCTCCACAACCCGTGATCGCATTTTCGGAATTAAGTGAGGCATATATCCTTTAATTACACAAAGCTGATAACGAGAGCGCAGCTTCATTCCGAAGCCCAACTGTGCTTCTCCATTGTACCCAAATAATACATTTTCAAGTTGGGCCAACAATTCGCGCTGTAATAATGGTATGTTTCTTCCGGATTTAAGTCCTACTCCTAATTCCAAAGTAAAGGGTTTTCAACTCTATTGAATCAAGATAGCAAGAACAGTGTACGTGCGAGCCTGAGTTGCTATAAATAGAAATAGCAGGGTTCTAGTATCGCGGGGGCCCAGAGCTCGACAATACTGGTGTTAAACAAATACAAGAAATACAACAGAAAGCCATCTGTCACCAAAAAAGATAGTATAATGATAATGAATAAACTCATAGGAGGGACAAAGAAGCACGGCACAAATCGAGCCCAGATGAATCGCAATATGTTGTACAATCTTCATCAGGTTGGTAATCGTTTATTAACTTGGAGGAAGAACGAGTACACGCAATCTATATCCATGACATTGCCAGCCATACTCTGTGCTACTCTGACTCAATTTCCTCTGAAGCGGGTGATGAAAATATTGGCGGGACCGCAAAATCCGAAGGGAGTCAATCTTCTTTCATTGATTGCAATACAACCTATGAGAAAACAATAATTTTATGATTATGAATCCACTCTTCATTTCGCTTATAGTGAACATGCACATAAAGTGGTCAAGGGAGGCCAAAGGCATAAAAGCACAGAGAGATTCATTTGTAGGCTTAAGCTCCTTTCACTCTTTCCTGCAATAAATTTCAAACAATGTCGTCGAAAACCAACATCCTCATGACCGGTGTGACCGGTGAGCGCTTCGACCATACAGTTCTAAAGTGCCATATGGGAAATTAACGATTTGAAAGGTTATATCGGAGGTGCTGTACTCGCGCGCTTTCTTGAGCACCCTGACTTCGCGTCTTTCAAGATTACAACTCTAGTGCGTTCTCCAGAGAAGGCGGAGAAGCTGAAAGCGCTAGGCGTCGGTGTCGTAGTGGGATCTCATTCCGACAAAGGGCTCATGGAATCTTTGGCGGCAGACAGCGATGTCGTCTTCGCAATGGTATCAGATTGTTATGCAGCATTTGTTGCCGGTGTTACTAAATCATTGGATCCTCTTCATAGGCTGACACTGACAACCTTGATGCTGCAACAGCGACACTGAATGGACTGAAAAAGCGTCATGCTAAGACGGGAACACCTCCCATTTTGATCGAAACAGTGAGATTATCCTAACAGTCAGAGTTGTCAATGCACTTACCTTCCACATGATATATCAAGTCCGGAACAGGTAGGCAACTTAGCTTTACGTTCCACAATCAATAAATGACCTAGGAATGGTACAGGCTGCCTGACTGACAACTCTGAGGGGAACTACAGCACTGAAACCATCTACGACGATGCTGATCCCAACCAGATAGAGACTCTTCCAGATACACAGCCGCACCGGAATATTGACCTCGCGATTTTGCGAGCAGATAAAGAAGGCGAGTAGCAGAAACCGCTGCTAGTTTGTGCACTGCAACAAACTAAGAAAATATTAGGATACATCAAGAGTTATATCGTGTTGCCTTCAATGATTTGGGGGATTGCTTCTGGTGCCCTGGTCGAGAAGGGCATTCAAAACCCACATTCAATCCAAGTACCGGACCTCATTCGTGCTTCTTTGGCTCGTGGTCGAGCAGGGATGGTCGGAGCGGGGAAGAATATATGGCCGAATGTAAACATTGAAGAGGGCAAGTTCGATGGGTAACCATTGCACTTCGAGAAGCCGACGCTGACGATTCGACTGTAGTGGCAGATTTATACATCGTGTTGTTCAATTCTATCCGAGTAGATGCTTCCACTGGACACGGACGTGAAGGCATTTACTTCGGCGAGAACGGCAAACATAGGATGTACCAAGTCGCGAAAGCCATCGCAGAAGCTCTGGTGACGCTTGGCAGATCAGATAATCCTGAGCCTTCTTCCTTCACTAAAGAAGAAACTGATAAATACTCAGTGGTAAAAATCCATTACCTGGACAATATACGAGAGTTAATCCGTTTTTTCAGTTGTACTCTCATTCCAGCAATAACTCTCGTTGCCGAGGAAACAGATCCAGAGCAATCGGTTGGAAACCCGTTAAAACGATGGAAGACTTCCTCGCGAGCATCAAACCGGAGATTGAGGCCCTGGCAAAGAAATGGGCTATGTAGAAAGAGAGCTATATCCGTAATAACAAAGCTAGTGCCGGAATGGACAAATCTTGATGTTAGTCATTACGACCCGAATAAGATATTACATGGCTTGAACAAACGACTACAGGCGTGATTGTGTCGCTGGGAAAGCAACGGCCTCAGCTGTTCGAGCGGCTTCGCCATATTGTAGAAGCCCGACATAGGGCATTATGTTGTATTTAAGAACATAGTTCGCAGGCGGTACGCCACTAGGAACCAGGATACTGCGTAAGTCATGAAAGAACGCAGTGACAGAATACTTACTTGAAGGAGGAGGATATATCGCGGAAGACATATTTGTTTTTGCCCTCAAATTTGATGAACGCATCTTCCTTTCTTCGGACTATGCGGTCCCAGATAACCACTTCATTCTTCACCTAGTAGTAATTCTCGATGATTAGAAAGAGCTGTTTAAGAATATCGCGGTTCGCAAACGCACTCCTTTCTTATTCGCGTATTCAGCCTCTAGGTATAGGAATAGCTGCTTTGTATTCCAGTGAAACAGAGGGGTAAGGTCTGCATTAAAAAAACAATGAATCGTCTGAGGGAGTGGCAAAGAAAGGAACCTCATACCTGCTGTTATATTGAAGTGAACAAACGCCAAATCCTGCTTTTTGTTAGGGTATCTTCGCGCATTAGACGAGACTCTGTTCTCGAGCAAGCAGTCTAAGTGTTGAGGAGAGTCAAGCAGCGGCAGACGCACACTTTAATAGAAGAAATTGCGAGGTCTCCTTGAGGGTTTGCTGTGAATAGGAAAGAGGACAGAGCAATGGCGGCCAACAGTGTCATCATACATGACGACAAGAAAGCAGAAACATTGTTGACTCTGGAGAATATACTGTGCATGTTGGGTATACGGTTGAGGGTTTGGAGAAGACACGTTGATGGTAATTGAACGGACACGATCGTGTACTTGCGTATGTTTGGCTGGACCTTGACACCGTCGCGCGCGTCAACTCGCGGGCCGCCTCATAGAGTAGCTCCCTTCTAATTGAAAATGGCTGCTCTACACCCGAAAACTATGGTTTCCAGTTGCAATTGACACTAGGAACGAAAATAATGTCCTGCTCAGCATCTGTAGCTGCTTCTCTTCCACCTCCGACACCGCTGCATATTCTCCGGTCACATACGTCTCCTGTGAGCGCAATCGCTTGGTCCGACGATGACGAACGAATATATTCTGCGGATGCCTCTGGCAAGGTTATTGTCACCTCGACACGTTCTTTACGCGCTATAACATCCTGGATGGCGCATACTGACTCGATCCTCGGAGTTGAAGAATGGGATGAATACATTGTAACGTCTGTATGCATTGTGGTCCTGCTCTTGATTGGCATTGATTCAGATCATGAAGCCATGGACGAGATAACAAACTTCATGTCTGGCAAAGGATCAAAGAGCTTCCATCTTCTGCCAGAATTGGTGGCTCGGCAGGACTGCCAAATCTTCCTACCCCTACTCTCTGTTATTCATTGGACGTCAATGCTCTCAATTTCTGTCGTTTCTCTTTGCTGAAACTCTCAGACGGGACTCAGGACAATCCCAAACGAAAAGCTTTGGTAGCCCTTCCAAACCTAATCGACTCTACCACAGTACGCGACCTTGCTTTTCCGATGGCATCTTTTGAACTTAGGACCTTTTCAGGCAGATATTTGGTCGTTGCCACAGACAGATCGTTTACATGCTGCTATTGGACAAGAGACAAAAGGTCTTCCTATTGTAAATCCAAACGGAAGAAACAACTCAGGTATATCATCGATCAATCGAAGCTGATCTCGTATTCTCATATAGTGATTAGGTATCATAATGTCTTTACACCTCTACCAGCAGGGCCATAGCAACCTAGCACCATCTCCGTCAGAATATAAAAGTCTCAGAATCCTGGTAGCTTACGAGGACGGAAGTGTGGTACTTCGGGAATATACACGAACAGCTAAGGAAATTTCAGTTGAAGGCCAAGGATGGATTATACTCTGGAAATCCAAGCTTCATGTTGAATCAAGTGCGAAATTCGTTTTTACACACGATTTCTCTGACTCTTTTAATAGTCATGGCAATGAGGGTGTCTCGAGCCAATGACTTTGCAGTGACTGTGTCGGCAGATCACATAATTGGTCGTTATGATCTAAGAGTACTTGCATCGTCCATATTCATTCTATTTGTAACCTTCTCACGTGTCTATCAGAACGGGCACCCACCATCGGAAGAACGAGGTGTTACCTTTCGATCCAAGCATGCTGGAAATGGGTCAATAGCAATAAGAGATGATGGCAGGGTCTGTGCCGCTGGCGGTTGGGATGGAAAGTAAGGCCTTTCTTCTTTTCTGAAGAAATTGGCCCACTAATTTAATGCCAGAATTCGATTATTTTCTACGAAGTCCTTCAAGCCACTTGGGACTCTGAAGTACCACAAGTCAGCCTGTCAATGCATTGAATTTGCTCGAGCATTCAAAGCGCCATCACCCATTGAATCAGCTGGAAAGGGTGACGAAGATGACGACGAATACGAAGATTTGAGCATGGACGAAATGAGTGAGAGATCTCGGTGGCTAGTGGCAGGCGCGAAAGACAACCGCATCTCAATTTGGTCTTTGATGACTTTCGAGAAATGATTATAATGATCACAGTCAAAGGGGTACAGACTAACAAGAAAGAATTTGTATTATAGACAAGTAAACGAGTGTGAGTGTACAATGAGAAGGGTCCTAGTAACAATAACAAATTAGACTGGTAGCAAGAAGCGGGTCTTCAGATAGGGGAGAACATATGGTAAATAGTAGTTTCTATTTTAAAGGATTCCAGCCGCCCTGAGGTTCCTTTGCAACCTTGCATCCTCCAAAACACGTTGTGAGGGAATAACGATAGTGTTACCAAATTCATCCCCATGAACAATGGACTGCTGTTGGCCTGGTGGGGCACCAATGCTGATTCCGAAAACGCTTTCCAACCCACGCCTAACAGCTGCGTCGTTTTCAAGCTGTTCTGTACTCGGAGGAATAACTGGAGTCCTGACGGATTTCTCCCAACGCTTGACTCTCCAGTAACCTATGATCGAGGAGAGTAAAAGGAACCATCCTGGGAAAGGATTAGCTTAAGTATATTATACAATGAAGCGATTTATGGTTACCAAGGGTCATGAATAAGAAAGAAAGCCAGTCTTTCGATGTCGACGATAGCACCTCAACCTGAGTCGAGGTAGATGCGTCAGTCACTGCATCGGACGTTGTCGGCGCAGGAGGGTCGTCCCAGCCATTGCCTGAACTCGGGTCTGTTCGACCGTTGTCCTCACCGAAGTTCCGCGAGTAGAATCCGTATTGTATGAGGGTGAGTCCAAGCCCTGCCCGAGAACCAAATTTGGCAGCATGGGATGTGTGGAGAAGATAAGTAAGAAGGAACCCAATAAATTGGAAGAAAAACGAGATGAAAATGTTGAGGCAGAAAACCAGGAAGGAACCTGTTGGAAGATCGTCTATAATCATGTCACCACCTGCCTCTAATCCTGCGGGGGCGTGTATCGTGGTCTCCCAATACGGTGGCACGGTATCCTGCTGGGCTTCCAGATACGACTGTTGAAATATTAACCAACTAATTAATATGTACACGAAATTGGACGACTTACGGGTGGGCTCTCTTTTGATTATCTTCGGGCACTAGGTGGATATCACCCTCCTCTGTCCGAACCACTCGCGCAGCCTGCGGTTTAGCCGTAACATTCGCAAACACGCCGTCATTCTCGATTCCTCCCCCAACCCGCGAAGAGCCGGTTGGAACAGCCTGATAATGAGTGGGGAGAATTGCCCCGACAGCTCTTCTAAAGAAAGATTGTCTTGGCTTTGGTACATCTATGGGAGCAGTGGGAAGAAGCCCATTAGAGTTTCCAAAGTCGTTGGGAAGCGCCCGCGAAGATGGACGAGGGGGGGAACCAGGTGGAGGAAAGTCATACTCCCGTTCAAAGTCGTAGCCGGCTGGAATAGCGCTTGTTTCAGTCTTCGAAGGGGTTTCTATCCTGGAGAATTCGACGTCGTTTGTAAGACGTGTGGATTCGTGAGCGGTGTGTTCGTCGTTCTCGTCGTCATCGAGACCGAATGCATCCTCCATTTCTCGCTCTGCATCCGGCGCTGAGCGTGGATTTGCGAGAGGTGCGTATCGACCAGACATCTTCAAATCGATAAAAAGAGAAATAAAGGGAGGCTGCGGGACTAAAGTTGAATGTCGAACACCCAGCCCTACGTGACAGTAAGAAAACGTATGTTAATGACCACGGCACATCAAGTTAGAATCAGCTCGTTTCTAACATAGCCACATTCAGCATCGGATCAGCCCATGACTAATGATTCGTGCAAGCCCAGTGCCTCAGCTTAACTTACAAGCATACATCTCTGATTGCCCTACCTTAAATAATGTCTTGTCATCTAGGCCTATCTAAGCGTGATTTGGATGCGTTCAACGTTATGATATAATAATTACTGGTCCGGTTACCACATTTCCAAAGAACTACGACCATATCACAAATTAGGAGGAGCATCTGGAATGCTCGAATAGTCGTCCGAAGTCTGGCGCTGCAATAATAAACGCCCACAACCCACACAGAACCTCTCGAGAGGGGCGGAGGGTCCAATATTTATACGTATGAGGAACAGTACGCATTGCACACCTTCCAAATGCTCGTAACGCGCTCCAATGGAGAAGCAAACGCGAATGCAAGGAATGGGGAAGGCTTTCTTGAAAGGTTGTTGCCTGCTGGTCATGATGAAGAGCTCTGGAAAAGATTCTCGTTTTTGTTACAAAGCACCCGCGTAGCAGAACTCGCGTGTTGTTGGGCAACAGTGATAAGCCACTGTATAATATTCGTGGTTCTTGGGTGATACATATGATCAATGCGCACACACTTTTCTTGACAAGAAATTGTGGCTCGTAGAGTGGTGTTAAGGATTTGAGGGCAGACCAGTAGCAGGCCTGGAAGAAGTTATAAGCCAGATGAGGATACCAATTCCCCATTTACACTGGACCAATAGGGATCGACAGAGCAACTTGATAGCAGAGAAAAACTACTCCAGTGTCTAATAGTACAGTTTAGTTCTACATACTGATACAAATCCAGGGCGCAGGTTGGACTCACAAACTCTGGAAAGCGATATCTAGTCCACACCCATCACATATCATCCACGCTCCATTGATAGCTTTCTGCGCCTCTTCGTTTTCTGGCGTTCTTGCTTTCGAAGAACTTCTTCTCGAAACCATTACCTCGGTCTACAATTGAGAGTCTGTTCAATATTGTGTCAGAACGAAAGAAATGAACATAAACGTACCAACTCCATCCCATCTATATCCGGGTTTTATACCGAATCTGTTGGGGGCGGAGGAGGTCCTGTGTATTCAGGTTTTCGCGGACCCTTGGCTCTGGTTTTCTGTATATTTCAATTCACGTCAAAATATGTCGTCAAAGCGATTGCATCAGAGCTTACCGTTAAGAAAGCGGCAGCGGGGTCATTCCATAGCTCCTTGGCCTTCAGGTCTTCGTTTAAGTCTTTATCATCTGCACGTCTAGCAAATGGTGCATCCCTGTTCTTCTCCAGTTCCTTTTTCCGTTTCTCGGCTTCTTCTCTTTGCACCAAGCCTTTACCCCATTCCATCTTCTGTGCGTCTTTCTCCTCTTTTAACCGCTTCAACCTAGCAGCCTCAGCTCTTGCTGCTTTCGTGTCTATCTTCTTGCCAGAAGCATCACGATACACTGTCTCCTGTGCGCGTGCAATTTCTTCTTCAGTTAATTTGTCCGTCGTGGTGATGTTATTTTGTGGGAGCATCTTCTTGAGTTGTTGAGCGTTCACAAGCCCTCCAACAAAAGGCGCGTCGACAAGCATAGGCTTTTCATCAGGTGGTGGGCTCTCTTCCTTTATCTGTGCGTCTCTCAAGCCCTCCTGAACCGTGATCCAACTTGACTCGGCGGCGGCGCTCGCAACCTTCCGTTTCTTGAAACCTCGATCCTTTTCTATAACGGCTTCAGCAAGTTCATCTGGGTCCTCTTCTTTGGCCATTTCCCCCCAGCCACCGTCCTCATCGCGTATCATAGTTCCTCCTGCCTGGGGTTCTACGACATCCTTTACCTTCCGTTTCTTTTTCTTGAGAGGCGCCGATTTCGAAAGAATGGCTTCTGCCTTTGGGCCAGACATATATTTTTCGGCCAGATACGTTTTAAGATTAGACATGGTTGATGGTTTTGTCGGGCGAAAGAGCAACCTCTGGAAACCGAAATGATAGAGTTGGTATTACATGTGCTAAATACGTTCATATACAACTCGGATGGCACTGTTCAAGGCACATTATGTAAGGCACATCTGACGGTCCGGCAACCCGTATTAACTGACTCCCAAGGTTCTATCCTAGGTTCATCTCCCGAGTTCGACTGCTAGAACATATAAAATTTGTAATCGTAGACAGAGATATACTTGAAGTTGGCTCACGGAGGATCTTATTTTTCTCAGGAAAGTCCAATAACCAAATCATACTAGTTACATGTATGTACTATCCTACATATTCGTACCCTGCTCATGAGTCGTATTCTACAGATTTGTTATTAATTGGCCCATAATCGACTCACTCCAAGCGCGAATCATTCAGACATAGTAAATTTCAGAGACAAGCCTTCAGACGCCATATCATCTCCGTGGACTACCTATCGTGTCGTTCTCCCCTTCGGTTATCGGCTGGTATGCATAGTTGTCTGAGGGTGAGCGTGCCCTGTAGCCCTCTCCGATTACGGGAGTATGCACCAAGGCAATGTCTTCTTCCGATGGAGATATGCGACTGAGGAAGAAGACCACGGCGTACAGTAGGCATGCAGCGAGAACAAATATGGCCTCCGGAAAGTTGACCACACTCGACCCATATGTCAATGCATAAATATATGGCTTTTTGAATGGATGGGTGAGATGAAAAATTAGATTTCAAAAGGAAAGAAAGCTCACCGATACGATATGTCCGATAGCAGACAGTACACCTAGTGCTCCGAAAAGAGCACCGACCTCTGATCCTCGTCCACATGCATGTAGACAGACCGCACCCAGGGAGTGTAAGGCTGGATTACCCCCTGAGGTGAAGGATGATAGACATGATAGCGCCACAAACACTGGTTGGGATCTATCACGCGCAATGGCTACAAGACTGTCTGCCAATCCATCTACAGCAAGAGATATCGAGGCCAAGTATCGGTCGAAGTTTAATTCGGCCGCGATATCGTGCGCATTTGGAGTGCTCCCCGAAGCGCTAGTGGATTTAGGCTTGAGGTATGATAAAATAACTGAACGTAATATATGGGTTAACATTAAACACTAGACAGACAAGCAGCAAACAGAGCTTACTTGGAAGGAACACTAATAAATTGAAGGCTCTGGATATCCAGAGAGTTGACATGTAGTAGCCGAGCTATTCAGGTGATTAGTGGAAGCGCAACTTTGGGAATTTCGTAAATTACCTCAGCAGTGGTCCATGTGTAGACATGTTGCGCGTATAAATATTTAGCAGAGTAAACGCCCTAAGCATCGGACAAGTCAATTCATTGTCCCATAGGTTGTGGAAATAAATGCTCACCGTGGAGACAATGTAGAGGAACAAGCTCAAGCCCACGAACGTCATATTGTAATTGTACCTAGAAGAGCCGGGTATACGACGAGGAGTAAACATGGAGATGGGTAATAGCAATGCGGAGATGAAGTTGACGAATAGGCGACGAACTGCCAACACCGGGGATGCTTTGAACGACAGGTCATCTCGCACCCGAGATACTACTACTTCAGTTGGCAGTGTTCGCGACTCGGGACAAATCAAAATCACGTAAAGCAAGGTGAAGGTAATGAGGCCAATGCTTCCGAAGAAGAATCCGTCACTATAACCTTTAGGCGGGAAAAATAGACCCCCGAGCTGTGTATTGCGCAGTTATCAGTATTGCGATTGCAAGCTTACTATAAATCATACCCATGGTCCTATGGCCAACCCGACAAAAACCATTCCTTGAACGGTGGAGAATATTTTAGATCTATGGCTTGTCAATGCTCCATTCTCTGTAAAAGGATTTAATGTGTCCCACCGAGATCCTTGTCGAGTACAATCTGAGATATATCTGCAAAGAAATCAAAACGCGTCGTCAATATGGATGGAATCTTGGCTCACGCATGAACGACGCCGTTGAAGGTCGACAGACCACCCACAAAGCCTTCTACAACTGGGCCGACGAGAATGAGGGTTTCCGCGTAACGTCCAAAAAAGGAGTTCGGTCTCATCACGAAAACAAATACTGCCTCCCTGTAAGTCATTCGTTAGTCAATTGAAAGAAATGGGTTTTGAACTCAATTACATGCTCAAAGCTCCAATAAGAAACACTGATAAAATGAGCTTCCGGCCATGAGTATCTCCTAGTCTGCTCCAAAATCCTGTGGATATTGCGCTGAGAACGCTCATAGTCGTTACGACGGCTAATCAAATCCTTCAGAGACGTCTTGAACAGGTATACAAGAGGCTTGCTGACCTGCTTGTATCCTAGCGGCCCGAGCTTGCACCTCAGCATCCCCACAGTTCTCCATGAAAGACGAGAGAGATGATGTAACCCCTGGCGAGTCTTTACTCAGAGACCGGCAGGCTATGGTTTTGTAGACCTGTATACGGGGAGACATAGTCACTCCTCGCTATACAACACATTTAGAGACTGAGAGAGAGCAAAATAACGTAAATTACATACCGACATGGACATGATCAATACCACAGGAATTAACCTGGAAAATATGGCATTGAGTTTTCAACTGAAACAGCAGCCGAGCGCAATATCAAACCAAAAAGGATGTGCATCCCGTGAGAGGCGCCTGAAAAACCCGTTTGCTCTCCATGTTGACCGTCGCATGCGAGGAGTGGTTGAGCCTAAAAGTGTGTCTTCTTCGGAAGCTTCACCCTGCGTTGAACGTGTAGTCATTATTCCGCGGTCACGAGTCTGGTGGGAATGAGTCCCGAGAAGGGCAAGCAAGGAAGCGAATGGCTGCTAAGTGAGTGAGGTTGGTTTTATATGGCGTCCAGATCGTAGTATGTGCTCGTGGAAAGCAGTGCTTGTTTTACTGTGTCAATGGGAGGCAGGGGCGACTGGCAGGATTGACAATTCCCCCCACAAGTCCTTTATCAGATAGCCACATCACAGCACATCACCCCGCGGATCTAAAATTATCATCAAATTAATCACGTGCTGTGTTGTTTCATCCTTATCTGATAAGGGCCGACCCACATCGGCGGCAACAATTTACCCTTTAACTGTCTTCACTTCCACGGTCACCACTTCACACCATTCCTTGTACTGGAACACACCCTCATGAGTTTTTCTGGGATTGTAAACTTTCTTTCATCGTGGAACTCCCCTTAACTCCCTGCCCTTTCTAGGATTGTTGGGGGTTTGGCTTGACGGCTGGGTATCCGAACTGTCGAAAGAAGGTACTTACAATCAGATCAGTCATCGTCTTAGTCTTCCTTGGTCATTCCAGGCTTGTAAGTATACCTCATCCTACATCATCTGCCGCCTAAAATTGGAAACGACATATCCAGCCCGTTAACGGCGTAAAGCCATGTGCTGGTTTTGATACATAACCGCACTCCGGCCGATCTGGTACCCGTCGGATCCTTCGCCCAGGGATTAGGCCAAGGACCGCTTGGGATTTCATACACTGACTCCTGGATCCTTCGCCTTGAGTAATTATTTAAAGCCTCGCGGAAAAAACGTTTGGGCCTGATGAATGGGCGGAATCATGACGCCACGCAATACAATCCCTCTCTCTACCCACAACCTCGGTACTACTATTACCTCAATTTTGTTTGAAACTGAAATCGGGAGTGAAAGATATATTTCACCCGTCTCAAGGAAAAAATTAGTTACCACAGAATATTAGTACCGGTTTAATTAGGAATGAATTTTAAGTTGCAGCTGGCATACACCAGTTATGTATTCTAATTGTCATCAAAGTAAGAATCGGCGTTGATAACCGTGTGTGTATAAGCGCTAAATATAGCTGTTATTCAAAGAGAGTTCGCTGTTCTGCTAATGTGTATCAACGTTCTCAGTCCTTTATACTAGACAAGCATATAATAAGATGACATATATATGCCAAGTCGACTCAATCTCTCTTGCCATGCCAGTTAACATCGTAGAAGCTTCGGTGTAAAGATCGACGCGGTGCCAGTGTTCTCACCGCACGTTAAACCTTAGAAGAGGCCAGCATGATGCAAAATTAAAAGGTTTTATAATATAGTAATGATGATGTTGATATATGCGTGATTGTGTAGTATGTAGATGTGTTGTAAAAGAAAATCTCCTTCCGTCCATGCTTGAGAATTATCTACAGAATAATAGCTCCCATGAGACCCAGAGCACCTGCAACCAGATATCCGCCAGCATTGAAGTGAGATTGAGCGCCAGAGGTATTGGACGAGGACGAGGACGAGGATGAAGTTCCTGCAGCAGCCGCAGCGCCTGTGGTCCTTTGTGCTGAGACCGACACTGGGGATTGGGTCGTCACAGGGCGACTGCGATTAAATAGATTAAAAAAATTGCCATCCTAATAAAAAATTGCAATGACATACCTGGTACCTGAAGGTGTAGCAGCAGCAGCGGGACGGCTCGTGCCAGAGGCAGATCCTGTTGTTCCCCCAGCAGCAACGGACGATGTGGCGTCAGTCGCTTGGGTCGTAACTGCACTTCCGGAGTTTCCAGAGTTCCCAGAAGATTTAGTGTCGGATGATCCACCCAGGCAGCTGTTGTATAATCAGAATTGGGCGTTGTACACGCATATAAGGACGAACCTCGAATCGTTACTTGGCTGGATCGTGACAATATCGGTGTAGGCGGTGGCTCCAGTGCTATCCTTCAGAGAAAAGGACCTATCAAGAGCGTTCAGTAAATGTCTACACAGAGATGGCAAATTGGCGCATACACTTGGGTCCCAGCTTTGAGATCAACAATCCAGGTGATGCTAGTACCACTTTGGGTATCGAAGGATTTGAGCTAGTCCCATTAGTAAGATTTAATGCCAAATGAGGAAATAGCGGGGAAAACATACAGGCGCCGCACTGGGTTGACCGCCTTCGAGCATTTTAATTAGCGTCTGGTGGGTATATCAATGATGCGAAGAAATCGTTTACCGGGGATGATGGTCAGATAATAGGGAGCCTGTCCATCAGACCAAGAAAGCAGCTGGGGTTCTGAAGGTTGTGTTAGCAATCGCGGTCAGGGACATCTTCATAGAGAACATGCGTACGACATTGAACAACGCTGGTTCTGATAGACAGAGACAGGATTAGCTTCACGCTCAGTCCAAACACAGGTCGACGTACGGGGTGTTGATGGTCATGGACAAGATACCAGGGATGACAGAGACAAGGGCAGCGACGGTGGTGAAGTACTTCATCTTATAAAAATTATAAAAGGCGGGAAAGAAAAAAGAAGGCTAGAAGATTGTCGAATGAGAGAGAGAGTAGAGAGAGGAATGAGGAATGAAGAAAGCGAAAACAGCAGAGACTATATACATCCCCGGTGTGTCAGCCGCTTTCAATGTCCGCCGCATCCGCGATCGCAAGTCCAAGTCAAAATACGCCTGGCAAAGTAAGCAGAAAAAAGAGCGTAACAACTACTGCCTAGCCAAAGATCGTGTATCATGCTAATGCTACGTGAATATATTTAGATCCCCTAGGCGGAACAATGATGATCAGTTTGGAGAAGCCTTCACCCAGGTCGTCATTTACATTGTCAGCCACTTTGGTCAGCCACTGTGGGCTTACAATCCGATCCAACTGCTGCGACCACCAGCATTATGCAGACTAGTGTGGCCAATTTTGACTGTCTCGTATTCAACGCCACCAGATCCCGCGTAGTTGGTATTCATCCTAGTCATGTCCAAAAACGCAGGCTCTTTAGAATCTACTAACGGACTGGGGGCACCCATTGATGAAAATGACGACGAGCTGGCGGAGAAACTTCCGCTAAAAGGTTGCCCCATCAATAGCTCTTCACTGGTACCTGCAGAATTTGGGACAGAAATGAAAGACTCGGCGTGCCATTCGTACCATACCCGTCGGTCATTGGTGATGCGCCATATTGAGACTTGGAGCTCCGAGTTGCTTGGTAGATACAGCGGTTCCTGCGATATGCAAAGGATAAGTCATAAATTTCTATGCTTTCCAGTGACACTAATTGCTCACCCTGAAAGGAAAGAAGAGCGGAAACCAGCTCAGCATGTCTTTGGATACCTGATCCTTGCGATGGGGGTGTATGCTGATTCCAATATTACCATAAAGGACCTGAGGCACAAATCATGAGATAAAACAGCAACAGGAGGGTAATATATGCTCACAGCCTCGAAATAACCCGCGAGGCCGCTGTTGTGCGTGGCATTAATACTGGGACAGCTGCTGCTTATGCAAAGAACTTACTGGAGAATTCCAGCGTGAGGGATGTAGAAACGCAACTTAGCGGAGCGAGCGTTATGGCTGTTGGTGAACGGAAGACCTGTTGCCGTGTCAAATTCCAATACGACTAAATGTAGTTGTATGCGTACCTTGAGAGTCAAGAACTCCATCCCGTCTCGGATGTTCGAACTCCCAGCATTCTTGAACTTGAGGCCCACAGCGTCCATCGGCAGATGCTTTTGTTCCACTCAAGATGTTGACTGCCTGGAACATAACAACATAGGGTGTTTCCAGGCCTTTTTCGGTTTTGGTAGATCGTGCCTCATTGTAAAGTTTGGAAGATGACAAAGGGGCTAGATGTGCAGTATAAGATGAAGGTATAGATATTCCAGTTGCTGTCAGGAGTCTCATACATCAGATTAATATATAAATAGCTGAAAATGAAATGCATACGTTTCAAAAATCGCATTGCACCATCAAGGCATTCAGGACTAAGTTCGTTGTCGCCGAACGAACCAAGCAACTCGCTAACAAGGATGTCCGCCTTCTCTGGGACGTCAATAAGGCGCATGTCTCCAAATATCAGCTGCACTTTATTGTCCCATTCTTTTATTTGCCTCTCTTGAAGTCTGTTCTCTGTCAGAAAGCATCGCCTAGGCTGACAGGGTAAACGTACGTGACAAAGGCGTTTGGATTTTTTCGACGGCGATAACGGTGGCTTCGCGGTTTGATCTTTCGAGGGCTTTGAAGCAGCGCGCTACTAGGGGCCCACGACCTGCTCCTGCAACGCATACAACACTGGAAGAACATCAGACCCCATAACCTAAAGTTTAGAATGAGGCGCACAGTTTCTCGTCAACCGGATGGTCGAGGAAAGCCCTAAAGATTGCCTAGGACAAGAATAAAAAGGATACTAATTATTAAATTACCTACCTACCTCCTCGTATTGCATATATTTTATGGGATCTTGCTCGAACGTCTGGTAGGTGATACTGGGAAGGTTGTCCATCAATGGCTTGGAAACCAAATTGAATTTAGAGACTGGATTCAGAGTTGGGTACATAGCCTTCCTTACCTGTAATGGGGCCTGCAAGTAATCTTGGTAACCCTGTGCAAAGTTTTCTACCGTCCCAGCCTTCTTAGCCGCCTGAACGGCAGGGCTAGTCTTTTCCAGGTGCCTCACATACTGCGAGTAAGCATTTTCACCGCCCCGAGTGTGGCGGCCTTCGCCGACTTCGGCAAGGATGATCATGGGCCGATGCTAAGAGTCGTTGCAGTTAACTCGGTTAATACTGAGTTCCATGGTAGAGAAGAACTTGCTATCATGCTGTCTCGGATAAACTCCTGGGTCGGTTTTGGTAGAACAGGGTAGCCTTTGACGTTTGCGATAAAGGTAGACGCTGGTAGAAATATATGTCGCACAGATTCGGCAGCCCACTTGCTGAGCACCCCAAGGGTAGTCGGAAGGGCAGGGGAAAGATCGAGAGCTAGGAAATCAATCTGAAGTCAGACATAATCTGCACATCGAACAGAAGCGATCTTACTCAACGTCAACTTCATGTTGTAGTCGCACATAGTTCTAATAAGATCCCACATCTCCCAAGTAGCATTCAGCGACACTCCTGAATTGCTAGCCGGAAGCTGTTCGCTTTCTGAGATAACGAGGGAAGGTGCGATTGAAGACGAAGACCCAGGAGACGCATGTATAGGCGGAGAAGTGGGACGGAGGACAGGTGAGGACGGAGAGCTAGGTTGAAACACAGATGGATTATAGATGGGCAATCGGATCGATATGTAGATGTACGGGAATTTAGTGAGGCAGGAGTTGACGATGCGAGCGTATGACGCGACATGGTCACGATTCCGCGGTGAAGGGAGAATGACGGTGTGGATGTTGAGGTACGAAGCGTACGCAAGTTCTTGTTTTAAAGCCTAAATGTCGATAAATATCTGTGAGGGTGGTGCCCCCAACTACAAGTCAAGCGACACATACAATCTCCGCATCATGGCGAACCCAATCGTCAGCAGCATCGAGCTCTAGCCATTCGGATACCATTACGATGATTCCTTCAGCCTCGTCTGGAAGAATAAATCGGTCGAGAGATATTGCAGACAACATATCATTATGACGTACCCAAACGCGTAATTGTAACTTCATCCCTTTGGAATGCAGGATTCAGTCTCCATGCTTCTGCAGCCTTGCTCGCCGATTCTTTATCTTCGTCACTGCTCTCATTTGGGAGTAAACACATCTTCGACCATCTCTCTTTCCACTTTTCGGTCGTGAGAGGCATGCAGACTCGCTTGTATCCTTTCTGTTTAGAATCTCCGATAACTTTGAGCACGGCTGTTTCATCGCTTTGGAAATCGGAAAGTCCCCGACATGCTTTCGAGATGTCACTAAGAGTGAGAGATGTTGACAATGTCGCACAATGGTCCCAGGATTCTTGATAATCCATGTTTGGTGATCTCGAGTAATATCCGACCGCTAATATAGATTTATGCACTTCAGAAGGTTGTCAGAATTAGAATCGAAGCTGGGACCCGAAACGCAAGGAATGGGTTGGTAGGATAAAGGGCCAAAGCGGCAGGGCGCCTTTGGTTTAAAAAAAGGCAAGGACTCACGCTCTTTATTTGTTCAGAACAAATAACGCGTTAATTAAGCAGCCGGAGCACTCTGAAGCTACACTGTACACGCACGACATGGTGGTCGATACTATCCACTCTTCTCGTCACAAGCAATGGACTCTTTTGAGATTAACAATTTATACATATGAGTTGGACTGTACACATTGGCCTGGAAATCTTGTTTACGTGATAGGTCAAGTTGAATTCGACGTCAGAATCAAAAGATTTGCCGTGCCAACGGATGCACGCTGGTACTTAAGGTGTCGCCAACATTAAGTACGTAGGATCCTAAAGGAGTATTCAAATGATGACAGTGGCGCGCCGACAAGCAACGACAGGTCGCGGTTATCTATATTGATACCGCGGCGCCATCTGCCTACATAATTGGTCAAAGTCGTGACACGTCCCGTCTTTCTAGGAGAAACATACCACTACAGCATATATGTAAGTAATGGTTTGCTTCTTTCCTTCGGCGATCATGTCTCTAGGCAACATTCGTTGTCAATTAACGGTCCGAAAGTCTATATCTATAGCACAGATGCGAAATGGCAATTGGCACCCAGATCGAACTACGCCCTGCTGATCACGATCAATCGTCGACAACTTCTGATCATGATCATGAAATCGGATCGAAATTGGCATTAGTACCGCGTTTAAATCAGCCACCATGGTAGGAATTGACGTCAACTAAATTCGAGAAAAAAAGAGAGGTTTTCATCGACTTTGATAGAAAGCAATCCTATTAGCCTGTGCTATCGTCGTTTCTCGACCGCTTGGAAGGAGTGTTATCGTGCGCGTTATCGCCTCTGGGACTATCGTTATCGGCACTCATCTCAAATCCAGCAATCACACCTTCCAGAACGGTCCTGCTAACCAGTTGTCGAAGCTCTTCTTCAGGATCCTGACCATCTGCTTCGGCCCGTTCCATAATTTCTTGAACAGATGTCATCAACGCCGATGTAAGTTGTTCAGAAGCAATATTTTGTGAATGCTGCGAAGGTGCGGTTACGGGTTGACCCATAATCACAATAGATGGATCCAGAGTGGACCGCAGATAGTCCGCAATTTGGGGAAACTCCTCTGTCAGGTGTTCGATTGGCTTTGAAACGTTTAGTAGCATTTGAATAGGCGTCTAGCCACAGACTCACTGAAATGCCCTCCAAATTCTGACGTGCCACGACTGCACCATGTTCAACGAGGTATCGGGCAGTTTCAAGATTTTCTACAGTGTATAGTGGTGTGTCACCGTCGTTGTCAGTGATGTTCACATCTCCTCCTATAACACAATTTGACAGAAGCATAAGGATCGCGAAAAATAGAATTAAAGAAGACGAGACTAACCGCGCGACAATAGATACTCCAACACATGTATATGCCCGTATGAAGCGGCTGCATGCCTTATAAGCTTCAGAAAATGACTTGAAACATGAGGTGAAAAGTAAAGAGTTACATTGGAGTGTAGGTGTAGGTGTCCGGCATGTTAGGAGAGAGAGCTAAATGGAGATTTTGATTATCGATTTATCGAGCATACTCCGGAGTATAGAAGACTTGCAGTCTTGCTCAATCAGCTCCTAGTTGTAAATCGATGTGGTTGAGTATTCATTTGAGGCAGCTGGGCTGCAGAAACGAGCGACGCACCCTAACTCTATCGAGGTCACCATCGCCTGCAGCTACCCATATGTTTTTGGAACCCTAGAAGCAATGGTCATAGTGTACAATGTGAAAGTCAAACTGAATGTGAAGTGAAGGTAGAAGAAAGTTCCGAGGAAACTGCGAATGAAGAAAAGATTATGGCTCGGCACAAGGGCCGACGCAAGCAAGAGCAAACAAAGAAGCGAAAAGCCAGGGAGGATGATTTGGATTTACTGGGATCGGCGAGGCAATGAGATGAATGGAAACCATGTGCTGGCAGCCTTCTGGAGTGTGAATCATTATTTTTTATTAGAAAGATGAGTAGAGCTAGTGCAGTCGGGGGAGGAGCGGCAAGGGAGCGGATCTGGATACGGATCTGCAGCAACCAGTTCGATCGGAGGAGACATGGGCCTGTTTAGGAATTCATTATGGCATTGTGTTGTCGCAGTGTTAGCGGGGTGTCGGTGACTCGGTGATGCAGAAAGGTGGTAGATACATTAAGCATTGGTCGGGATAGGGAGTGGTGTATTTGAAATGGCCATGTCTGACGAACACATTCGTTGTTGATGCGAGTTGAGAGCGGAGGTGACCCATATCCGGAGCCTGCTCAACCTTGCACTCCATTTTGTCTCAGCTTTCTTCCTCTCCGTTTCCCCCTTGATCGATTCTTCCGTCTTCCCTCGATCCCCCAGCTCTGGCGATCTCTCTCTTTCCCCGCCACTACCATGAGCTATCTTATCAATTCCTTTGACAATCACCAGCAGCCCCCGAGCAACGTCAATCGGAATACAACCAGGCTTACAATGTCTCCGAACGCCTTTTCCCAGTCGTATCCTTCTCAGCAGACTATTCCGCCCACTCCTTCATCCGCACAGTCTCAACCATACTCTTCCGATCATCCTCTTCCCCCGCTGCCGAAGGTCGGCCAAACTCGTTGCTGTGAGTCCCTTGCATACCTGAATGATCGTTCGTCGATCGCATTCTAGCTATTCTATATCTCGCCCGGTCCAATTTCATTGCTAACGAATGCCTCAATAGACTGGGCAATGCTCTCTTCCGACCTGCAGTTCATTTATCTCGACCCCGTTCTCGCAAGTCATCTTGAGGAACAGGCTGAGTTGCTCGTCGGAAAGTCGTTGCTTTCTTTTGTTCACCCCGACGAACAAGCGTCCGCCAAACAGGACCTTGGAGGCGTCCTAGAGAGCAGGACATTGCACGGCTCCGTAACTCGGTACGCGTCCATTATGGCTCTTTTTTTTAACATATGTGTCTTATATTGGAAAAACATTACCCAGTGTGCGCTTTTCACGGCTGTCCAAAGTTCGTCGACAGCTTGGTTACGATGGTCCCCCACTAGCTGGTCCGAAGCCGATAAAATAGCCCTCGATAAGGACTACATGGCTGTCGATATTGTTATAAATTGGGCGGCTGAAGGCCTTGTGCTATGTTTCATTCACGCTACTGTTGACCTTACCCCAGATGACAACAACGAATCTCAAAAAACAGAATGGACAAATTGGTGTGGGACACCCTTCATGGACCAAGAGCAAGTGCAGCTTTTGTACCGCCGGCTCCTCGTGTGCATCCCTCAGACTGGTACAATGTCTAGGGTTTTTCAGATTCTTTCAAATCGACGGGATAGGCCCGTGCTAATGAGTTGGCCTCCTGATCCCACCCAAGGTCCAACCAGCAGGGATTTTGCCAAACTCGTGGAAAACGTTCAAATCGGGAGCGGAGTTCCCGGCGGAAACGATGCTAAAACGAGTTGCACACGCAGGTACAAAGCATTGCAAGACATGCCACCAGTCATTGGGGGTGAGGTAGAGAGCATATTCATACCGCATGGTAAGCTGACTTTTTCGGACAATTCTTAAAACACCTTTTCTCGGTATAACTAGACCAACCGGATTTTTACAGGGACTATAATTTTTGCCTGCCACAAGGTCAATTCGACCCCTCGCAGCAGCGCAAATCCTACGGCACCAATGCAGCAGATCGATTATTCTCCAGCGAGCTATGCTCCTCACCAGAATTCATCTTATTACGAACATGGAAGCTCATATGCTCTACCTCCTCTTTCGACATCAACTCCAGCATATAACAATAACTTTATTGCACAACAAGGGCCTGTTGTTCAGCCTGCGTATTCCCCACAACGTTGGACTCAAGGTTTCTATTTTTTTTTCTCATGATGTTCAGTGTTCTTTTCGCTAACTGCGCACACAGCACCGCTCCCACCTACAGTCAGCAATTTAAGATCGGGATCTTATTCAGCAACTTCGCCCACGCAACCCACTCAGACGTGGCCATCTGGACCACCATCAGCGACGTACATGGAGACGGCGTCTACCCCCTCATTCAACCGGGCGCCTTCGCCCAGCTACAATTACTCTGCAACGGCAGGGAGTAGTGCAGCGACGTCACCTACCTCTGATGTTGTACCTCCTCCGAGGCGCCGAATCAGTCCTGGTTCTTCTCGAGATCACACCGGGGCCGTTCGGCCCACTGGGAACCGACCGACTGGCGTACAGAAGTGTTCTAGCTGCAAAGCGACTTCCAGCCCCGAATGGCGTAAGGGTCCCAGTGGCAAAAAAGGAACTCTGTAACGCGTAAGCAACATCCTGAAACTCAAAACAGTTCTAGTGTTTTAACGTGTTTTTTTTTTGTCTTTCTAGATGTGGTTTGAGATATGCACGTTCCCGCGCCAAGAAGGAGGGACCCAATCAGGCACAGCAACGCCGCCGAAAAGAGAAGGGGAATTCGACCAAAAGAGACTCCACTACTCCTCCAACATCTACATCTGCCTACCCGGCCATCCGTCGTAATTACGCAGACAGCTCGTTCTCAACCTCATCCGCGGGGTCTGCTTCAGGTAGCGATATCTACCCCCACTCGGGTCATCATGTTGTTGATAACATGACCCCTTCCCCCTTCTCCGCCGGCTTCGAACAACATGAACTTTGTACACTACACTGGCGGCTCTGACAACCGACCGTCATACGCCGGCACGGGCAGTTCCTTCTATTCCATACCGTCGCCTCTTTCGAATCCTCATGTGTTGCAACATCAACAACCACCATCGCAGCATATAAATACTACCCAGTTGCCACCGCTCGGGCAGCTCTCCTCCTACGCCGATCGGTTATCGCCTATGATGCCATCCGCGTCGCCAATATCTCACTCGTCGCTGACATCGACACTACCAGCAGCCTCTTACGAACGGGAACGGGAACGCGATCGCGAATTTCGCGAAATGCCGCCGACTCCCCCTTTCTGCTGAACCGCGACTTGTTAATAGGAGGTCGATCGTGACCCAGCCGTAATTGGAACCCTGTTACTCCAATTACCTTCGACTTTTTCCCAACTTCATCAGCAATTACCCGCCTAAACAGAATTAAAAAATCATCATCACCAAGAAATTAATACTGTCCAGCTCAACAAACTGAAAATAATTATTCTCCTCTTGCAGCCATCGTCGCATTTGTTCTGTTTCTGCATCCGTCTCCTCTCTGCCACTCTTCTATATGTGTAACCCTCTTTCTCTTTCATGACCGCATGACTTTATAGCCTCATTCTTAAATAACACCCCTTATTATACTTTCATGGACGATACATTAGTACTTTATATTTCGCGGCCCCCTTCTGCATACTACTTTAGTCGGCTTCTGGTAAATCCCTCTTCTTGTATCCATCACCTCGTTTTGTATCCGGTAATAATGTCATCTCGCTCAAAAGTGCTATTTGTTCACCATTTCGTTATGCAGTACTTGCAGTTTCAGTAACAATTCCCGGTGATTGACCGGTGACGTCATAACCTCATTAAGGGTATTAATACACAGCCACTCAAACTTGTTCGCGAAGTTCAAATCAAACGAGTCACATTTATTCAACCATCTACAATCTTCTACCAAACGAACACCAAATCATGTCCACTGATCCTGAAACTCCGAAACATGATGCGATTATAGACAGCACCTCACCTTCAGAAGCAAATGAATCTTTGGAACTGAAGAAAAAGTGAGTACGTCTGATGGTTTCTTTCATTCCGATCGCGTCAATTTATGGACTTGTTCGACAAGATCAACGCCGACTGCTCGTGTTGTACTACCGACAGCGCCTGTAGATGTGGATACAGATGAAGAGGCCGCGGAGGATGGTGTCGAAGAAGAGACTGATGATGGTGACTTTTGAGCGAGTTCCCCGACGAGACTGAGGTGCGCGCCGTGTTAATGTTGACGTTGGCATCGAACGATGGTCTCTTAACACGCTTTGTTGCATCTAGGACCTGGAGCTTGTGCACTCTAAGATAGGATCTCTCGATGGACTGCGTTTGGCGAGGTTTGCGGAGTATCTAAAAGATTGTGCCTAAGGCAGAACTTTATCTCCATCTTGGACCCCGAAACCTTTCACCAGTTGACAAAGTTAGAGGAATTAGATCTGTATGACAATAAACTGAAGAGTGTGGGAGACTCATTGGACAAACTTTCCCATCTGAGGTAAGATTTCAATGATCAATGCCGTTCGGTAAATGGATCGCTGTTATGTTGATTGATGAACTATTGCAGTACCCTTGACTTATCTTTCAATCTCCTGCGATCAGTACCAGACAGGCTCGAATTTCTGCACTCTCTGGAGACCATCTACTTTGTGCAGAACAAAATCACCAAAATCTCGGGATTTTCTTCATGTGCAAAATTACGGAGTCTGGAATTGGGTGGCAATAAGATTCGTGTTCGTTTCTGTCTCATATAACAAATAGCTTTGCGGCATTACTGATGGCGTTGTGCAGAGAATCGAAAACCTAGAAAACCTAGTCAACCTGGAGGAGCTTTGGTTAGGAAAGAACAAGATCGCCAAATTACAGGTAAACTATTATGAATCGCGTTTGATATCAACGTTGTCCATTAATGCGTCGTATCAGGGTCTAGAAACACTGAAAAAGCTCAAAATTCTTTCCCTTCAATCCAACAGAATCACCAAACTAGAGGGTCTAGAAGAGCTGACAGAACTTAACCAGTTGTATCTCAGTCATAATGGCATTGAACGATTAGAAGGCTTGAAAAATAACGTGCGTTGTCCATCCATTCTTTGACATCCCGTCACTTAAACGTTTTGAGATTTAGTTGCAACTAACCACTCTGGATATCGGAAATAACTTCATTCCTGCGATCGAAAATATCTCGCATCTAAAGAACCTTGAAGAACTTTTGGGTAAAGCGACTATTCTCCTTCCCCGACACTTTTATTTTTCTTTCTGACTATACACGCTCCAGATGAATGGAAACAAAATCCCCGATCTCTCAGCCCTCGAACCCGAGCTGAAATCAATCTCCTCTTTGGAAACTCTATATCTGGAGGCGAATCCTTGTCAGAAGAACGATATGACCGGGTACAGAAGAAAAATCCAACTCGCACTGCCTCAGCTAAAACAGATAGACGCGACGTGAGTTACGATATTATCGTGATCGTCTGAACGATATCTTACGAACCCAACTCTTCGTCAGTTACACAAGAGCAGCGGCATGATATGTTAATGATTATCACGTAACAAATGGAATGATCCAGCGGACTCATTCGAGCTAGATTCTTCTCGCTCATGTACTAAGCAGCGCAGGTATCTACATACATAACCAACGATTAACTTAAAGTTATCAGTGCTTTCAATGGTCACGTGCCTTGACTTTATAAGGAGAAATGAATATGATTCAACAAGCGCTCGATGCTCACTAGTTATACTGACCTCGTCGTTCGACGGCACTGAAGACAAGCTCAAAAGAGTGACCTAAAGTTTTGCTGAGGAACTTTGCTAAATTCTTGATGTCTCACACTACCAAATCGAAGGCAAAGGGTATTAACGCAAGCTCGTTCTTTGACCTCAAAGCAGAACTCTCCAAACAGGAAGCAGATTTTGCTAAAGCCAAAGCTGCAGGACGCAGCACCTCCATTGTAGGCGGAGTACAACGTCCCGATAAAGTACGCCGATGTAGCCTTTTCTTTCTTTTTCTCTGTGTTAATCATGTCTGATGGTCTGTAGAAACCTACAGTATGGGCACGCCAGAATAAAGGCGTTAAAGATCGAGCCGGTAGAGATGTCCAACTGGAAGAGATCGCTAAACCTACACTCGACTCGGCGAGAGCTGCATTAGAAAGAAAGGCAAAGATCTACGAAAAGCTGAGGAAGGGGAAGACGGGAGGTTTGAACGACGTGCAATATGACGCTCTTTTGGTTGATGTAGGTTGATATATTGATTCTGCTTTCTATCAATGACTTACTCCGCCAACAGTTCGACTCAAACAATGCCACCTCAAAATACTACGAAGAAGATAGCGCAGATGAAAACGAGAGTTTAACGGCACCCACACGCCCTGAGGTATACTTCGACGTTTCTGATATTTCGCTTTGCATGGCCCATGTATCTTGACATTACCTACAGGATGATCCTATGGTCGAATACGAAGATGAATTCGGACGAATACGGACAGCACGACGCTCTGAAGTACCTCGAAACATGGTAACAAACCGCGAAGATGATGTCGACGAAGACGAGTAAGTCAAATTCTACTAACACCATCAACGTGTCTTACGCTCACACTCATTTGTAGAGATATTATCATACGTACGTGATTAATTCTTACATTAATCGCTGCTGAGAGACTGATCAGAATCTACGTTGCAGGAAACCCTGTGAATCATTTCCCGACTTATCAACCATCCGAAGAGCGTATGGCCGAGATTGCCAAAACATACGCGGAAGAGAACAACCCATTGGGCCAACATTACGATGCATCTAAGGAAGTACGCGCCAAAGGAGCCGGATTTTACCAATTTTCTGGTGACGAAGCGACAAGAGCTGCACAGATGGAAGAACTTAAGGCTTCAAGGGAGGAGACAACAAAAATAAGGCAGGAACTAGGTGCCGAGGATGTCAAATTTGGAGAGGTCGAGGGCATGCGACACGGTGAAGGCCACGGAAGTACGGGTAGGGTAGTGGTTGGCAGGGGCGTGGAGAAAAGGAAAAGAGAACTTGAAGAGCGAAGGAAATTGCTAGAGGCTAAAAGAAAGAAAATGAAAGCTTCGAATCCTTCTGCGGCCACCTCACAAAGTATCGCTACTCCAGAGATTCCAAAATCGCTGCAGTCCCCGAAAAAGGTGCCTTCGATCTCGTCGCCGCCAGTTTCTTCTGCAGGGGCTCCAAAATCCAGCGGCAGCACATCAGCCAACAAGCCTGTCCATATCTCAGAAGATCCTTTCTTCTCTCGAAGCTGTGAGCCCTTCGAAAGGCAAAGGGAAACATAAAGCTTTATCTCCCTCAGAGGAAGCGGATTCGTTCCTGGCTCGGTTGGAACATGAATTTTTGGGAGCAGACATCAAAAAATAATGTGATTTGCACTATTTTACAGCCCCTCTGAATATTTTATCTTGATTTCCTGCCCCGGTCGTTATTTCTTGCACCTTGCGCTTCGCGTACTAGCCGCTCAGGGCAACGCAGAGAAAACCTATCGCCTGTCCTTCCGTACATCACTGTTTCTTCGCCACGGTTCCAACCTCGTTCCTTCACTTCTTCTCTGCCCTCTACCACATCCTTCATGAAAGCCTTCGCCACTAAAAGGACATCCAACGCCGATTGAAGGGCCGTACAGTGTCCGGAGTTAATCATCACCTCCGAAGGTGCTTGACCTTCCTCCTTGGAGACTTGCAACAAAGCATTCTGTTCCTTGACGAAGGAAATCAAGTACTCCATTGAAGAAAACCAGGTCTTAATCGATCCTTCTTTCGGGAAAATAATCGGCTCCCATTCGTAGAGAGAATCTCCAACATAGAGCATCTTCTCCGCTTCATCATAGAGGGCGATCTCATCCGGCGTATGCCCAGGGGTGTGCAAGATTGTCACGCCCAATGGTCTTTTATTTGAAGACAAGATGCCATGCATATGTGGCACGAGGGTGGGCGTGTACTGAGGAGTTGTGAGGTTTAGCGCATTACAGAGAGAATGTTCGGAGATTGCGGTTTTCTCGAGAAAACTGGGGGAAGTGTGCGGAGGCCAGAATCGGCCAATCCTTGCTGTATCAAGCTCAAAGTACGGGCTCGACGAATATGACGATGGGAGTCACTTACAAGTCTTCCACGGCCACTGAAAAGGATGAAGGTCACATAGTCAGTCGATGTGCGACACTTCAACGCACGTATATGATCATAATGACAATGTGTCAAGGCTACTACATAGCCCATCTTTCCTCCCTTATTAATTGGCGCCCCATTGTTATCTTCGACATTGACGGATTCAATGAATTCTCGCAGGCTAGTGATCTTTATATCTGTATCATTCGATAAACCGCCGCATCCCGTATCAACAATGAGAACTGTATTCGCCGATGGCACAACTTTGGCATATATGTGTGGATGTTCCAAGAAAATATCATCGTATTCCTTGATAAGAAACGTGCTCGATGTTAAGCGCGATGCTTGAAATGCTGCCTTGGGCAATTGAGGCCTAAAATGCGTCTGCGAAGAGTAGGCTAGATAGCTCATAACAGCACAACAACCAGCTGCCGCCCACATACGTCTTGTGGAAAGTGTGAACATTGTGAGGGAGAAGGTGGGAACGAACAGACGAGCTACTCACTCCCATGCTTTCTCCCATGTGCCAACCTTCCAATTAGCAACTTGTTATTGCATCACCCTCCTGACACCGGGCAAATTACAGCAACTTCTTCCCCTCCCTTCAGGACAATCGTCTCGGGATCGTCCACCATCTCGAGGTCCACACTCCACTGGCTTGCGTTTATTATTTCCTTTAGACCACCTGCACTTGGATGACGTGATACCAGTAGTTCAGTCAGTGCTGAAAGCTTCACACCACTTTCAGGGATGGAAACCTTCTCCGATGTTATGCCTGTCGCTGTGGAAGCTGCTGCGAAATACAGAACGGTTATCGTCCTTGTACGATCTGACATGATGATGGAGAAAGATAAGCAAGGAGTTACGGACGAAGTCAAGATGCCGAAAAAATTGTATAAATATTCAAGGTGGGTTTGTGGTCTAACTATTACCATTAATTATCAAGCTACAGTCAGTATACCATCCATTTAAACACTTACTGAAAGAGGGCTTGAAATAATTAAGGCGATAGATGATATACTAACATAGAACCTTCAACTCTGCAGTCCACCAGATTGGCTTCGATGTTTTTATGCGAACCTCTGATTCTTCAGGCACCAGGTGATTAGACGTCGATACTAGGCCATCAAAGGACGATTCATGATCGGCTGGATATACAATTGTCAAGACGGTTCGAGGATCATGACATTATCTGCAAGACATACTCAAATTCCATTTTAATCCTGATGTCGTGAGCACAGTCTGGTCGATGCCGACTGGAAGAAGGCCGCACGTTTGACCCAGCAAATCATGATCGATTTCAATCTCGTGTTCTCCCTGCCGAGCGTTCATATATTTATCATAAGGCCGAATAAAAATAAAACATAAATCTTACCGAGTCGAGTACCCAGCCAATGTTATCATCTGTCACTGCGAATACGCGCTCGCGTTGCTTGCGCAACTTGTGCAGATAGGATAGGGTATGAATTGTCTGATCTAAACGACCTGTCAATCCGCCAAGAAGAACAATTTGGTATTGCTAAATAATCAGACAAGAAGTTCAAAACCACTGCGAGTATTGAACAATATAATTACTCACTTGTCGATTTTCCGAGATCTCCTTTTCTTCTAACGCAGCAACACATTTCATCAAATCTGTCGAGTCTTGATCATGATCTTGTATAATTGTGACGCCCTGCATCCAGCCATTGAGTTTTACAGTCCCAGCATCGTGCACATCTTATTCACCCACAAGATTGGCGTAGAAGTGTCGAACGTCGGGGCGTAACGAATCCAGATCTCCTTTAATTAAATCGGGGAGATATCTTGACAATCGATGGTTTCAGCTCTTCGTGTTTAACTGACAAGGGAAAAGTCGAAGACTTTACTTTGCGCGGTCCTGGGGGTCGAGAGTATCGAAGAGTCGATTAGCGCCTCCATCCGCACAGCAATGCCAATGAGTGGAGGACCAGAGTCTTCGAAAGAGAGCAGAAGAGAAGTGAGTATTCAAAATGATAAGCGCATGTTTAGGATGGCCCTCGGTGTCAGCATCCTGTCTCTCTCGAAGGAAGTTGACGTTCCAAGTCGTAGGCATTGTGGACATCGTTGGCGCGGGGTAATAGTTGTATAAGGGGCAGCCGCAATTGGAAACTATGATCGGAACAAGCCAAAGTACTTAGCTTATTAGTACTCCAAGGTTCAGGGTTTATCGATTCAACAGGGCATGAGTTTTATCAGACAAAGCAAATATTATAGAGAAAAGGTATCTAAGGATGGTAGCTCCACAGTACATGATTGAGAACATACATACACTTGGTATCGAATATTGAGCAGTATTTATTTGTGATATATCTGTTAGTGATTACAGTTAGTCTCTACGAGCTCTGGCTCCGTCTTGACCAGGTCGAGAAGCTGAGGGCGCCGACAATTCCTACAACCAACAAAGCAGTTCCTGCTCCAATTATGCCAGGGATATAGAGATACCATGTATTGTCGTAATCGTCCAAGTCCGTGTTGGTTTTCTCGAGCACGATCTCCTCCTCTTTCTTTCTGCGTCGCCGAACCATAGGAACCTCAGTTTCTGAATCTTCATAATGGGATTCCTTGGACTGGACGCTATCCGGAGCTGACGGAGTCAGGTGCATGGTTGGCATTTCCAACTCTAAAGTCCCATCCAAAGGCAGAGCCGGTATGTCGAGGCTGGGATGCAATTCTCGGGCGCGTTCAAAGAACTTAGCAGCAGCTTCACGATCGCGCTTCCACGCTTCAGTGCCCCCTTCCCCGATTTGGGCCTGGATAGGTATACGAATAGAAGATAAGGTGGAATAGGATGCAGCCAGCAGTGTTGATGCTGCGCCCTCGAGATGTAATAGGCCTGCTTCAAGGTACAGTTGTGCAAGTCCCCTAGATCCACCTATGGATTGTAGATAATATGCAGTTGTTCCGGGAGTGGGCTTGCCGACTGATTCGCCTAAATCTGGAGTTGCTTCGAGGGGCAAGTAATGAGATACAAGGCGTATTGTAGCGGATGGTACATGCGCTTGGTTCCAGGAACGTCTGACAGAAAGCTTTTAGAGCACTAATGAGATATCTAGTGAGGTCACTTACAGGAAGTACTCAAAGGCCTCCTGCTTGTCCTTCCGAATATCAGACAACTCCAAAGCAAGCAATGCCAGGCTTGTTGGATCCATGTTGTACTTGTCTTCTGATTCCTCGTTCGCATCGAATACCACCACTGTGTTTGAAATGCTCGAGGTTAATGATTCAGGGACAGGTCCAACAATGAGGGATGGCCAGATGGTAGATTGCTCTTTCTCCAAATGAACAGTTAATAATCTGCCTGACTGAGGTGATTGCCGGGAATCCAGCGACGAGAAAGATGAAGTCATGCTGGGGTGAGCATGACCCGGTGAAACAGAGCGCGAGTGGACGGGATTGGAGCTGAGCTTGCGGCGCTGGACAGGGTATAGGCCGTCATCTGCATATGCAAGAATTGGCGAGGAAGGTGAGGGCGAATAGACATCTTCTGCATCTGATACCGGTCCACTTTCGAGGGAGGCGGCAAAGCTGCTAGATATATCTGGATCTGATACAAATGCATACGAGGAGTGTGTCGATGTCGTAGAAGCCGTTGAGTGGGTCCGTTCTCGCGCCGTAATATGAGAACTACGGGGTTCCAATTGCCATACGCAACTATCTGTGTCCACTGAGCCGTATATCCTACCCTAATACACCTTAAATACTAGATCGTGCATGGAAGAGACAGCTCGTATATACCTTGACAATTGGGTGATGTCCTTTGACGCCGATGATTAAATGCTGCTTGTCAATGACGACCTGTGTGCGTATCGAGGGTAAGCAACCTTCATCGTAAGCCCATACGAGCATACTGCTCAAGGCTCACTGATAAATCCTCATCTTGAAGTGAGTATGGGACCATAAGTAGCACCGTAGCCTAGTATTACACTTTCAATGAGCACTTCTCACAAGCGAATATCCAATTTAATCCACCTGATCATGCGACTATGAATTTAAATCTGGTCAGCACAAGGCAGATTGACAAGAGGCTAAGGCTTGACCTGGTGCCATGAATAAGGATAATAGTGTCTTTCGATGAATCTGTCCATGACAAGGTTTTTTGGAGAGAGGGGGAAAGGAAGAATGGTGGTAAGAGTACAAGCAGTAAGTACAGCCCCGCGCAGACGGCGGTGACTCGGGGAGTCGGAATTACGCGAGGCCCACTTTGGCACAGGGGCGTCTAAAGCAGCAATAAATCGGCCACGTGTTCGTGTAACCTGTCAATGCGGCATTCAACTTCAAGCTGAACGAGGTTGGAACGAGGCATAAAATTAGTTAGGAGTCGAGTACTGTCAAGAGCACATTGAGCACCAAGATGTGTGTTATGATGATCCAAAAAATGCGACGATACAACAAAGCATTTAAAACAAGATGGTATATATAAAAGAAAGGTATAACGAAGCAAAATAAATAGTCCAAATAAATGTGTCGGCATCGGAATGCTAGTCTAGTTCGAATCTGCTGTCTGCTTCAGATGTGTAGCAATCCGTTTGATGGTGTCTTTTTCATCTTCCATATGTTGAATGAGCATGCCGTCTAGCTTTCGGAGCGATTCCTGCGCCCTCTGATTATCTCTCCATGTATTCACATGGTCAGCAGTGGAAGGTCTGCGAGTCACGTCGCAGTCGCCAGCGAGAGCCGAGAAATTAAGTGGATTTTCTTGAGCGTATTTGAAGAAATCATAGGAGGAAGTTTGTGCATCAGTCTTCGATAACAGAGCAGGTTTGTTTGAGACAGGTTGTTTAGACCGAGCGTCGTTGCTGATCGGAGGTCGGTTCTGCCGAATGTAGGGTGTAGAATAATTGCCATGCTTCATGATCTGTGGACGCGAGCCTACAGCAGATGCACTAACAGACGCTGCGCGATTACGAGGATCGACAAATAGCCGGGTTTGAATAGGCCGAGGCTCTTCGTCGTCGCTTTCGTCTGACGATGATTCCAAGTCGTCCATAGCGTTGGGCTGACTTTGAATACTATCAAAGAAAGATGTGGGCGATGACGGTCCAGGAGCCGAACGTAGTCCGGCCGGAAGGGAGATGGTAGAGGTATCGATAGAAAGGGGCATATTGGGGAATTGGTCACGGTGGCCAGATCCAGGAAGAGGGGGTGTAGTGGGTTCTGGAGCAGTGATATGGAATGTGGAATCCTCTGAACTTACATGCGAGCTGTCACCCCTCTGAGAAGACGATGAGCCTAACGGAGTCCTTGAAACTTGATAATTTAACGAAGATGTCCGAGGTGGCGGTGGAAGGGGTGCATAAGCCAGGGAACTTGAAAGTCTTGGAGGTGGTGATGTGGCTACTGAACGAGCAGAAATACTTGATCTAAAAGTATCCAGATGTTCATTACTCAAGCGCGAAGGCCCAGGATACATTGATGACGTAGACTGGGAGTCGTGATTAAGCATATCCTGGAAAGTTGATGTAGTGGGCGATGGCGAAGCTTGAGAGTATTCAGACAAGGATGGCCTGCTCCGCATGGCCGACAATGCAAGAGACATTCGGGGTAAATCTTCGCCATCAGAGACATGCATTTCAGAGGCGTCATCGTTGACACCACCGTGAGCTGTGTGAGAGGATGTTGCTTGAGAAATTCTGGGATCATATTCTGGAATAGGTGGAGGTGTGGTAAGGTCAAGTCGTGATGAGGAATTGTAACCTTCGGCCATCAAAGGTGAAGAAGCAGCTCGCCGCAGCATGGGTCGCGAGTCATCGAGGCCACGCATTGAATCGGGAGACAGGCGACCACTCGTTAAATCGGTTTGTGACAGCGAAAAAGTGGATTAGCAAATCTTCGCGGTGGAGGGGGCCCAAGTGGTGTCAGTGGCCCTGACGGTGTCTCTGCGCGTTGGTAGCTGGTAGGTCGAGATAGGTCTTGGGAGCCCTCAGCAGAGATGACTGTTAATCCGCCCTTAGTATCACTTCTCGCAGTCGACGCATTAGATTTCTGACGAAAATGCTTAATCTTGGCAGGACCATCTGAAAGCGGTTGAATTACAATCTTTTGCTGTAGCTTGTGGGTAGCTTTGGGCGTATCCTGTTGTGGTGAATCGGTAGCCATCGACCTTGGAGAGCTTATGGGAGTCGAAGGCGCTATGATATGTGAAAGTGTCGACGCATCTGGGGTATTATCTAGGGAATGATGAACAGCTTGCTGTAAAGGGCCTTTCTCCATGTATCTTCGACAGGGTCATACATTTTACCTGGAGGCAGACGGTCAGCAAGGATGTCTGCTCCCACTGATTCCAAAACACCCAGGCCATGTATCGCCGAGGCTTGTACAGCAAAGGGATACGATGGAGATGGAGGAGGCACGTCTACAGCGTCCGTTGGGTCAATGACATCCTCTACTGTAGTTGAATTGCCTTTCTGTGAGCTTTGTTCTATTCGTGCACTGCGCATCTTGATATCTTGCTCGGCTTGCTTCGCAGCAACGGCGATATCGTTCATTTTCTCCCTTACAACCACCACCCTTCCCCTAATGGTCGGATTGGGACTGCGCAGAGGGAGATGAGGAGCCTGTGGTGAATGCCGCGGTTGGTTCGCACGAAGAGCATATGAAGCTGTAATTGAATCAGAGGTGGTTCGAAGCATTGGGGCCATAGGATCAAACGCCGATCCTTGTCCTGTTGGGGTTGTTGGCTTCGATTTGGATTTGCCGACCCGAAACAGGTCCAAAAGGTTGGCGCGGCGGTACGCGGAGACTTCTTTGCGGGGTTCAAAGACGAAGATACAAAGTCTGAGGGGGAAGGTTTGGAATGTGCTGGAGGAAGAAAATAGTTATTCTTGACAAGCAAACGGAGACGATACGACACATCGTCACTGTCATATTCCTGAACTTCGTTTACTTCGACGCTGAATGGAGCCGCTTCAATCTGGCTCGCCATAGATCGAGGTGATGTCGGCGACTCGGGAGCTGAGGCAGTGGACGTCGATGGAGGATAGAGAGATGACGATACCCCAGACTGTTGCGTCGATACGGAATCACGCACATTGTTGACTGGCGTCAAGGCAGGGTCCCGTTGAAACGCTGAAGGGGGTTGTCGATACCCGGTATCAAGAAGCGGCAGAGTTGATGCCTGTCTGGTTGCTTTTGACTTTTAAATAGGGTATCATTTAGCTCGAGATAGACGCGTGTAAAGTTTAAACACGCACCGGCTTGCCAGAAATAGAGGTGAGAGGAATTGGTACAGGCGCAACGAAGGTTGGGTCTGCGTCGGTAGCGTCTTGCGAGGATGCAGTATCGCTGCTACGTATGTCCGCTGTCTCGAGTCTCTGGGGAGACCTTGGAGGACGCGCTGGAGGCTCGGTTAGGGGTTTGGCGACGAGCTTGTATGGTCTTCTAAACGCTCATACAGATTCGGACCAGAGAGATAAGGCAGGTCGGACGGCGACATTGGAACCTGCGGGACATCCTCAGGACGGACAGTTCCTCCGGTGACAGTTCTTGAACGGGCCCTGCTGATTGTTCTTGGCCGCCGGGAGAGACTAACGCCACTGCCTATACTAGAATTACTGGCCATAGAGCGCAGTGAGCCTGGCCTGTGGGTGGGTAGAGCATCCATTGATGACCACGGTTCGGTTGAGGAAAGGAAGGCCGTGGCGAAGTGGAGAGAACCAAGCTTCCAGGGACCACCGTTCCTGCAAATTCAACAAATTCCTGCCAGGGTCGGTATATTTACATTAGGTAAGCCAATTTGAGATGCTTCTTTCCTCCCACACCGTGCTCTTGTAGCGAACATACGGCCAGACAGAATCAAACCGTTCGCAAATGTGGTCTTTACTGGTTCCCTGTAGGTCCACCCCGCTCTATTTCTATTCCTGATCATTTCATTCAGTCACGTTTCTAAAGATCTCCCAACCTCCGCAGGATGGCTGGCATACTGGCAACTCCTAGTCGCTACTACCGCCGTCTTCAACAGCATCCAAAATTTTGTAACTCTCAAGTTGACGCGTAGAATATACAACAATGTGGCCCCTACAAGTGGTACGTCTATTCTGTGTCTAATGAACGCTGGACTAATGAACACTATGACACGTCAGTCACTGCCCTCCAAGCGCGCACCTTCGCAGTATGGACTCTGACGTCTGCAGTCATCCGTGGATATGCTGCATACAACATTAATAACAAAATGTACGCATCTCTTGTGCTTTCAAGCGATCCTGTCATCTGACGCGGTAATATAGTATGTATGACATGGCATTGTTGTCATACCTCATAGCTTTTGGCCACTTTTCATCGGAACTCCTTATATTTCGTACGGCCAGGATCAACCTAGGCGTTATAAGCCCTGTCATTGTTTCAAGTAAGATTCTACACTCTAAACATGTGCTTCCTTTTTTCTAATGTCGCATATCAGCTACCAGCCTTGTCTGGATGTTCACCCAGTATGACTTCTATGTCCGCGTTTGAGTTTTCAGAGAACCACTCGACGCACATGTATGGTGCTATGTAGATTCTTTCCCTTCTCAACAGCAGCTCTCAACGTTGTCAATCAATGTCTATCGTTGTCCGTACGGAACCTATTTTAGGGGCCATTTGATATTAATATTGAGCCACATTTAGGACTTGCTTCCTCCTATATTTACAAGTCCTATTTGTGTTCCAACTTCCAAAGTACTTCGCGGCTAATGCCCCTCGTCAAATACCGATGCTAATGACAGCCATCGCAATTGGGAAGCGCGGGGAACCCCAAAACATGTTTAACAAGGCGAAAATGTGGCCCAACCCACGGGGTAAGAATAAGGATAGAATATCAAATTACGAACGTTGTGTCTTGTTCACGGATCTCAAATATGTGGTCTTAAAGGTTCAGATGGTCCCTTGCATGGCACACACTCCCACTCTCTGTCCATGATCGGGCGCCGTTTAATGCCAATCCAGCGAGTTTGAATATGGCCAAGTTCCAAGAGATGTGTAACAAACAACCTAGTCGTCTTTGACAGAAATCGACGCAAACGTGTGTTGTTCCTCGTTTGGCCCGTACAATAATACGAGAAGCATCACATTTTGGGAGAGTCACCACAGTAAATCCGGGGTCGACGGTAGACATCGCGGGAGGTGCTAAGCATTCTTTAGCAGTCGTAATTATGGGCGAAGTTCCGGAAATTTTCATTCATCCACGAAAAAACGCCAGAGAGAATCCATCATATGACGCTAGGATTGATAGAAATGCCGAATAGAGGAACGATGGAGAAAGTGCTAGAAGGTGTGAAACGCCATCAAGGGAAGAAGTATCTGAGGTAACCTGCAATTCAATGGAACGTTCTACCTTGGGAAGTGAGGACATTTGTGTGTTTATCTGGTGTCATCAGACGGTCACAGACCCTGGGGAATGACAGTCTAAAGTCAGCGTAGTGTCCGCATTTAGGTCAGAATCAGCCGCAGAATGTAGTGGAGTAAGATGTATCCAGACACATGTGCGTTCGAGTTGAAGGCAATTCCCAGACCTCAGTGCCCTAAATAAAAAGGCAACTCAAGGAACAAGGGTAAGCCTGCGAAGTAAAGAAAACCTGAATTTCGACTGGAGCGGAAAGCCGTCGGTAGAAATGGTTCCAGAATAATTTGAACGCAGACGGCAGTGGCAACTCTGGTTTTGCAACGAGGACGTCCACGTCTTTTAGATGAAAATACGACCGGGGGCTAAGTAGCTGCGCTGAAGGTTGAGCTGATGTGTAAATAGAGTGGACAATGCCCACACATAGCCGTAGCCACGGGCACAGGCTACACGTTCGAATATGTCAGCCAATGCGAGATCCTGGTCAGTGCGTCAAGAAGGAACATGCGTAAGGGCTATTGAAAGCTCAGACCGTTGTAGGCTAATACTAGTCCAAAATGTAGGTTCTGGGACGTAATGCAGCGCGTAGAGCTTTCGATACGAGCACCGAACGTCGCTATTTTCCTCAAAATTTCACCATATGTTGACATAGACGAGGCCCGACCACGCCAACATGATCCTGATGAATCGGCAGCATATATGAGAAGCGGGTCTCATGACCGGGTGGTAGTCACCGGCAGGTTCCGAGGTCCAAAAATTGGAAGCTAGTGTTGTAAACTCGAGGATCCTGAGCAGCTGGAGAGGATTTGGGAAAGATAAAAACAAGTTTCAGGGATTTTGGAGAGGAGAAAGGCAAGATATGGTGATGGAAGAGGTCGAAAGATAAGGAGGATCTGAGATCTGCACGGCTCGGTTAAAGCACGATAACGGAATAAATAAGTTTGATCCGGCTTGTTTATCTAGAACGTTATTTACCCCGCATTGTGTGACATATGAAAAAGAGTGTCACTTCTCTTGGAAGTTGTTATAAGACACTCCAAGTATTTCAAATGTATTCCCGGCTTTTCCGACCACAGTCAACCATCTCACTGCCCTTTCATTTTTCTACTATCTTTACTTATCTAGTATTTGAATGTCTACTGCTCTTACATATACTAAACAAGAATCACAGTACCCCCAGGAGATCCTCTACGCCATATGTGCTCAACTATACGCTTCCTGTTTACTCCCCGATGATCCCTCTCTCGACCCACTCATTCACGTAGAAGGTTATCATGGTGTACCAACCGCTCATCCATCTTCCGTCCCTCCTGGCTATTGGGCTGAGCCAGTAGTTCGTCGCGCCCTTGCCAATCTCTGTCTCGTCAATCATGCCTGGTACCAAGCGGCAAAACCATGGCTATGGCACAAGTAAGTTTTTCTACAGCCATGCTTGCTTCCCTTATTTTACCTCTTTTTTAGACTCGAAGTCCGCTTGCCCCGTACATGGCTTTCTCTCGTCGAGGAAATTGCCTGGAATTACGACGAAGAAACTGTTGACAGTGTAATGGGGAAAACTATTCAAGCGGCCACACAAGCGGCCATTGATTCCGCGCACGTTATTTCCAACCACGAGCAGGCTTTCCGCTTCGATGAAAATTTGTTCAACAATCTGGATGCACCCGACGTATCCATCGGTCTGGACCTACTTTCACCCGTTCCATCGCGAGACCCTAGCCCTCGACGCCTCAGGCCCAAGAGCAAAAGTCCAGCACGATGGAAAATCTTGAGGTCTATCAGCGATGCCATCCAAGATGTCATGAACAGTAGAGCGCCTGGTGTTTATGGTCTGTGCCGTCATTTTCTTTTCCTCATTGAATCTTGAGCTCATCCACTCTTAGTTCCGACTCCTGAGGACCCTCGTCCTGGCCGCTTTGTTCGGCACTTGGATTTTAATCATTTCCGGACTATTGGCATGCGTCGGTCCGTCGAAGAGGGTGTGAATAGTCGCTTCGTGACTGGCGATCGAGTTCAAGCAGTGCTGAAGGTTTGTTTTACCTTTTCGAGATCCGTCATTGTCATTTTAATCTATTTTTATATAGGAAATGCCAAATTTAACCGCATTTGGTGCCACGGAATATATGGATGGCGCGTTGACCCTGCCTGTCCTCAATGAATTGTTCCTTCGTGGCGCACCTTCTGGAGGGAGGGGTCGTCCTACTCGCGGACGCGCTCTCATGGAGCTGCACGACATCGAAGAAGAGGATCGCGAGCGCCGAAGGGAGTGCAAAGACATTGAAGCAGTCGATCTCACAGGTTGTGTCAGTGCTGTGTTTGTTAATGCATTCACCGACTTTGTGAACATCCACCTTCTTCCCCCGCCACCAGACTCTGACTCCGATGGAGATGAAGGAGAGGGCGGCGGTGGACGCCGTGCCCGCCAGCGCAATCACTTGTACGAGCCCCTTCTTTTCCCTGGACTTCGACGTCTAGGATTGCGTGGTGTCAAATCCATATTACCCCAGTTCCTGGGACCCTTCTTGTTGGCATTCCCTCATCTAACTCACCTCGACTTATCCGGCACACGGGTCACTCCCGACATTCTGGAATCACTTGGACAATCTTCGACTTTGCGTCTCAAATCTCTGGCACTTGCTCGTTGTATCAAGCTTACGAGCGAGAGCATTACAAGCTTCTTGGTCGACTCCGTCGTCACCTCGGAACTGACAGAGCTCAACTTGTATGGAGATATGTCCTATAGCTCTCCTATTATCGCGGACGATATAATGAAGATTATCAATTTCGCACCATGCTTCGTCAACGGCAACTTGGTGTATCTTGACCTTTCAAGTGCGCCGATCAACAAGGATATTTTGCTTAAATTTAAGCCGCAGCCCAAACTGCGTTCTCTCGGCCTCTCACATATATTACACCTAGAACTCAAAGCGGTGGCGGAGTTTGTTAAAACCAAAGCGCCAAACGTCGAAATTTTGACAGTGGTCAATACTTCGCCCGAGTTGGACTGCGGTCTTCGGCTACCCACTGCAGATGCGAGAAGCGCCACTCGGCAGTCTTCGATTGCCTTGCATACGCAACTCATCCGGCCGTTATGTACGCCGCCGTCTTCGTTCAGCGTGATGCAAACCAATTCGCCTGCCCTTCCTCCTCCGACTCGGTTGCGCGTCATCGAATTATCGACGGCCATGCTCGGAGGTCTCGGAGCCGGTGCTGGTTCCTGGAGGATTATCAGAAGCAAGGGGGGTCGTGGATGGTACGTCGACACAGCCAGTGCCTGGGTTGCTGAGAGTGGGTCGGGTGTAAGAAGCGTCCTTTGTAGGGACCTTCCTCCTTCCCATCTTTTCAGGGTCGAAATGGAAAAATTATCCGCTGCAAATGGCAATGTCAGCAGTGGTGTGGGATGGCATGCAAGGAAGATGGAGGTATGTAAATTTCTCAGAATTTTAACGTTGCATAGCTAACTGACTACGGTTGGATTTAGATTCTTCATGGACACGGCATGCTTGGGCGGGAGGATGGCTTGTACGGAGCGGTGTCCTTTGCATATCAAGGCTAGAGACCTGCCCCTCAGGCGTCTTTCACATTTCTATTTTGATCGAACAAAGGGAAGTCCGGAATCCCTTTGATCAAATTGGCTGGATGCTGTGTGCTCGCAGCAAACGCCAACAGATCGTTTATCTGATAACCTTGATCAGGTAAACCATTTAAGCCTGACAGTAGCCCGCCCAATGTGAATACACGGGAGGCTATGCGCTTGTTGCAGCACTGTGCTTTTATATTTAGGAGGGGGAGGATTTTTCTTCATTTGAAACCTGGGTAGTCCGTCGAACAATGTATATTTTATTGGGTATAATTGATTAATGGGATTTTTTTTTGGGTTTCATTTCACTTCATGAGGTAGTACAACGTGATTGGATCCCATTTCTTAGTAGCTGCATGCAGGAACTTAAAATATGCGTGGCACTTCTCGCGGGATTATTTCGATTGGTCTATAGCCTACAGACTTCAGTTCACTAATTTAGTATTATATAGCACAGGCTGCTACTGTCAACCTAAGATCGATATCAGCTTACAGTGCTCCTATATAACTACATGGATACATTGTGTATAAGTACTGATAGCAAGCTCTGGTATTGTTGTGGTTGGAAACAGAAGTAAAGCGCATTCGAATTAGATGCCAAGACGTAAAGGATCTAAAAATAAAAGCTTCCTTAGTTGGATTCCCACAGTGACATACCTCATGCCACCAGCCGTTTATGTGCAGTCCGTCCGCCAACAAATGTCATCATCATGACTCTGATGTATAGGAGCCTTGAGGTACAATACTCTCCACCGTAGAGTCATTCCAACGACGTGGTCACCTTGGAGTCACAGGCTCAGGAGCTGATTGTGGATGATGGCAAACTTGTAGTCACCATTCAGTCTGAAGTGACACTCCTCTGGGTCTCAAAGAATGGACTATGGTCTATTTTTGGACTATTTGAGTTGGGGCTATGATACGTGTGTATATAAAAGGGGCCGGGTATGGCTATGCACTGTGGTTCGTTTCCAAGTATCCCCTTTCTCGCTCACTGCGTGCGACAGCTTCTACTCTTCTCAAATCGCTTTTACGATGACGGGTAAGCGTATTCCTTTACTTCTGTGCATAGCATATCATGTGTACCGAAGAGCTGATATTGCTTATTATGGGGCCATTTTAGAGAAATCTGACAATATAAACTCGACAGCAAACGGCCGCATTTCACCCGCACTGGGTGTCTCTTCAGCTAGAGACTCGCGACCACAGTTGCAACCTAGAAGCAACAGCGGCCACAACAGCTCTCAGTCTCCGTTTCAACTCTTTCGTACAAAAACACAGATGATCCTGTCTCCGCCGCGCCCAGTAGGAGAAGCACCCAGTGTATTCGAGAGTCTGAAAGCGATTTTATTTGCCTCATGTAAGTGTTATAACTCTCGGTAATTAAGTCCTTCTCATTCCGCCCAGGGCTTAATGTTCTACTCGTATTCATACCCGTATCGGTTAGTTGATCAGTTCTTTGATGTCATGGCGCCTAACCTGATCGATGAACTTTCTACGACAGTGGGCATTGCATTTTGCGCTACCTCACTCTTTCGCAAATAGAGATACAATTATCTTCGTTTGTAAGTGGCATATATTCGCTAGTAGCCAATTTCTAATGTATGGCCTACGCCAGTCTCGTTCTTGGCTATTATACCTTTGGCAAAAGTGAGCATTTCGGCACTATTCTCACTCATGTATTCAAAAAAATTGCTCAGTTACTTGGATTTGCCACTGAGGAACTCTCATTAAGGGTTGGTCAAACTCTTGCTGGACTTCTGAACGCTACACTGGTAAGTCCTGTCGCTTAAGTTTTGCTGGAACTTCAAATAATGTCATTTGTAGGGTAATGCGTAAGTTTTAGTTCATAGCTATATGTTGAAGCATGATCTGAGGTATACTACAGCGTAGAACTTATAGTTGCAGTGAGCAATAGTCTCTTCCAGTTTCTTAGTCAATCAGGCTGAACAACAAATATCTAGATTATTGCGCTGATTAAGTGTGAACTACGTGTGGTTCAGGCTTCATGTAAGTTCGCAATCCCCAAGAAGATGCCATGTGCAAACATGGTCGCTCCATGTTCTGATGCGTCCCTGTCAAGTCCATGTGCTAATGTTTCTTTTATGCTTATAGTGGTGGGATCTATCCTTAGTAATCTGCGTAAGCGCTCAACTGTCGCGCCTATTTGATCGATATTAACCCTTATGCCTTTTTCAGTCCTTGTCCTTGGAATGTGCTTCTTTGCCGGCGGCATGAAGTACTCTGAACAGGGTTTCGGGATCAGTGCGTGTATTATTTGCCCAGGATAGCCGCCTAGCCTTACGGCGATTTGTGATAGGCGCCGTCCAGTTAAATTCTTCCCTGTTGGCTATCAGTGTCATCGCTGTCCTGCTCCCTGCGGCATTCCACTTTGCTGCAGATCCTTCGCTCACGGATGATCAAGAGGCTCACGATATCTTGGCTGTTAGTCATGGAGTGAGTCATTGAGCACATATGTTTATGAAAATATTGATCTTAGCCTTGGCACCGCAGGTTGCTATTATCCTTCTCTTCAGTAAGCTCTGCTCTTACAGATTGGCGTATCGTTGTTTAATCGCTGATGCAACATATCATAGTATATGCGGCCTATCTTTTCTTCCAGCTCTATTCTCACACGGCACTGTACCAAGACAAAGGCGAACATTCAATTGTTAGCACTGACTATGCTACTCCTAAATTTGGAATGAAAGCTATAAGAAATTTCCGCCACCGCCATGATGCCGCAGATATCGAGGCATCGACCACAGGATCGACGCGTGCTCCCAATGGGGCAGATTCTGTGGAAAGTAGTCAAACAATGACTTCTGGAAGTCCGGCGCACGTTCGATATGAAGACTCTGCGCATACCCACGTTCCTACAATTACAGAGAAAGAGCATGATGAGGAAGAGAAGCCCTCTCTAAGCGTGGCAGTAACTGTGGGCCTACTGGTTGTAGTCACCGTCGTAAGTCATTTGTCGTTGTTGGGAAAGACTAAGGTTGCTGACTGAAGGGTCAGTTGGTTGCTATTACTGCTGAATGGTTAGTTGATTCCATTGACGGGATGACAGATGGTGGTCATATAAGTAAGGAGTTCGTCGGCATGATTCTGCTCCCTATTGTGGGCAATGCAGCAGGTCGGTCTCTTTGTGTTTTTTGAAAATACTATGGCTGATGAATCTTCATTGCACAGAGCACGTAACAGCCGTCACCGTCTCGGTGAAGGATAAGTTGAATCTCAGTCTTGGTGTTGCTGTCGGTTCTAGCATAGTAAGTACCGCTCCTGGCAATCTGCAGTTATTTTTGGCCGATCGTTAATGTCTTTTGACTCAACAGCAAATTGCACTTTTGTCATTCCGTAGGTCCTACTTCATTTTGACTTCATCCCCAAAATTAATCACTTCGTGTGTTCTCAGTTTTATTGTGGTCCTGGGATGGATCCTCGGCAAACCAATGACTCTTCTCTTTGACCCTTATGAATCTGTGGCCATGTTCCTAGCAGGTAAGTTCTGTCCAATCCAGTAATCAAGCTACTTTATTCATGTTTTCCCCAAAGTCCTTACTGTGAACTACGTTGTACAAGATGGAAAATCAAATTGGTTGGAAGGTTTCATCCTCATGTGTAAGTTTCTTGCACTTTAATTTCAACATTGCTCGCTTATCAACGAGCATTCTTTCCTGAAGGTTTATACATTATTCTTGGAGTAACATTCTGGTTCTATCCTGGTATTTCAAGCAACTTCTTACTTCCAATATCGTTTGCTGAGACAGTTTCTGTCAGGTTCTGATCCTTTTGGCCTCCTTTCGACGTGCCATTGATTTTAACTTATATCCCTACCCGTGATCCATTTTACTCCTGTTACAGTCATACGAATATTTACGCAAGTGGACGTTTTATAACAGCCCTTCAGTATTCAAAGCCATGTATAATAACACACGAGCTTATAATTTTGAGCGACATCCAGATATACTTACATTCATTATACCCCTTATGTATTTTTAGGCTATAGATTCTTGCGAAATACATGTTCATTTTGAAACTTCAAAATGTTAGGTTGTTATCCCAATCACTGACCAGAACAAAAATATCCCAAGCTACAACTTCGCCTTTGGGGTAGGATCCTCAAGAGTGACGGCAGCTGCTGCGAGAGCGATGGCATTACGCTCCTTTACTTTTGCGGCTGTAGACCATCCGAGATCAATGATGAGATCCGTTTAAATCGTTTCTGTTCTAACTCACTGAAGATGACTTTCTGGCCCTCTTTCCACATCTCCGTTACAATGGTTTCACCAGGATATACGACTCCGGCAAAGCTTATGATACTGACTTATCAGAGAATCGAAACAGGGGTGAGGTATTTATAGTGTCGTACCGAACTTTGATGTCTTTGTATGGTCCGTAAGCTTTCAGGACGTGTTTGCCGGCTATGCCCATCGAACACAACCCGTGCAAAATGGGTTGGTCGAAGCCTCCGATTGCTGCGAACTCTGGAAGGATCTAAAGAAAAACGCTATGTCTGTGCGTGTACTAACGTCGTGTTTAAGGACTGAAACTTACATGAAGAGGGTTGGAGTCTCCGCTCAGGCTATAAATATGAAATTTCTATGAGTCTAGACTTGTTGAGGGCAAGAGAACATGGAGCTCACCGATAGAGAGCAGCTTGCGATGTGCTGGTCTTCTCCTCAATTACAGCATCCGGGCTGCGCTTCGGTGGTGTATTGGCAGCAGAAGCAGCGCCGCGATCTGGTGGTAACAGAGCATAAGTCCGACAGATCCAGCCCATTCACATAATAATATGTCTGACCATTTCCGGTGCGTTTCCCACCGAAGCCTCCTGACCCTCGAATGAACACAGTGGATTGGTTCTCAAAGATGAGTTCCCCAGTGTTCTTGTCGCGTGTTTCGATTATTGACGTCACAGCTGTGGCCTTGCCCTTGTCAAGGACTTCCAATATTCTTTAAATTCCCGGGGGTAAGAGACTCATTATGGGCCAATATACGAGTGCGAATGACCTAGCTTCATTGACGAGCTCCCCAGAAGTCGGAATAGGCCCCTTGATGTTCAAATACTGCTCTCCATGCAAGAGCTTAGCCTATAATAAATTATTAAGATCCTTCCTATAAGGCTTGTACTGGCAGAACGCACGGGATTGAAGTTTGGCAGCCAGTCAAGGGGGAGTGCCGCACTGCAAGCAAACTGAGGAACGACGCCAAACGTCGGCAACACAGAGAACTCGTCGTCCCCTTCAAAAGTCCATTTGAGTTCTTTCTCGGTAGCACCGATCCCAAGATTGTAGAGTATCACGTCGCGCTAGTATGTTTGGTCAACACTAGGAATGCGGCTGCGAATGGAATTAATTATCTTCAAACCTCGGTATATGAATAGGGGACAGGGTCTGTAGGTTCTTTCTTGGCATCTCGTACGAGTTGTGAATCCTCTGGGTCAGCAAAGGCGTTGGGGTCCTTAAAAGAAGACATTGTATCGCTAGCTTCAACGTAGACGGCTAATGAACGACGAAGTAGCAGTTGAAAGCTCGCTGTCGGGAACTTGGAAGGAGGACTAAGGACAATCTTGGACAATCACATGCTTAAGCTATGTATGACGCCCGCTACGATTGACCCGGATGAGACAAAAAGACAAGATGCGGTTATTTTCGCGAGTACTCTTCTTTCTTTCTTTAAAACAAAATAATATCATTTGCATTGATTGTATTATGACATACTACCAAGTAACTGATCATTCGGATTTATAGTTTATAGTTTATGGGATGTCCGGAGGAGCCATTTGGTACAGGTCGAAAAGTTACATATTCGTACAGAGACCAGATGAGGGTGTTAACATTGAGGGAATGCAATTATACAAATAGAACAGAATATCAATAAGGGTATGGATGGTAGATATATTTACAGCTTCGACTTGACGGCGTCGCCCTTGTTACCAAAGTTCTCCACAAGCTAATGGACAATTATATCAGAAAAGTAACTTGATGATTCAAAAAACTGCATCTGAATACCTGTTGGATAGCTTCTTGTGTCGAAGAAGGGTTTGTTGCGCGACCATCATCTATACAAATATCAGAGAAGGTTGCAAACGCACGTTTCAAAATGGGTTACCAAAGGCTGTGATTTTATTCCACTTCGCGAAAACATCTTCGATAGTATAGGGCTTGCTTGTGGGGAAGCCATATCCGCCAGATCGCTGCCAGCGAGTCTGGGCGGCCCATCCACCAAGAATTTCGAACAAGGCTCCTGATGTTGTTTCGTTGTCTATAATATGACGAAGGTCGACATAGAAGACAGAAAAATGTAATAAAGATAAGCACCTTTGCTGGTGAGATATCCGACAACAGGGGCAATGAAGTCGGGCTAACGAGAATTTCAGCACCATGTTGTCATGATATTCTATTGATATGAGCAAACCTTGAAAGCGTCAACCATATCTTGGGGCCTGAAAGTTGATTTTAGAGGTATACTAACTTCAAGAAGACAAAAACATACCAGATGGTGCTCGTCATGGCGGTACCCGCAGAAGGAGCAATTGCATTGGCCAGAATGTTATATTTCTTGCCCTCAATTGCAAGAGTGCGAGTAAGGCCAGTGATTCCTGCCTTTGCGGTTGAGTACTGGAAATTTCATGTCAGTAAAGGAAAATATTTGGCTGAAATCTGTCGCTGTACATTTGCTTGCCCAAAGTTACCGTCTGCCAAATATGTCAGGAGCAGTTATGGAGTGCAGTTCGAAATGACATACAGATGCCAACTTGAGAGCAAGTGGTTACGATGCGTCCATATTTCTGTTGCTGGAAAACAGGCCAGACAGCCTTAGCGCACTAAGACATCGAAGTCAATTGAGAGGCAGATTCATGCCATGAACTAATGAAGAGTACTTTATAGGTTCCACTATAAACTAAGATAAGCACGTTGAACGAACGGGGAAAATAAATCTCGACACCCACCGAAGATGGACAGCAAGGACAAGATCCCACTCTTGTTCAGTCATAGCCTGGAACGACTTGTCACGCAGGATGCCTGCATTGGCAATGAGAATATGAACGCCTCCGAACTTCTCCAAAGCAATTTGCACAATCTTTTCGGCATCTTCAACAGAGCAAACGGCGGCAGCGGCCTTTCCTCCGGCTAGATGACATGTTAAATTGGGAAACATCAAGAAAAGCTCAACGTTACCATTAACAACTTCGTTTACAACGGCGTTAGCACCTTTCTCATTAACATCATTAACAACAACGTTAGCACCGAGCTTGCCATACATTAGGGCATAGGCGCGTCCCAAGCCGGCTCCAGCACCGGTGATAATGACAGTCTGACCGTCGAAGCGTACAGGAGGAGATGCCTGAGCATTAGGGGAAGTTTCTTAGCAGTTTCGAGTTTTCCCTAAATTACTTGAACTCAGTTTACAAGTCGTTATCAATGACACAACACATACCACAGAGTCAACATCTGTCACAGCAGTTGGGCTATGATGAGGCCAGTTAGGACAATCTAAGACAAGATAATAAGACCGAAGGCCTACTAATAAGGGTTGCTGAAATCGGTCAACTCGTCCCATTTGGCTTTCACCTGTTGGTACACATGAGCCAATTAGTCAATCTGTGCTGCATTTATCACTTACAGCCGAAGGGGTGAAGCTTTCATCTGTCTTGAAGATAGCACCGTTGCTCCTCTCCCATCGGACTTCCGCGATGAAGCCAGCGCCGACCTCGAAAATCTTTCCAGAAGCATCAGGTCCGTCGGGATGAGAAAGAGCAGCAACGAAAGGTGCGACGTAATCAGGCTGGGCATTCCATGAATAAATGCATGTGCGAGGATAATGCTGAACATACACTCAGATTTGCCAACATCTCGGGAGGCATGATGGTTTCAGTCATAGCTGAAGCAGCCATCTGTTAAAGGTAAAATATTGAATTCGTAAAGGCAGTGAACTTAAAGAACGAACGCACGGGAGCAATGACAGTGGATTTGATGTTATATTTGGCGCCTTCGCGGGCAAGAGTTTTAGTGAATGCGACGAGAGCCATCTTGGCCGCGCTGTAGTTGGCCTGCCCAAAGTTACCTGATGTCATTGATATATATAAACCATGGAATTTAGGAGAGTGCGCAGATCCGCACCATAAAGCCCAGCAGCGCTGGCGGTGTTGATGACACGTCCGAACTTTTGTTTGCGGAAAAGAGGCCAGGCTGCCTTCGTGCATGAGAATGCGCCTTTAAGATGGACCTCGGTAACCTGATCCCATTCCTTGTCGGACATGTTCTTGAACCTGCAAAATATTCAGCACCATCTATCCAGACTACTCGGACATAAACTGACCCCTTGTCCCTCAAAATGCCAGCGTTGTTTATGAGGATGGTGACGGTTCCAAAAGCGTCAACAGCGCTCTTGATGACAGAGGCGCCGTCCGACACAGACGACGTGTTGACCACAGCCTTGCCTCCAGCTAAGCAGTGATCATTAGCTGAGAAATACGATACGATACGAAATCAACGCACCGGCAATAATCTCATCCACGACCTTCTGCGCTGCAGCTGCATTTGAAGTCGTTCACGACGATGTTGGCACCTCTGGAGGCAAAAAGCAGCGAGTATCTGGAGAAGTAACAGATGTGAGTTCACTGTATACATTCCTGCAGTGCGTTGAAGAACATACGCCTTTCCCAATCCTCCACCAGCTCCAGTAACGACGACTGTATGACCTTTAAACGAAGCAGACATGTTTTTGGTATTTTCGAAAAAAGCACGAGAGATGATGTGGAGAAGACGGGGCAAAGTATCAGTTTATATCCGTACACCAAACATGTGAAAAGCCTTCGCAGGCACCGATTCAGGGAATGTTAAATGACCGGTATTGATGACGTAACACATTCATCTGCTACTTCCTGTTTCGTCTTCACATGGTCTTCAACTTGAAGCAAGGTTTGTAGCAAAGAGAAATAAATATTTTTATATGGGAGAGCGACTCGCGCGATGCATAATATGCAGACATGAACGAAAGACTGTACTATATCATGCATAGCATGAGAGTGGAGAGATGGGTTTCGTGAGGAAAGAGGGTCAGGGTGTCAGGACGGAGATATCATGTTCTTGCAGACGAACAAGACAAAATAAAGATATAAGTGCGTTTCCAATGATCATTTGGAAAGGAAAGAAATTTTGATTTAAAAAAGATAATAGTACAGAACAATGAAAGAAATTAAGAAAAGACAGAGAATGAGAGAGCGTCGCGAGGATTGCGTGGTTCATAACAGAATATGTGACCCAGAGTGAGCATAGGTTTACGGTGGCATGCGCGGACATTAGAGTGTCGATTGGCTGAGGGCTGGTAAGTCTAGGGAATTTGTTGACTGGAATATACGGAGGGGAGAGAGAAAGGTTATGGCAATAGCAAATAAAAAGCAGTTGATATAGGGAACGAGGCAAGTGCACTTTTGTTCAGTGAGATGGAATCAAACTGGATGGTATGCAGATGAAAAACCAAAGAGAAAAATATATGGCTTGGTCGGGAGATGGTTGGAGATTTCAAGATACAAATGCGAGAACACGTTGCAAACCAAAAAGAAAGAGAGAAGGTGTACAAAACTTTAACACAGCTTATTGCATCAGAACCATTGATTCTGGGATAGCGTCGTTTGTCTCCCTCGATGTGGTTCTTAGCCCAATTGATGGCAAACACAGAGGCTTTGAGGAACTTCTTGTTCGCATATTTTTTGCAAACATACTGTCGATGAAAGTTTTCTTCCGTCAATTTCCCTACCAGAAGATTGTGTCCGGGAAGGAGCTGTTCTTCCGTGAATCCAGAAAAGAAAACGAAAGCCTCGTTCTGGAAAAGGTTGATTAGTCACATGACACACTCCAGTTGAACATAGTGCACGAGGGCACGGCATGGGTTGCAAGTTTAAGAATAAAAGGATGAACATACCCAATCACCGCCTAGCATCCTCCGTGCACAATACATCCCAACTGCCGCGACGAGACTGGGTTTTACCCTAAGGAATCGATAGTCGAGGAGAGTCACTTCTGTCAAGAACTTGCTGAGTGTCCTTGTTTGAATATCATAGTCGTCGGCTTTGCTAATCTTCCTCATCCAACTGTAGGGAGAGCAATAGTGGGATATGTGGAATTCGAGGGTTTGCAGCATGATCCGCTCGCCTTTCAAAATCTCCTCCTTGGTGTAACCACTCTCCGTCATGTAGACAAATTCTTCGACTGAGGGAGCAAGAATTTCCTCGTACTTGGCGGCGATGAACATAGCAGTCACGCCGACCAGCTGCAACTTCAATAGCGAAACAACCCGTTTAGTGAGGAATCGATCAACGATGTTCACTGCTATCCATAGGGTTTCCGGAAGCATATGGTAGCGAAGGTGAACTTGCAAAAGCCAATCGACTAAGGTCTGTCGCATCCCCCATGATATTTCATTTTGCCCGTCCATATAATTGGGGTTGGGCATCACTTCATCCTATTAATGCTATCAGTTAAACTCTTTCAGCAGTGTAACATTCCATCTTACTTCAAGTTCGCACATGTACTCGAAGATTTCTTCGGCATATTCGGAGACCATCGTTGTGTCGTACATATCAACGTCATCTTCAAATCGTGAACGTACAGCCTGCACTTCTTTCTGATATCGTAGTGCTCGTTCAGTCGCGACATCAGGCCAAACACGTGGGAGTTTTGCCTCTACTGGCGGCAGAGATGTGTCTTCTTCATCCTCCTCCTCCAGTTCAGCTTCGCTGTCAACGCCGATCATGGCCTCCACTTCCTGTTCGTTCACCAGCAAATCGTCCTCCTCATAGTCGTGCGCGACATCCTCTTCGACTTCCATCTCGCTGTGAAGATCTTCTTTCGGTTCGATCTCTTCCTCCAAAATCTGCTCAGAGACAACGATTTTGGAAGAGCGCTTTGGAGGTGCTAGCACGCGATTTCGAACAGGAAGGATGCGCGCGTTGACTGCATTTGTCACGGGGGGAGCAACCTGACCTCGTCCAGGACCCAGTGGCACTCGTTGTGCCAGAGTGGTCGAGTTCGAGCGACCTCGCTTCAGACCTGTCTCTTCCTTTTCTTTTCCTAGCCCAGCTTTTGTTATGGTATCCTATGAGCAAGTGGTTAGATAGTGACTCCCACATGTATTGTAACATGCTTACCTTTCGGTTTACGGCTGCGGTTGTCACCTCGCTCAGCGCTTGACGAGTAGCCGTACTCCTAAGAGCATCACTCTTCCCAGCAGTAAATCGAAATGGGCCCTGTGTCCCACCGCTGGAAGCTTGTCGGACGTGTCTACTCATCGCGTTTTCATCGGCTTTAGAACGTTGCGCCAAAGTGCGTCGTTGGGGGAGCTAAGGGAGAATAGATATTGGTGGCACACGTATAATTGTAAAAGGAGAAGACCTACGCGGACATGATTCGTGGCCATGTTATGAATGAATTAAACGGAGTTGAGTGAGGTTGACGTGGTTGAAGTAATGGATTGAGGTTAGTGGCCGTTTGAACTGATATCGACAAGGATCCTGACAGGAATATACGTCCTTTGTTGATGGAAGTAACTGGGAAAGGAAAAGGGAGAGAAAGGATTTGAACAAAGTCCGCTGGTCAAGGTCAAAGACAATCGTCAGCCTCAAACAGAACCGCAAGAAACAGAAACTCAACCACTTTCCCGCTCGAACAACGATCACGTGTTGAGCACAACAATTGTCCAAATAACGCGTCCCAGACGCGACCCCAGTTTGTCCCTAATTTTTTCTCACGTATCTTACGTCACCGCAAACAAACAGATGATATCATTTACGGAAATGAGCTGGCAGTCTGGTTTCTACCGTCTACGTATGTAATTCTTATTTGCCCATTGCTCGTTGTCCAATGTGAGTTCGCTGTGTCTTACATTTCGACACTGCAGCAGACTGCAGCGCAAGAAATAAACACAGTTAACAATCGTCAGTAGAGATGACCAATTGGTCATCTAATTATGTGCTTCCATCGGATCAATTACACAGTACGATAGACTCAAACGACCCAGGATCGTTGGAGCGGCCATTTTAAATCGTTCCAGTCAACATTTATCGAAATGGTTCATTTACCAAGTTCTCCGAATCGTTTAAATTTCTCTCGCTCTTTCCAATTGAGTTCGGAAGTAGATGGGTCTGGATCCGATGGGGTCGAAGACTTCATACCCAATCCTGTGCGATTTTGGCTTGATTTCAGCTCTAGCGGATCAACCAACCCAATACGACCATCCGCCGGATCTATAGGTGCACCCAATGAACTTCCGGGAGCCCAGCCTTGTTGCATGAGTAAGCGATGTCCAATGTTGCTGGAAGGTAATGGGGCAGGTGGCTGAGAAACAACAGGTTTCGTAATTTGCTCCTCAAATGGAATTGATGGCGACTGAGGCTTTCTAGTGGGCCCGACTGGTGTACTGGCTACCCCAGGACTATCAGGTCGAGAAGCAGGATTTAGAAGTCGTCGTCGTGCGGCCCGGTCAACGTATTCTTTAGATTTAGCAATTGGCACCGTCGGAGTCAAAGCATGTTGCGAATCGTTATGACGGGTCAGAAGACTGCGCTTCAGCATGGTCAAAGCTTTCCTCGGGTCTTTTTCCATGCTCATTGAGCCAGGCGAAGACGCCGAAGAATCGGAATCTATTCCAGCATCATCTCTCGTTCGTTTTATAGACGTGTTTTTTGGCAATGGGAATAAAGAAATCTCGTCATCTCCTGCCAATGCGCAATCACGGCAAGGTCTCCGATTGTCATGAATATGCACTTCGAACGTTGTGCTTCCCAGCGTCAATTGGTCAGAGTGTCGTAATCGCCTCGGCATGCTTGCCATCCGAGACTGGGATAGTCGAGTACCGATGTCCGCTGAATCTGGGGAAACGGGCCCAGGGCGCAGGAATGTTCCATGCATAGAGCCCATGTCGACCACATTCCACTCCTTCCTTGCACCATCCCAAAAAGCCGTTGCATGAATCTTAGAAACTTGCATCTCTTTTAGACGGATTCGTGGAGTAGTTGATCCTTCGGCCTGGAGATCTCGACCAAGCTGGACTTCCGGATATGAATCAACAACGGCCACCCTCTTCTTTTTGGCAAAGATGGAAGAACGCAAGACCACCAGTCGAAAAATCGGTTGACCTGGTCCCAGAGTCGTAGTTATATTCGAACCATCATGTTCGTGAGACGGTTCTTCTGAGTCCCAGGGCCATTCAAATGATGGATCGTATCCATTCGCTGAGTTGTTTGTGTGCTCTTGTGCTATTTGGCCTTCTTCTAACTCTTCCATGGAGAGATCGTCAAAAAGAGGTGACACTTGAAACCGTTCTAGTCAATGATAAGTCGATGCTAATTGAAGAACCAAGAAGTCAGTTACCTTGTTAATGTTGGGAACAACATAGGCAAGCCAGCTCTCGGATTGACGATAACTAATAAGTTTGACCCCGAGCATGACGGTGAGAGTTAGGTGTGGTCGGCAGTAGCCGGTGGCTATTGATCGATCAATCATGCCCTCTGTCCAGATTTGGTTGATCAACAGCACGGGTTCCTGGTGGCACACCTGGTTCAACCTGAACGCAAACTCATCTTTCTACATTTTTCTGTCACACCTTGAACAAAAGACACTCAAGGAGCCCATCTGGACTGCAAACCCCCTGAGATAACTGCTCAAATTTCAAAGGCTATTGTAGAGACTGATCTCAACCAACCAGTCAAGCCAAATCCCAAGTGACATTGGATATCCCTGGTCCTGTTCATATCGCGTCCGACCTTAAACCTTTCGGTTAAACACATTAGGATGGAGGAGTTTACTGAGGTTTGCTTATTCGGTTGCTCACTTTGCGCCTGCCTTATTCATGATGATTTGGTATGATATAGGAGCACGCCAAACACCTTTTGAACAACGAATGGCTGGTGAAGGCCGATCCAAGTAAAGCGATCCCTTATTTATTCGTACGTTCTTATACTTGCATCTACTCTCTATAATATGCTAAGCTCTGTCAGAAATTTCACTCATCTGTGGGTGATTTGTCGTGTTGTATTTTAGTGACGGACACAAAGTCTGTTTGGGTCGAAGGTATATCAATTTCACCACCTGGCAAATTGCATTTAACGGATATCCCAGTTCTAAACAGCAAGCGTTTGGCTCGCCGCTGGCGCACATGCAACCCCAGTCACCAGAACCATTCGAAAAGATTGACGATGAGGATGCTTGGAGGGAACGTACTTTGAGCTTACTCTCCAAAGGGCACACGATGGGAGGCATGACGGAAATAACCTTCGAAGGGGTGGAATCGAAGTACTCGGTATGTTATTTTGATACTGTGATCCAGCTCATATATCTCAATCAGGTTCTAGGACTTTGCTTTTGAACTTGAATGCGAGGCTTTCAAATGGAGATGGGAAACGTGTTTTCTAGGATACCAACGGTCCTCGGAAATTATTTCCAAGCATCTTATCTTTCCGCTCATGAGCCTTAACCACCTGACATTTTCATCGGCACAGTCAATTAGCGAGCTCTCAGATGCAGATTTGGAAACGGTATTGTTCACCTTGCACCAACTCGTCTACCTGTTACTGACAAACATGATCCGCACAGTCGGTTGACAAACTTAGTCGGACAGCGAGACGAACGATTGATAATCACATCAAAAACGCCATATCGAAACCACGCGTTGCGACTTCAATCAGACGAATGACCGCGATGTTTAACTTTATCCCAGATCTAAGTACGTCCACATAATGCTATGGTATACCAATGCTTACTTATTCTTTTACGCAGAACCTATCACTTCTATTGTCGAAAAACCGTTACTTGAGGTTGAGAAACTCGACGTTGTTGAAGTTCATAAACCACATTCACCACCCCCAAGACAACAGGAAGCTAATAGCTCCGTAAGTAACTTCTTCCTAATCTAAATGGTGATTTTCAAAACACCTCGCAGCCGAGGCGAGAAAAATATAGTCCCAAGAACAGCGAACAGAAACGTGAACGCAGCTTGGATATTAAAGGTGCCCAACCTGATTCGGAAACGGAGTCTGACAACGAGCCGGCGGATACCAAAAAGACCATTGGGACTTCTATCCTGGCCGGACCTTTAAGAACGTCTGAGCAAAGTTCGTCAAATGGTTTATCCAAGGACCCGACTTCTCTACCTGTCTCCCTGCAAAAAGTAGAAGTCGATCATTCTCCGATGCTGAGGCATCTCCCCTCCGCCCTGCGAAGAAAACGAAGCCTATGGTAAAGTCCTCCAGTGACAACGACAGTGATCAAGATACCAAGAAATCAAGGAGCGGCTCTGCTGCTGCTGGTTCAGGGGCAAGAAGAGGCACCCGCCAACCAATTAAACGCGGAGGCAAACGATTCTAGAGTCGTTGACATCCACAACGCTCAACCGAGTCGCTCGATGTTTATACTATCCCCCACTCATACAACCTACGACCCGAAGATATTTCTGACCCTCAGTCTGCAATTATCCGAGGTTCGGACAAAGCCTCGTCAGATATAAGGCATGGACTTGAGGTATACATTTACTCTACATCATCATCATTGTTTAACGGCCAACTCGTCGCGCAAACTCGGCAGCCCTGCAATCTTCGCATGGTTTGTGGAACATGCTCACAATACGCCGGTCGTCATTCGCTTCCTGGAAACATCGACGTAAACTATGCTAGTCTCGCGGCGTAGGTGATTGAACTTCACCTTAGGACACGGACAAATTCTGGCTGTGTGTACGTGCGCGGAACTCAACGCACAGTATTGTGATTTGCAGTCGGTTCTGTTGCCCGAGTAATATGATTTGACGAAATGCTTCATACCCTCCAATTGTAAGATCAAGTCCGCGAGCGACAAGAGGACTGCAACTCACGCTACACCCTCTGTACCAGTCCCCATATCTGCGAAAGGACAAAAGGTAAGCGAGGAAACAAACTCAAGGGGTGGTTTTAATTACACTTCATCGCTGCACATGTCGTCAGTTTACTGAATGAAAGAGGATTGAGGCACGGATGCGGAGGGTTGAGTTAAAGATGCAATAGCCATGATCAAACGACCAGGCCCATAATATACTTTCTTGGATGGAGTGACGGTGAAGTAACTAATAGTCAGACCGACCTCGACCATCCTTGAATGTCACGCGATTGGCATCGGGCAAAAGGATCTGACTTTCTCCAAGTAAGGCAGGAAGATCGATAACATGCCAGCAGGCATCGGTGATATATCTATGAACACCAAGAGGTCACCGGGGTCAAGCCAGCCTCAAACCGACGCAACAGTCGCCGAACCTTGCCATTCAAACGACCTCCACGGAAAATTATCCCACCGGAACTGAGCCAATTTAAGCCGTGATGATACTTCAAAATAAACGGAGATGATTACTGATTGGAACCTAGTTGCCTTGTTTAGCTTCTTGTACCAAACTGGCGCATACAGCGATATACTTTCCTTGTCAAGGAGAACAATCATTTCGGCGTAAGTCGTAGCAATACGCCCGTGTGCCACAATTCCGCAATCTCGATAAGGAAGGAAGTATGAGCAACCACTCTCCGGGTCTCTATATCTAGGCTGGGGAAGATTAGAGAAGCTCAGAGACCAATACAGACAGGTGACTTGCGAAAAAGAAGACCGTAACCAAGACATGAGGTATTTATCATCAGTTGTGCACAAAAAAGACGCATTAGAAAAAGATGTGGATAAGCAATATGTAGCCGTGTCAATCAGTTGTGACTTCATTGCCGGTCCAAAATCGTTTGACGCCGTCTTTACAGTCGAATTTCAGGATCAAAATAGGACACGAAGACCGAAGAGATCGTGTTACTTGTGAAAGTTCAACTCGCGTGAGTAGTCATTGGCCAATCGAAGTAAAGAAGATTATTGTGGCGTCCAATCCTGGACCGAAGTCGTGACTAAAGCCCATGCGTTGTATTTAGCGCAGTAGGTATGACGTCCTAAATAAAAGGATGAGAATAAGTGCACACATAGTCTTCATCATGCTCTACATCCACTAGAACTTGATGGTCGAAAGGACCTTGGACAGTGGTGAGTTCAAGATTCGGAAACTCAGGCGATATTATTGAGGTTCAATGTACCCTCCGCTCATGCTGCAGGGAGCACTGGCAAACAGGTGTAAAAGTAGCCCAAAATTGGTAAGGTAGGTCCGTGAGAGGAACGGAAGACGTACTGTTCTATTTGAAACGCCAGAGGGTCCACTGAGTGAGTTGACCGGTCAATACTTAATATACCCTTAATCTGACAATCACATCGAGTCATGGGGTATAGAAGCCTACCGAGCAGAACAGGCTCTGTCATCAAAGAGAAGCGGAAGGAAACAGAGAACTGGAACGAACGTTTCTTTACTTCAAGCCGTAAAACAAAAATAAAAAACAAAAAAGGGAGGTGGAAGGTGGGAATCCACAGCATACAATGTGTGGGAAATATTCGTCACATCGGTAAAGCAGTATACTGGCTGTCTCAATCGAAAAACCAGGTTCAGTAAATACTCAAAGCATATTTCATGCCTGGAGTTTTGAGATTCGCGAACACGGGGTAGAGTCAGATGATAGGTCTATCATTGTATACGGAGGCACGGCTGTTAGGACTGTGGACACGAAACGTATGGGCACCAAAGCCACCAGACAAGAAGTGCCCTGAAGTGGCTACAGATATTTGGCGGAGATAAAGCAAGCTCTGGTCAGAGTATCGCGCAGAAACTATGGAGACAGTATCATCAATGATCGCAGACTTGGGAGAATTTGGATTAATGGTCGCAATATAAACGTAGAATATTGCGCAGGACCTGTAGATTCAAGACAAGAAGGACAGCAGTCTATGCTCCATAAACTTTGATCACATCATTGGTGCCGATTCGGTTTTGGCCAAAGACGAAATGTTGACAGGTTCAAGATTCAACAGGTTATGCGAATCATATCCAGAGTTGTGGTCATATAACGACCGAATATCGAGTAAGGATGCTATGGTGAGTGAAGTTCTGTTATCTGGAGCAAACCTTGGGCATTTGTAGGTTGAAGACAACCAACAGCAAGACTCGTCGGGCCGTGTGATGATGCGACGAATTCGTGACAGTCGCGTGATTTACAAGCTCTCGGCCGCGATCGAGTAATATCTGCCGGTCAAGTCCAATACTACCATGGCGGCCTCATCAAACGAAAGCTTGGATATTCTCGAGGTATGACACCAAATTACATCACAGACCTTACAGGAAGCTGAAGTTCCTATAGTCAGCTCTTGATCAGGCCTTCTCCGCACCCTTGTCAGCCGTGCCCCAGGAAGTTGTTCAAGAAGTGGAAGTGGCGGTGACCGAGTCCGAGTCGGTCGAGGCCTCCCAGTTCGAATCTGCTGAAGTCAACCTTGCGGATTCAGCTGTGGTAGAAGTCAACTTGTCCGATTCAGCTGTGTCAAATGACTCATGGAGGGCAGAGTACGAAGCGCAAGTTCAATCCTGGCGCGCTCGTTCAGCTGAGGAACGCGAAAAGGCCGAAAAGGAGCGCTTGAAATGGGAAGCAATCCGCGCTATCGAGAAGGAAGAGGCGGCGAAGAGAAAAGCTGCAGGGATTGTCGACGAGCCAGTGGTTACTCCTTCTCAGCTCCAAGGAGAAGAAATTTGGGAGAATGTCAAGGCTTCCGGCGTCGAGTCCACTTCTTCGAGGGTCGAAGCAGAGCCTTTGAACGCAAGAGCCAGGCCTATAGTAGTATATATATTCACATCTTCTCGACCTTCTAACTCGAACTGAATCTCAATTCAACAGGTTCCCCCTACACCTCCACTACCCCGGACAGACTCTCACCAAGATGCTACTACTACTACAGACGAATCACAGAAATGGGAGGATGTACCGTCCGTTACTTCATCCTTTCCGTCCATGTCTTTCCCGGAGAATATCGAGGACTCTTCGCCTGCTCATCGAGAACCCGCCCCTCCACCCGCCCCTGTTTCCGTGTCCCTGGCTATCTTCGACTCGACCCTTTCGACGCGCACACGGGTAACTGCATTCTTCTCCTCGCTGGCTGTCAACCTGTTCCTCCCCTTCGTTAATGGTGTTATGCTTGGCTTTGGTGAAATCTTTGCGAAAGATGTCGTCATGCAATGGCTGGGTTGGAAGCCCTCTGGTCCGGCGTCAAGCGTGGCGAATGTTGGATTGAGGTCAAGTACCCGCGAAGAACGCCAGAGGAACGCCTTGCGGTAATCGGTTTAAAGTCCATTCGTATTCTTGTATAGAGGCCAAAATACACATAATGCTAATAATTGCATGCTAATGGTCCGGAATATTAAATGTATGAAGTTACAGTAATTAAAAGATTGTAGCCACAATGCAACAAGGCCCAAGACTCTACAGTTTCGAGTTCTTGGGGATCCCGCGGATTGCCTGTCGAACACCGAGATCTCCCAAGACATCCTCAGCTGCGGAAACAATTTGTCAATATAGAGACGACGACGAAGGAAATGAGGCACACCTCCTCCAAGGATACTGCGAAGGAGAAAGTCAGTTGATTGTCATGGGACAAATAGAAGGACAAAAACTCACGCATCGAATGGGACAGTGCGATGGTACTGGTATAATGAGCATAAACCTTCGGACATATAACATAAAAACCTACGTGTTCAATGAATTCACCCATTCCTAGTTGTCGGAGGTAAGTTAAGAAGGGATACTCGCAAAATCAAAGCTATGCGCACCTGTCTTGGTGATACCACGACCACCGAAGATTTGGACCGCATCTGCAGCAGTTTCTTGAGCAGAACGTGTAGCCTGCATCTTCAAGATACCAATGGGACTAAAATTAGGGTAAGCCATCGGATTCACGGCTATAGACTGAAAAAGCAATTTACCCGGCCAATTTGGCGGCTTGCTGCTTGTATGACTATTACACAAAACATAAATATTGAATGATATCAGCCGATAGAAATTTACGCACCATGTTGTTCATCTGGTATGTGATGTTCTCAAGCCAGTTCTGTACGCTTTCCACCCGTGCAATCATGGCCGCAAGCTTGTTGCGAATGACGGCTTGCGAGTGAAGTGGCTTGCCGAATGCCTTTCTTTGGTTGGTCCACCTAAATGAAGAGGGTTAGGAAGCGAGCAAAGGTATTAATCCTTATCCCTTACTTAAGGCACTCCTCGACGACCAAGCGTTGACTCCTAGCAGACGAGCAAATCATGACCCATCGCTCGTGGTTGAAGTTGCTGAGCATGACAAAGATACCTCCGCCCTCAGGACCAAGGGTGTTTTCGATAGGTACTTTGACATTTTCGAATGAGATGAATGCAGTTCCAGCAGTAGGCGACTGTTTATACAGCAGTGATCAAGGTCAATATACATTTGTATATGAAAAAACTTGAAACGTACGTAGCTGGTTTTGATTGGTTTTGTCTCAACACCTTCGCCTCTTTCTACGAGGATAACAGTGAACCCGTCCTGCATTGCTGTCAGAGATGATATGGAAATTAAATGTTTCGAATAGAACGTACGTCGGTCTTGCATCCAACAGTGAAGCTACCAAGATGTTAGATACTGTAACACATTCAAAGGCAGGATAACATACTAGTGGGCAAATCTGTGGTAGAACTTAGAAAAACGATATTATGCAAAGAGACATGGCTACTCACGTTCCGTTGGTAATCCATTTTTGGTCCCGTTGATAATCCAGTGCTTTCCGTCTTCAGTCTTGGTAGCAGTGGTTCGAATGCCAGCAACATCGCTTCCAGCGAAAGCCTCCGAGATGGCCAAGCAGATAGTCCTTTGGCCAGACAGAACGTCTGGGATGACTTTATCTTTAATTGCTTGGCTTGCGAAGTTAAGGATAGGAGGAAGTCCAATAACGGAGCCAGACATCAAACCTTCATAAAAAATGAGATTACGTTCCAAAAGATTTACGTCCCACTTACCGTCTCCGTAACCGCGTTTACCGCACCGAGCGAATTCTTGAGTGATGATCATCTAGTTTTGTGAATGGACATTATTTCAATTATTCGGAGACAATGTTCACAAACACATGCCTCGTGGAAATAATCGAACTGTTGAAAACGCTCTTTAGAATGTTATGGTAAGATGGTGGGGTATAGGGACCCACCTCCTCGGGTTTGACGATTCCACCCATAAGTTCAAGACCCTTCAAATGCTTTCCAGGGCCCATACGCATGGCATGGAGGCCGAGTTTTCTAATGTAGGTGTGGATATCATTCAATCCTCATAGTGAAAAGGGCACTCACGCCATGGCCTCAATAACACTCTTGCTAGGAGGTTTACCATCTTCTTCGTGGAGCTGTGTCACATAACGGGATTAGAGCCCACATTCAATGGCATGTTATAGACTAGACATACAGCTGCATCAGGAGCGATGACCTCATCAATAAATTTGCGGACAGCTCTTTGGAATTGACGATGGTTCTGGAAAGAAGACAATCAGCACAAGACTTGACATGAATTGAAAGATAATCACCTCCGAGTAGTAAGGGGATTTATAGCCATCAGAGAGCCATGTGGGCTCGGCGTACGGAACTTGGCTAAGTTCGCCGACGACTTTTCCTGTAATAACACTCTGCTCGCCCTCGACTACGCCAACTTGAAGGCGAGCATATTGAGGCCTGAGAATGACTTCATGTCTGTGGAGGCCGTAGAAAGCCTCGGTAGCATCCTGGCCGGCTGAAAGCTCACGGCGTCAGCTGATGTGCCCATGGACCTCAGCTGCATGTTGCAACACACCTATTTCATCGTCCAGAATGACAGAAGCACCTCCGGGATGCATATTCTTGAACTTTGTCAAGTCATAGACTTTGCCGTCGATGATAACCCACTATGCCATGCCCTTTCAGACACACATATGGTGAAAATGCTGCGAATGACCTACGAGATCAGCGTCTGTGTTATGCTATTAACAACGTCATAGAAGCCATTCAGTTGACGTCTACAACACCAAGGTAAGATAAGACAGACAAACCTTCGCGACCTCCTCCCGCGAGTAAGATTTTAGCTCCTTGGTGGCCATTGTAATAACAGGTGTGTGGGGTATTGGTCAAGGAAAAGTCGAGTGGTTGGGTCCGGAAAGGCGAAGTAGATAAAAAGCGGGGCATCGCGGCATGTGATTTTGGTTCAGAAGTCCCATGAGACAAGTCTTGGTGACGGCAACTGTAACGGGATCGGAGCCACCAATCACAGTCCCTGTATTGACCATTGCGGTACTTAGCCAGTTATTACTCATTTGGTCTGCTCCGAAAGAAACACAAGCAAAATGCTATGAGAGATCGCGTTGCACTGTTTACTCGGAACATTCTCGTTCTCATACCCCGTTTATCAACGCCGCAGAACTCGGCGCTCGATCCTCGTCATGCTCATGATTCAAGTCATTCCAGTCTTCAAACTTAACCAGCAAGGAGTGATAAGTATCGGGCCAACACTTAGCTAAAGCTTCAGACGCCTATTGCCTCTGAATGCACAAGTATTTTCTTGCCGTCCGTGCCCCAGACTACCCCAGACGCTCCCAACTTATAACTAAAATAATTTAGCAGGCAAAAATTATTGGCCCAAACTGCAGTGGAAATGACACAGGCGATCCATATATACGCACCATACGTGCTGCCCGTTCAAAATTTACAAGGACTGTCAGTGTGCCGAGCTGCGTAGCATTTGTGGACAGTGGGCCCCAGTAAGTACCTATGATATCATTTGCAAGAATAGAAAAGATTTCGCGGACCTATTGCTTATTTTTAAATCGACGGCAAGTAAAGCTTACAGATCCCGCCCAATATGCAATTGGTTCTTTCCCTCCTGGATGGATATGTTACAACGACGCGAAATCACATCAACATCAACGTGAAAGTTGCATTCATCGACGGGACGTGTTTTGATGATCTTCCGATGAATGGATGGAAAGAGATGTAAGCAATTCTATCAATAAATTACCTTTGCGAAATCTAGCCTTCAAGACCTCAATCCTTTGATTCGCATGGTATATCATTGTATAATGATTGGTACGTACATCGTAGCAAAAAGATACAAGATACAATCGTGCTGAATAAATCTGGGCTGCATGGCAGTAGGTGAATCAAGTGGTGTAACATGTGCATAAGAATATGGATGGCCGCCAAGTTGGCGGCTCGGACGTTGCGTTCTACACAAATCGAGGTCGACGACAATTAAAACGTTGAGGGAAATGTCGACCAAAAGCCTGCTGGAGTGTCGACAAAAATAGATCCAAGTGATCCGGAATGAAGCTGAAGGCTACCCATGAGCCTGGAAACGGATAGGATGATGGTTATAAACCGGTTATAGGAAAGTATAGATGCATCACAACAGATAGCAAACGAGAAAGAGCAAACGTAAGATGAATCGGGTATGGACGGTGTACACGGGAAGATTGAATAGGCGGGGGGGAGGGGGGGGATATGGTCGTGATTTTCAGAAGTTGGACCATGTTACAATTGAATGTCGAGATGGGCCAGATTCTTCTAGGTTGAGGACGATGCCTAGACTGGAGCTCCTCATTGGTCTTTCTGCTCGGAGACCTTTGACGGGTTTCATGAAGCACCATGCTGGCACTACACCCATCTCAGTTGTTTCAGGAGCTGCGGCTGGTTTGAAGAGCGATTTGGCGGTAGGGAAGAGTGATTTATTTTCGCGGCCAACAACGCACCACCCGTCATCGAAGGATTGTACGACGGTCAGTTGGTCGCTCAGGTTGACGAGTAGTTCGTCGGGGAGAACGGGGTCGAACGTCTGGCGGACTTTGCGCGTCGATCCTGCAGTCGCACTAATGTTGGAGGATGCAGTGGAGAGCACGGAAGCGCGGTTGCTCGAGAAATTACTGCCTAGATAACTTACCCACGAATTGCGGGCACTCGCTGTAGAGTCTAGAGTGCTAGCTGGGAAAGCAGGGCTTGCCAAAGAAGGTTTTGACGTAAATGGTTTGGGTATAGATCCAGTTCTGCGGTGGAAGTCAATGACTTCATCTCGAGTTGCAGAGAGTGCTGGAGGGGAGAGGGCTTTGTCTGGGAAGACAATTGTCGGCGCGTTTATATCGCTCAAAAATCCTTTACCAACGCGCCTAAAATACACAAGTCGAAACGGTCAGATTAATTAATTAAGCTCTTCCATGGAAGTTTTCAAGATGCACTAACTGGGAGAAGTCCTCCTTTTCACCGCCATTGTTCGAGTCGTCGCGAACGAGGCCTTTGACTGAGAGGAACGCTGCGCCCGTCTTCTCCTGGCGTTTGGACATCATGCGTTTGCGGTAGGTGCGCAAGCCTAGCCAGGCCCCGGCGCCTGCAAGGATCACAAGGGCGACAATAAGTCCTGCTAGGTAGATAGGATTGGCGAGTGTGGGCCCATTCGAGGAGCCTGGATCCGATCTGGCGATTACGACTGGCATTGCAAAGAGCGAAAGGGAGAAGTCGGCGGACGTGAAATGTTAAAGAATGTAGGCGGACGTTGAGTCCAGTGGAATGCCTGTGAGGCGTGAAGAAAAGAAAAGGATCGTTACTCGTAACGTCTAACGAACAATGTAAGTAAGAGAATGAAGAAGAAGACGATAAGTATATTAATATCCGCATACAAAATGAACCAGAACCGGGATAAATTGTTGAGTACTTCCGCTTTTGGCCATTAAGTGGATAAATCAGGGCGCTTGGCACAAGTTGGTAACCACCAAGCGTTGCAATGTGATTGTGGCAATTCAAAAATAGAATCAATTCTGTACACATCCGCATTCGATATTCAGCCTCGTATGATGTCGGTCCTGAGTGACGCAACGATGGGAATGCTTTCATTATGCCGAGATCGATGATCAAGTACATACAAGTACAACAAATACACCCCGGTTTAATATTCCGTGTAAGTTACAGTTGAACCACGGTGACTGGTCGACCATATACTGGCATTTGGAATACTTATCTCTGTGAGAATCATTTGAACCTCTTTGGCAACTGTTGTGAACTTGACTGTGGTCCTTGTGGAGGCGTGGAGTGGGCTAGAAGTGGCAGTATCTGCATTTGGATAATTTGAGGATCAGTAATTCAATATTCATATGTATCGATATCGTATCCCACCAAAGCCACTCTTCGACGTGTCTGGTCCGATTAGCCGTCAAAGGTTTTGTTCAAGCGATATGCATGTAGGCTAGCTGTGTGGGTAAAGCTTTGAATTCGGGGACCTCGAAAGAACAAAGCTTGTGTTCAAGAGTCGACCCTTATGAATTTGTACCAAACCCTGTGGGTTAAAATTAAATTGTTCTCCAGATTGGCAACAAACACTAAAATGAGAAGATCAGTATAGAGTACAGAGTAATATAGATATCCTAAGGCGAATTAGTGTTTAAATTCGTATCTGATGCTTGCTAACATATCTTTCGTGGTCTTCTTTGGCTTCCATCCAATGGCCCGACCTCTATCTGCCCTGCATCGCGAATTTGTACCCAAGCTTGTGCCGTTGGGAAAGTACTTCTTGATTTCCTCCTCTGTGAATGATGTCGGTGCTGATTCCTTGCTCTTCCCGAGGGAAACCATAACCTTCCCAATGGCTAACCCAACGTCATGGAGCTCGTGCTCCCCATTTTCACCAAAGTAGAAGCCAGAAGGGCCGTGTGCGAGTTCTGGAAGTGGTGTTTTTGCTCGAGGGGCATGGGAGTGGGTATCACTTTTGTGAGGGATAATGTTATCAATGATGAGAACATAAAGGTCAACCACTGGATACAATAATATATTAGTCGCAGTCATGGTTGATGTAATAAAATTGATTGTTTTCACCGTCGTGAATATGAACATTCGGCCATATGTTTTTACCCTGGCCTACCATGCCTGCACGCCCGCGGTCAAGACTTACTTGCACAAGCCGTGGAATCTGCTGGGAGTGAGCATTCTGAAGACCTGCGTCCACAAGTGGGCCAGTAGCTAGTCCATAGATGGTACTCGGGAGGACAGTATACGTCTTCACATAGCCTTTCGATGATATAAGCTCTAATAAAAATAAGAGGAACTGACGAAAATATTTCACCTTGCTTGTCTGCGTTAACTATTGTCACGTCAACAGAGCGATGGGGTTGCGTTATTGGCAAAGATTCCAGTTGATTAATGTTAAGGTCTGAGTAGATCGTTTTGATAGCACTCATCCCTTGTGCATTGTCCACTAATACGCCTTAGAGAATACGGACACTCAGTGATACGTTTTGGGTCAGAACTAGATATAAGTTACTCACCGGTTCCAGACTGATGCAGTCCAAATCTTGCTTTAGTGCACGACGCGAAATTCTTCAGGAATATATACTGACGGTATGAATGAGCGATGGTACTTTCCCCGTCTTCTCGTACCGGTCCTTGAGACCCCGCAAAATTGCCTTGGCCGCGTCTTCGTCATCTGCATCGGCCTAATGGGTAGTCTTAGTGATTTGCCAACACATAGCATACGGTAGAAACAGCACTTGCGCAAGCGATAACGAGATCTGCATCTGCGGCAGAATCCTGAAGCAACTGGAGATCTGAATACGAGCCAACAAGAGCATGGATCCCCATCAACCGGAACTGGGAAGCTTTAGTAGCATCCCTAACAAGGATAGAGATGCGGAATGAATCTGAGAGGGGATGCTTCAACAAGGAGACCAGGACGCTACCCCCAATGTAACCTGCAATACGTCATTAGTAAGAGTTAATACTAGTGTAAGTATTATCTGGGATGCTGGATATTGTCCTAATTCACCAAGGCTTACCTGTCGCTCCAGTAAGAAATATGTGGGTTTTGATCGTTAGGTGACCATGCATGTTGAATCAGTAAGTTGTCTGCTTTCAATCACGGCGAATTATGATGAACAATCCAGTAATGATTGCAGAATGAAGGCACCAAACATGACAATGCACCTCAAAAGCGTGACTTCGGACCGCGATACAGACAATGGATGCAAGTCTTGTGAACTAAAAAAGAGCTGCATGACGTGATATTATGCCGTTCATCTTCATTTGTCTTCGGTATTGAACGGCGTACAAAGGAATGGGTTTCAGAAATTTGACTGGGTTGCTGGATACAGCACAATTCTGAAAGCTTGCTTCGTGGAGGGAATTCACTTTACAGCCAGGAGAGGCCACTGGCCAGACTTAGTGCCCAGGAGCCAACTTTACGAAATTGTGAATCGGACTAGTCTAAACCGGGTCGGCGCTAAAAGGTCACAATTTACCGTATGTCTTGGCAACTTTACATAGTCCAAAAACGGCCTCTTAAGGCATCGGAAACGTAGTAGAAGGCTCAAAGGTTCACTATTTTCTTTTCACTTGGCAAAAATTCTTGCAAGAAGAATATATATTCGTTAAGACTGGCACCCATACTTCGATGGTTGATTGCTTCAGATGATAATCTCCCCAAGAATGACACAACTTCGTTGGACAGATCGCAGGGTCCACGGGCGTTTAATTTTGCCCTCGACGGTGGCTTGAATTAGTTGGCCACCAGTGAACTCTAATTTTTATGCTTTCCGGACAACGTAACACTCAGAGCCTTATGAATGATACGAAAAAATGCTCGCATGCTTCAATACGTTTTCAGATCTTACTGAGGGAGTTAACAGTTTTCCTGCACGTTGCCCATTCACTGAGGTCTCAAAAATATTTATACACTGTTAACCTTGGGCAATGATGAGCATCCACTGCGACTCTATTTACCCATAATTCCGGAGTACTGTTCCAGAACTAAATTTACATATCTTTATTCCCAGAGGTTCGAAGCACGGAAGGTATACACGGAGTGTAGATTCTCGGCGGCTGTCTTTCAGATCAATAAACGTGGAATTTGATTTCGGAATTACGATGTCCATGCGGTTTTGTGTTCATCTGTCATTGCCAGTCAAAAGGACCTGGATAGATTGGGTCACGGGTTAGGTAATGATGTGCAAGTGTGTAAGAGGTACACAAGATTGTTATATGTATTTCTTGTCGAAAAGAGCAATTGATGTCCAGTAGGGGTGTATACACAAGCAAGTGACTGGCTTCTTGTATCGTATAAGTGTAACCTCGAACAGCTTGTTCAAAGAATATGACTCTGTAGTTGGGCATGAAGAACAAGAAATTTTGTCCGTCGTACATATACAGAAAGGGGCACTTTGAAAGCTGACATGGCAGTCAGAGTCCCATAGGAGAGGGATGCCCAGTTTGTACGTATGATTGGACCCACGTAGTACGTCAAACGAGATGGCTGACGAATACCAGAGATAAGCGATATACTTGAATATCGGCCCAAATTTACGGCGATGATGCTATGGCCAGGAGTGGCTGCATGAACTATAAATGTACGGACTCGCACCGTTCATGGTTGTAGTAGTGGCAGTGTGTATTGCCCTGAATAAAATTATATGCAAATCCAATTTGTAGAGGCGGCGGTGGAGAAAGTGGATGAGGATGAAATGGGTTGCCTGACGCCGAAACGCGCTAGGTAAGCGAACGTTTCCAACAGGCATGACGGCGGCAAGTCCACCCACTGGTAGAACTGGCAGCACGATTAGGTTCTTAGATCCTGGAACGGGGCCGTATGTTTGGGGCCAGGGTTGAACGGTTTATCGGATGGTGTCAGGCATGGTAAGTCCAGTGATGCAGAAACACCGATTTCCAGGAACGGAAAGCTTTCACATTTATAATTAGAAAGGAATCAAAGGATGAGATGGAGCAGTAATTCGGATTTAACAAGATGCAGGATATAGCATATGTGTGCAGCGAGGTCACGCCTGCAAGACCGCAGAGATGAGACTCTAAGCAGTGCGACACGACATGTGTATACCAGATATCGAAAGAGATGCCATGCATGGGGGATATTTCAAGCTCGTCAAAAGAATCGCATCTTGAGGGAGGAGAATATTTTTAAGCTGATGATGATGATGATTGATTATCAAAGCCAGGGATGATGAAAATTTGGGCTCCTAAAAGTGGGTGATGAAAGACGAAATCCAGAATGCCCATTTGTTCTGAGGCGGTCGCCGTGTGTCAGTGTGGTGAAGGGAGTTAAGACCAAGCCGGGTTATCAGGAAAGGACTAAAAGCTGCCGTTTGCTGCCGGGGCCTTCTGGGCTGAAACGCGGGGTCGCCGGAACGTTTTATTTTTAAATTAGTGTGATCTCACGGCAGTCACAAAGATCACAGAGAGTGACAAAGGGAGTTTGGACTGGAATCCGAATAGGCTCTTGACAACGGATTTATTCGTTTACCCAGAACACCTCTTGAACAAGCAACACAACGGTGAGGTCGTTCTTCCCAGTATCTTGAATGCTGTAAACTACTCAGAACCGTTCGTATTTCTCCTTCTTTTCTTATCAACTGCAATATCTGATATATTCTTGCATCATTTCACATCCCTGCCTCCTCCTTACTCGTTTTAGATTCAATTACAGCCTTCATCACGGCGCCTTCCATTCTTTTACTTTACATACAAGCCCGCTCTTTTTCTCCTCTCCCTCATTTAAATCCACAATGGTTGCCCATGGACGTCCGGCCCATCTGGCAAAGCGAGCAGATGATCCTCTGAGTGCACCCACCGGTGTCGCAGGTATCAATACACAAGCAATTGTCGTTGATACTTCTGCCGCTGCACAGCAGACCAGTCTAGCTTTTGATCAGTCAGCACCCGGCGGCTCGACTGCTTCAGCACCTCCCTTGAACATCCTCGATTCTTCTTCACTGCCTGTGGTAACGACAGGCACTTCGACACATACCCTTCCAACCTCTGTGTCGTCATCTACATCTGCGACTTCTTCGCCGACTTCTCTTGCCGCATCTTCAAAACCATCCATAGCTATGGGTACAGTTATCGGCTCTTGCGTTGGTGCTTTCGTTGGCGCCAGTGCGCTGATTCTTCTCGGTCTTTGGTTCTACAAACGTTATTCCAGATCCCTCAAAGCCCGTAGAAATGCACGCGGACCCCTCGCCCACACTCGGAATATAAACACTGGCGAACAACGTAGATCGCATCTTGAGCCATGGAATAAATTGGACGAAAGCGACGACAAATGGGAGGACATGTACCAGACAAAGGAAATCAAGGAGACCGAACACGTAGCACCCATGGAGAAGCTCACTATGTTCAAGAAGACTCCCAGCGTTCGTACGGCATACACTCATAAATCCACCAATATCGCTGCTTTTGACTTCCCTCAGTCTTATTCGGACATTGGTGCGACCCAGGCTCAGGCAACCCCTATGCCTGAACCCCGCCCTTTCCTTGGCCGTGTCGACGTCAACCCTGAAATAACTTCGAGCTGGGACACACAAACTGCAGGAAACGGCTCATACCTTTCCATCCGCTCGCAAGCTGATGCAGGGAGGATGTCCCCTACAACCGACATGGCTATTCCCACCCCACATCCCGTAGCCTCAGAAGCGCACAAATGGGAGTCCGCCGAAGTGGTCCACTATTCGGATGCTACTCCACCAGAAGCAGGCCACGATCAGGATGCCGACAACCGAAAGAGCGCCCATAATCCATTTTTCAATGCGAAAGATAACGATTTCCAGCCACGCTCTCGGTCCAATTCGGTCGTTAAGTCTGCGAAGAGCAAAGGCAAGGAGCGTATGCGCTACTCTAACGTCTCTGGTGTCTCTGCGAATCCGTTCGACGATATCAACGAGCAGATGCTTCCCCGCCCAACGTTTGTGCAACACGCCGCGACGTCTTCGTCAGCCTCTACGGAAAGTAAGGAGCGCGCACTGCAGTCGCTGATTGCTGCTCTTGAAGTTTCAGAGGATGAGGTGCGAGACCGGTTGCGTATTGCTTCGATGCAACCATCGGTCATCTCGCAGGTGTCCACCGTCGGCGGGTATGACGAGGAGAGCGATGTGACGAAGGAATTCCCGTTGCCTCCGCCCAGAGCATCTTGAAGTCAATGCTTGACTCTTGTTACACGTCTACGAACTGAAGTTTTTCCCACTCACTGCCTAATCATTTCGAACGTTTTGCGTATCTTATAACTTGCGATAAGTACAGACCATCCAGTATCCATCCACAAACCCACGAGGATTCTTTCCCCCTCCCGACGCTTGTCACGCTCTTCTTTTTGCTTTGATTTATTCTATTTATGATACCTTTTTCCGCTCATCCCTTGTTATCCTTCCCTTCCCGCAAGGCCAGCCTTGCTTTGATTCAATTTTTTCAATCGAGCCAGGCTTCCGATCTGGTTATCGAAACGCATTAATCACACTATGCGTCCACTCCTATTGGGCTTGCTCCCACCATTGCATCATATCCGACTCTCACTTAACTATGTATATTCCCAACGTATACGCAATGCACGCACGCACGCTGCCATATTTCGAGAAATGTGATGATGTACAAAAGGGAGATCGTTGATGTTCTTCAATATGGTTGCCTACCCTACCCGTACTCCACCTTAGTTTAATACTAGCTCTTACTCCACTCCAGTCCATTCCTAGCATTTCCGTGATGATGATGAGCTTTTTGATGCTTTCTGTCTTTTTAAATCATCTTGCTTGTTTTACTATATCTTCATTTGTCTCCAATTTTTTTTTTAACTAAAACGTATCCTTCGAATGTAAATTGTCTTGATATCGATCTTTGTTATTGGTGGTGTTTTTGCTGGCTTTCTGATTTCTGTTGGGAAGTATAAGGATACATGATTGGTTCGTGTGCCCTAAGCGCTAGCATCTTCGATGACAACTAAGGTTGCAGATGATATTCTTTGGATTTAAATTCGTGTATTATTCGCGTTTTTATTGGGGCTTTGAAAAGAAGTGCCGTAATCTAGCGTAATCCTCACATTCAAATATCAGCAGGAGCCCGTACGTGCCCACTGACAAAGTTCAAGTTGACAATACATGCACACGGATGCCGATTGACCGGTTGAGAGGCAGGAAAATTTCTATATATAGTTACCCTCCATTTGGGTCTCTACGTCTCATGTGTGTCGATGGCACGACATATGTATCGAGTTGGTATAGAGCCGATGCATGAGAAGTCGGTGAGGTGCGCATTGTAGAGTCCGATGGATATTTCCGAGCGAGCTTCTTGTGTTTTGACTTGACTAGGGTGTTAGTGGCAGGGTGTAGGGAGGTGTTAATTAATGATTATGAGCCCACGGCACTTCAAAGTATCGTCGAAGGGGATTCGCAAAGGGAGGCTTTCCCGGAGATGGACTGGAGTCCCCGCATGGATCATTCTGAACCGGACTTCGGAGCCTCGTTGATACGCGTTTTGAAACCTTGAGGCGCTTGCGTGGCGAATTGATTACATACATATATGTATTGGCGGCGAAAGAATTGTTTTCTTTCTTTTGAGCTGAATAAGGCGCGAGTCCAGGCGCATTCCATCTCAATGATGAATTGCGATAATCGCATTATCGTCCGGATCCTAGTGTTTCGCGAAGAAATCATAAATGTTCTTGGGACTGGCCATGACGTTGTGACTTGTCGCTACATGGAATTCGGGTATCCCTCTCGTTGAAAGTTGATGTGATTCTGCAGTCTGGCCTTCAGCCCGGGCATATGCAAAGTCTTTACAGAGAGCTGGACTCCTGCTGCTGGAGGTAAGTTGATATTTCCCTCGTCCTTGCCGACGGAGTTGCCATATTTGCATACCCACACATAACACGTGGAAAATCATCGGCTCTCGCTTTGTAGCGGTCTGGGTTTCCCGCTATCATATTAAGTCCACGGCCGCCCCAGGAAACATGTACTGGAGTAACGGGTGTGACGATCTGAGAGTTGTAACGTCAAAGCCTGACTTGGTTCAGACTTATCTTGGGACAGATAGTCCAACGGTTGTGCCGTGTGCAATTCCGGCATGTTCCATTTTAGGCAGAAACGTTACACGCTTTGTCCCCCTACTATCATTCCCGGGGTAATGCAAAACTTTCTGTATTTCCACAGTTAAAAACTCATTTATCCACATATTTCCATGAAAAGGGCACCGTTCGAAAGCCAGCTTAAAACAGCGTCGAATGGTGTAAACTATTAAGGACCATGTCCCGCTTGGATAGGATCCGGGGGCAAAAGCTGTTTTCCCAGGGATATGCAAAACTTTGTGACCGGTCGGGTCACACTGAGCTTCAATCTTGTAACGCCCTCGAAATGGAGGGCGGAGTCTGAATATCTGCGGCTACGGTTGTGTCACGCTTCTCATCCTCAATTTCTTCAGACACGTGCATGGAAAGACCTGAAAATTGGCACCGTGGCTCGGGGAGGTAGTCTGAGCTAAGATATGAATTTTATCTCTTCAAGGATTCCATGATTCCGCTGCTGTGTACACTTGCTGCAAAATTTCACCCTTCGACGACGTCTTTTATGTCAGGAACTTAGCCAATCCCTACGAAATATTGTCTCACTGAACGCTAGGTTTCATTTATCATAATAAATCCAAGATTTTAGGAAATGTCACGATCTCACTTTCACTTTCAACTGCCATGAAACGCACAAGAGAATCGCTCGAAGAAACTCTCGAGAATTTGCCGGATGGATGGGAGTCTTACACGAATGCGTTGAAGGACTTGGATGCAGACCAGCGGGCCGTGGCGATCGCTCATCTTTGCCAGCAGCTTGGGGTCACCGAAAACCAGGTCAAGAAAAGTAGACTCTCTCTCCAATCTCTTCCTTCTTTCTCGTCTGCAAAGTGGGCCGAAGTGGCACCGCAGTTGGGCTTCCCGCCTAACGTGAAAGACTTGAGACTGGAACGTTTCGCGCCACCAATGTGCTTGCTCCCGCCATCGATGCACAAGGCGATGTTCAAGGAAGGGTGGCGGATGATGGATGTTTATCAAGAAAGGACTGAACAAGATCGAGAAGCTGCTCGGGTCAAATTATTGGAACCAGCGAGCCATGTCCTCATTCCCTCAGCGATATATCATTGACGGCATTGTAGTGGCTTGTTCCTGTAATCGGCCTTTTTGAGGGCAGGGTCATTGATTTGCCAGAAGCCACCATGGTCGCGTCGAAGTACTCGTCTGGCGGCGCAGTGGAGCACGAGGTACAGTCCGATTTCTGTCGATCGCGAGGTTACCCACTAACAGACGTTCCCAGGTCATCGTCGTCGGAAATGCAATGTTCTTTGTGATTGAACTGAAGCTGAATGTAGAGCGCAAAGACGATTTAGCCCAGCTCTTCCTTGAACTCTTGTGTAAGCTCTTGTTTGACCTGAATTGGATCCACTTCTGATCTCGTCCGTAGCGGCTGCCGAAGCGAACAAGAGGAACAACTATACTGGTCTGCGAGTGTATGGTCTCCTAACAGACCTTATATCTTTCTACCCCTATTCCTACGATCCCGTTCAGAACGCGTTCTTTAAAGATGACAAACTCATCGCCAACATAACCCGTGAACTCTTTTGCTCCGATATGATCCATGGTCAGTCTGGCCTTCATGTTTCACGGAAACATGCTCACACTCTTTTGAAGTGGCGAACAAGATTTTCAGCATCTTAATGTATGGGTATATCGAATCTCTTGAGGCAACTGTTGCACTCAGCAAAGCAAGGAGCGAGAAACAGGACGTGCGTGTTTCCCCGATTACCGTTTCCTGCTTGCTCAGTCTACGTTAGCTGTCAGACAAAGGTTCCTCTCTGATTCAGCAAATGACGAATAGTCCCTCAATTATGCCCCCAACGTCACGGGTAGCTGTAAGCAGAATTTCCTCTCAGGTTTTGTTACGATCCTAATGTCATTGGTTGCAGTTGCAGAAGAAACCTGCTTGCCCTTCCCTCACAGCATGGGAACATGGTCTCGCCCTCGCCAAAGAAGCTCAGGAGATGTTCAGCAAGGGTGTTTCTACCGGAAGTATCGAGGCGCTCGAGGGAACAGCAACATCAGCGTTGAAAATTCTTGCACAGAGGCAAGTTGTTCGTTGTCTCTGCGAATGTCCTGACTTCAACAACCCCTTAGTGTCCATTGGCTTCCTAGATCCTCTGACTATACAGGCCCTTCAGTAGAGCCTGCTACCTTGGAGGATCTCGCTGATGATGCGCTTCAAGCTTGGTACAAGCGGCATCTGGCAACCCTTGGCGATTCTGAATTGTAGTAGTATGCGGCAACTGGATTCACTCTGCACGCTTGAATCTCTCACCTTGGAGCCAAGACGGGAGTTAGGAGATGATCACTGGCGCCGCCGCCGACAGTTTCCATGATTCAAGGAATGCGCATGTGCATTTATAGTACTAGTGGCTTTCCAGAGTCCGAATGCAATTAGGGTTCTTCTATAGGCAAATCCTGAATATGTTCTGGCTCACTTCAGACCTCGAGCCTGCCACCTTGCTTGCCGTCGGTGTCTCCAAGTCGATTGCATAACCGTGGGCGCTCTCTGCGAATTCGCATGCGGCGGGAGGCTCGGTTAGGGTTTCCGGATCTAGAAGTCCGCTCGGCATTGCCGACTTGCCGACGGAGTTGCCGTATTCGCATGCCCACACATAACACGTGGAAAGGCCTGGTCCCTTCGACATCATCGGCCTTCTCGCTTTGTCCTCTAATGTCGCTAGCATATTCTGGATCCACCCTACCCCACCCCAGAAATCTACCGAATCATCGAGAAAGGGATTAAAACATGTCTGACTTGTTATGGACCTTCAAGTTTGAATCGACTCTAATTCACAACCGTATCCATTCTACTTGCTCTACTACAACGCACTACCCAGTACTTGAAAAAGAATGATCTGAGACAAGTAAATAGCTCCAAAATAGTAGTCCTTTAACCCGGCTTAAAGTAAATACCGTTCATGTTCGCACTTCGGACCGAATGAAGGGAACGGGATCAAGCTATTTTGCCTTCGGGATTACAAGTTACTTTATGGCATGAACCTTTAGTTAAAGAAAGTCTAGTAGCGACGGTATGATAAGCGTTTCATCAAGTCCCCGAGTTGGTGTAAGGAGGATATAGATATTGGCGTCGATTTTAGACACCGGTTACGGTCCTGGGTGGGAGAAAGGGCACACAGGTGCGCGCTGGCAGAGGGCGCGAATTTATATGGCAGGAAATGGCTAGTATAGTGGTGCTAGGAAACCATCATATGGAAGTGGAGAATGTTATGTCGAGTAGGAAGTCCCTGCGCGGAGAGATGAAACAGTGACGCAGATGACTGTTGAAAGAGGTGGGGAGAGGCAGGCAGACATGATGGAAATTGAAAGACACAAGTTAGAAAGGTGGAATGTTGGCTCTGCCTGCGATGGACGATTTAGGAACAAGAGCCAGAGTTCTGATATGCAGGACAGAGCATGTGGAATACCGGTGAGAGATTATCCGTGGCCGTGGGATATTGTTAGAAGAAAAGAGCTCGGGGAGGGGGCCGACGGTGAAGAAGAGGATAGTAGGATGGGCGACTAAGTTGTGACTCATGAGGTGGCTGTGACACTGTAAAGTGATAGATCAGGGGCTTGATGGCTCACAAGTACGCCAAGTGCCTGAGAATCAAGCCTAGGTGTGTGCACAGCCCAAATCAGAAATTTAACTCCGTCGCCAATGCTCGTCCATCCATATAATACAGTCCATAGCCGATCACGATCACTACCCTTTGGCTACCACTTTGGCCTTGGACGATCAACGTTACTTACATACTGCTCACCGTGTGGCTGCCAGTCCACTCCATTTGTCGGCTAGGTTTCTGGACGTGACCACACAAACAAAGCAAACAGCGTCTGATTAATTTGTTTATAGTAAGTAGGCACCCAAATTCCATATCCATATCCCAACCCCTTGCCCTTCCCTTTCGTTGACAGTTATACGTCTTTTTCTTCTCACTGACCTTCTGTTGACACTTGGTGCTCTTGTCCGATTCAAGGCGATATCTTGGTCCGACATCCTCATTTCCCGTACTCTTCGGACCATCACCACCCCACAGACGGCCAGATTCCACAGAGTCCAGATTCAAGAACATGTCCAACTCCTACAATATGGGGCAACAGTGGAATCAGTCCCAGATCAACTTTGGCCCTCTCCAGCTAGAGCAAGATTACGAGTTTGGATCTCTACCCGCCTCGACCAACGATCGCCAACAGCAAATGCTTCACCAGCAGCAGTCTTATGTGTCCGGCAACGCCTATCAATATTCCCAGCAGCAGCATCCTATCCAAAATTCGAATGCCCACCCATCGTCCCTCACTGGTGCTTTCTCGACTCCTCACAATCAACAGCACTCGCACAGTCGTTCATCGTCCTTTGGCGCCGCCCAATCAGGTCAGAATTCCATCAGCGGTGCGTATGCCCATAGCGGTGCATACGCATCCCAGGCTGCCGCAGCTGTAACGAATAATGGCACTAATGGCCCTTATCGCCCCAACAATGCCGCCTTCACTTTCTCTCCTCCGAGTTCGATTCCGATGGCTCTTCATAATATGGATGTCAGCCAGGGAGGAAGCCCTAATTATCTCACTTCCTCTCCAGGTCCATTACGCGAATCGTTTTCACCACCTCCAACTTCCTCCCAGCTTCAGCAACAGCAATCATATTTCAACGCGAATGATAATCCTCCCGGTCCACCCCTGGCTAAACGACACCACGGCTCAGCCTTCAAAGACGAGCCAGTTGTCGATGATCCAGACTTCGAGGCGGGCCAATCAGATGCAAAGGATAAGCAGTCTAAATTGTAATTCATCGCCATTTTTTACACAGTATCATCCACTGATTCCAAGATTTAGGTCTCGGGCATGTGCTCGCTGCAAAAACCTCAAGGTTCGATGTGAAGCCAAAACGGAAACGGAGCCTTGTAAGCGCTGTTTCAATGGTGGACACGAGTGTGTAATTCCGGGGAGGAAGATTCGTAGGACGCCACCGTGAGTCTATTACTCTCTCTGAAGGTGTTCTTTTCTGACAACATGTTTCAGGAAACGGGAGCATCTCCTCAATCAGATTCAAGCCCAGGCCAAAGAGATCGAAAGGCTAATGCAGCAGCTGGAAAAGGTCACGATTTCTACTAATCAGCCTCGTAATCCCGGTCAGATTGACACTTCTGCGGGAGCAAGCCTTTCATCCCCGTCTTATCACCATCGTCCAACTCTGGATCCTTCTTCGGCTCTGACGTACCCTCTATCAGTCCAGGCGAGGAATCGAACCATACAGATGAGGGCACAAGTGGCAATAGTGTTGTGATGAACAAAGCGGTCGAAGAATGGATTGCGAAAGCGCGGGAGAGCTTGCATGAGTTCGGCGCTTTCATCGGTATCGGCGGTGCGGGCATGCCCAAGAGCTACCTCGTGGAAGAAGACTACGAAGGTGATTCGGACGGAGATGAAGAGTACGTGGATGCTCCGGATGAGATGGAGGGTTTCGGCAATGGAGACGACCGGTATGAAGTCTCCGTGGACAATCTGAGCGGCGAGGGCCCACCGCGCCCCGAGCTGGGCGGCAGGCTGAACCACAAGTCGTCCAGCTCTAGCATCGGCACCGTCGCTACCGCCGGCACCCAGCAGCGCAAGAAGAACTCGGGCGAGAACTCGAAGCCGGCCAACCTCCCAGTCGGGGCCTCTCCGTTTGGTCTGTTTGGAGAGCTCAGCTTGAAAAACCCAACTAGCCGCGCGGGTAGCGCTGAGCCCGAAGATCAAGACAGAGGTCCTGGAATTGCTAATGCCAATTTCTTCAAGTCTAGTGAGTGCTTTTTCTTTTGCCTTCGTTTTGCGTTTCTCATGATCATTATGTTCAGCTCTTGCTCCTCATGCTCTGGGCCGCAGACTGGAGGCTGCACAACACCAAGCTCCTTCCATTCTCACTCGAGGAGTTATCTCACCATTGGAAGCCGAGAAACTATTCAAAATGTACGCAAAAATGCAAACTAATTTCGAAAAGATAATTTAATTGTTTTATAGCTATTTCGATAACATGAATCTCTCTGTATCTTTGCTTGATCCAGTCTTGTATACCGCACAGCGCACATTCTACCGAAGTCCTTTCTTGTTCACAGTCAGTGAGTATCTGTATCTATTTTTCTACGGTCTATTTCAATTTACTTATATATATGCGTGTCTAGTCTGTGCCGTTGCTTCCAGGTTCTATCTTGAGCGCCCCGATCTCTACGCAAAATGCATGCACTATGCCCAATGGGCAGCTGGGACAGCCCTCATCGGAGGGAACAAGAACGTGGAGATGTGCTCTGCTTATATCCTATTGAGTCTATACCCTGTGCCGGCAAAGAAATGGGAAGACCAACGCAGTTGGTTGTATCTTGGTCTGGCCATTCGGTAGGATTTTTGCTTTTTTCGTTAGCAGGGGCACCTGACCGATTCATCAATTTCTTCTTGTAGAGTTGCGACAGACATTAATTTACACATTCCTACGTCCGCCAAACCCCTTAATGAAAACCACGCTCGTGAGATGCTCAACCGCACGCGGGTGTGGTTGAACTGCTTCAATCTCGACAGATCTACTGGGTCGCAATACGGCAAACCCCCACCATCAGCTCCTCAGATTACATTGCGAATAATTCCCCGAAATGGTGGTCTTCGTCGCCTCATAATATGCAAAACTTCGACATCCACATTTCGGCGTACAATGCTGAGCTGAGAGTTATGTCGAATTTCATTGCAAAGGTTTATAGCGACCCACTTCACCCCACTAATTTGAACAAGGTACGTCTGTTCCCGCTCCAGCTTTTACATAGGCTGACCTAGCTTTGGGCACTTTTTAGAGTGTTGACTTTGAGAAAATCGCAATTGAGACAGACGACGAACTGCAAGTTCTTTGTAAACAGTGGTTCTCAGTGTTGGAGGGAACCAACATGAACGATCCGCAAAATCGTTTCAGAACGGGTTTGCTTCGACTGGCCTACAGTTATGCTAGGTTGATCGCCTTATCGTATGGCTTCCAGCATGCGTTTGGAAAGACAGACAGGATAGATGAGAACCCCTTCCTCGATCGGGTCAGCACTATTTCCAAAAAGCTGGTTATTGTTCCTTGCTGATGCAGGTCTTCTTCACAGTGTATGAAAGCTGCATTCGACGTTGTCGATGCATTGGTCAGCGATATTTGTCGTCCAGGACAACGTGTGTTCAACCTCTTTTTTATTTATAACGAGATCTTGGTTGTTGATTTTGTGTTATAGTTCACTTCTTGAGACATGGCCCGGAAGCGCAGAGCGTCTTTGTCACATTTGCTTCTGCTTTCTTGGTCAAGGTATGAACTCTTGACTCCTAGCCCGTTGACTCATCGTTGACATGCCTTGTAGCTCCTCCAACCCAGATTCACCTCGTATCTTACACCAGAGACCCGAGCAGATATTCGCAACCTGGTGCAAAAAGTCATCGACATCCTTGGATCACCCGAAGTGTCCATCGATGAACGGCACGGGCCCAAACTCTACTCCCGCTTCCTCGAAAAACTGCTTGCGAAGCCCATGGCCAGCCTCGACCCCATGTCGCCTGGATCTGTCGCAAGCGCGAACATACCACTACCGCGTCAGAAACCGTACCAACAGCGGCAAATCAGGTCGACAACAACCCCAGCGCAAACCCCCGAGTCACACTACGCCTCGACGTTCGAGATCCCGTCAACAGTGTTCACCCACCCGTCGCCGTCGACGAGCAACTCCTTATCACCCCCGCCCACCGAGTCCGCGCTCTCGTTCGACCAGTTCGCGCCGCAGGGTCCCATTGACCCGTACGTTCCGCAGACCGCGCTGTCGGCGCTCAACGTCAACCCCACGGATAGCGTGATTTCTGGCGGGAACGTCATGATGAATGACTTCTTCCAGCCGCCTTTGCCATTTGATGACCATATCATGCAGAGCATGCAGTCTTTGACGGATCCGAGTGGCTGGCAGGATATCTCTTTGCCTGGTAAGTTTTCAGATTCGTCCCCAAAGCTTATGTTTAATGTACTTCTCGTGTCTCTTCAGTCGGATTCAACTGGATGGCCCAATTCCAGGAAAATCTTGGTCTTGATCTGCCTGGAATGGTATACGACCAAAACATGGATTACATGACTGGTCCATCAAACAACAATAGCCACAACAACTAAACCATTGTGCTTCCTATACCTCTCATCTTTTGCTTACTCCTTTGTGTGTATGTATAAATTAACATCGCCCAACTGCTCCAACTAAAATATGCATTTCTGCTAGACACGTCCTGGATAACTCATCGGACCCTTTTCCTTTCTTCGTTCCACCGCTATTTCTTTGCTTGATACCTTATATTTTCCTCCGGCAGATACCATATACCACATGGATGTACGCCTTGTAAATCTTCTGAAAGTAAGACTAGAAAAAGCTTGTATTCCCCAATAGTTGGCTGCAAAACTTGTCAATGAAAAATATATTATGGTTCCTTGGAACTTGTACACAATGCCGGTAGCTGCGATAACTAATAGAATGAAGAATATACAACATGACCTACTTATGAGGTTCATCAGGCCATTTATCTTGGCTTTCATAGCCGCACATCCCTGGGCATTGCCCTAAGCGCCTGTCGGACACCAAGATCTGCGAGAACGTCCTCGGCACCCCCCAACAAAGCGTCGAAGGGAATTGTGCGGTGATACTAGCACCGGAAAGTCAGATAGGAGACAATTTGAGAGCATTGCACACGAACGTGTTCTATGAATTTCCCCATTCCCGTTTGTGTAATTCCACGCCCGCCAAAGACCTGGACAGCATCTCTTGCAGTATCTTGCCCACAGCCTGTGGAATAGCTTTTTAATAAAGCGATTTGGCTATCAATAAAGTTCAGTAATTTTAGCATTCTACACAGCATAAGGATACCCGCCCAGCAAGTTTTCCAGCTTGTTGTTTGTATGTCTAAAGGCGCATAGCATATTAACAAGTATTTTTGTGGACCTGGCAATTCCGTGGACATACCATATTGCACATCTGATATGTGATGTTCTCGAGCCAACTTTGGACACCTAGATGTATGTATAGTTCAAACACATGGCATGGGAAGCAACGGGAAAAGAGACTTGCTCTCTGCCCGTGAAATCATTCCCGCGAGCTTCGATCGAATGACGGCCTGCGAGTGAAGGGGTTTTCCGAAGACTTTTCGTTGGGTGGTCCACCTGAAACGTTTTTGAGACGTAATCCCCGTGGTGGATGGTATCGGCGACTTACTTCAAACACTCTTCGACTGAAGGTACAATTCAGGCAGACGTCAATGCAAAATAAGAGGAGGACGTACTGATGCCCCTTTGGCTCCTTGCAGAAGCGCAACACATGACCCATCGTTCATGGTTAAAGTTGCTGTGCCAGTTCCAAATCAGAAATCTCTCGACTAGAGGTACACTATGCCCATCATGCTTACCTGAGAATGACGAAAATACCTCCACCCTCTTCGCCCAGGGTGTTGCCGATAGGCGCTCTCGCGTTATCGAATGTGATATATGCGGTACCAGCAGTGGTCGAATAACTGGTCTTGATTTGCTTAGTCTCCACACCTGGGCCACGTTCCACCAAAATGACAGTAAAGCCGTCTTCGGTCTTGCAGCCCACAGTGAAATAATCGGCAAATCTGATTTGGCAGACGTTCAACTTTCTGAAGAAACATCAGAAGAAAATAGCACATACGTTCCGTTGGTAATCCACTTCTTGCTTCCTATCGGAGTATGTGTCAGTAAATTCTCGATCAGAAACTGACATAGGCACCAGAAAAGAATTACCATTAACAATCCACTCCTTTCCATCTTCTGATTTAATAGCAGTTGTTTGCAAGCCCATAACATCGCTTCCGGCTTGCGCCTCCGAGATAGCCAGGCAAATGAACTTTTTGCCATCTAAGACTTCGGGTACTACTTTTGCTTTAAGTTCTTCGCTCCCGAAGTTAAGCACGGGAGGAAGGCCAATAACCTTTCCACCCAAAAGACCTAAATAGTATGAGAATAAAGAATGGCATGGGTGAAGGAGAGATGGGCACACCATCACCATAGCCTCGCAGGCTTGATCTGGCAAATTCTTGTGTGATGATCAGCTGAGGTGTGGACACCTGTGAGTGTGGTGGACTGTAAGCAGAGGCAAAAGACTTGTACCTCATGGAAATAATCAAATGTCTCAGGCGTTACTAGACCATCCATTAGAATGCGTCCTTGTAGATGTTTTCCAGGCCCCATGCGCATAGCATGCATGTTTAAAGCACTATAGAAGAGATGAAAATCAATTATTATTGCCTGAGGATGGAATCTCCATACGTCATTTTGTCAATAACGCTTTGTGAGGGTCGCTTCCCATCTGCTTCGCGGTCCTGTGATGTTAATATAAGTCTTTTAATTATAGTCATATACGCAAATGCGAACCTGAGCATCGTGATACACGACTTCATCAAAGAATCGCCGAACAGCTTTTGGAATGTTCTGTGCCCCTACAATGATAGTGTGAATATCGGTATGGCGAGTAGAAAACCATTTCGGACCTCGGAGAAATAAGGGCTGTGATATCCATCGGAAAGCCATGTTGGTTCAGCGTAGGGAACTTTACTGAGTTCTCCAGCAATTCGGCCATGGATGGAAGATTTCTCCCCGTCAATCTGACCTATCCGCAGGCGTTGATACTGGGGTCTTTCTAGCACTTCGTAGCGATGAAGACTGAAGAATGCCTCGGTGGCATCTTGTCCGGCTAATGGTCCAGTTTGGTTTAGAGATATGTGTGAGCTTTGAGCAAACTCAACACACCGATTTCTGGATCCAAAAGCACGGAAAGACCTCCGGGATGCATGGCTTTGAACTTGGTGAGGTCATAGACCACCGCGTCGATAATAATCCACTGAAAAAAGGGAGAGAATGAGAACAGCTTTCGTTACCTGTTTACTGAGGGATACTTACCAAATCATCGGGCTGGTTGTGCTGTGGGATAATACGAGAGAAAGTGAGAAAGCGAGTGAGCTACAGATTCGGAACACATCTCACCTTGCCAACTTCCTCTTTTGAAATTCGTTTGAGTTGTGTAGAAGCCATGCTATACGATGTAGTAGAAGAATAAGGCCGATCTGAAGATTCAATAAATAAAGGGATTCAAGTATTTCATGTGATTAAAGAGACCGACTCCGGAGTATGTATAGTAATCTACTAATTAGTAAACCCATTTTGACACGCTTCGTGAATCTTCCTCCTCTTTGGCACGTGCCCATCTCTAATTGATAGTCGCGCATTGGTTGACTACTGTTGACCTCATTCCCATGTTGTATACTGAGCTACTGAGGCATTATTACGATGTTTAAACTTTATATATATATCTTTTTCATTAATAATTACTCTACAGCTTGGAGGACGAGCGCCGTGGTTCATTTCCTAGTACACCCGCGTCCTCTAACTCGCGTATTCGGCTTTCCTCTAGGCCATATTCTCGCAGAACAGCATGCGTGTGAGTCCCCGGTTTTATAATCACATTCTTCGAATCACCAGCCATTTCCTGTTCCATGCGACTTGTAAGTTGAGGATGGAAGGCTGGGATATTCGAAGTTTGTTGGCCAGCTTCTTGCGGTGTGAGGATCGGCACGGTACAAGCATCAATTCCTATAAATTGGAAAGTGATAAGATTGGGGAATGTTAAAATCACGGACAAATTACTGACCATGGAACACGTCTGTCCAGAAATCTCTAGACCGCGTCAAGAATCCCTTGGTAAGATATTCTTCCAGCATAGGCCATTCGTCTTTCTGGAACTGAGTTGAAGGATCCGGTTTCCAGCCATTCAAAGGGTCGAAGTCTTTCGGAACATGATTGGTCAAGGTCTCTATGAAGACCTTAAAAATTGGGGTTCTAGACAGCCAACCGACATCCATCCCCCGCCTTGACACGTGTATATACTGTAGAAGGGTGATCCGCCGTCCAAGAGGTTGGTTCCTCTTGGACCGCCTAGCATCCCTGACTGGAGATAAGTTTGTATAAGAGGAAACGACGCCAGATAACGCGTCCCAGAAACCTGTCAAGATGATTAATAACTTATTCGACTAGATTGAAGGGTGAAGCGAAGGTACCATATCCGCGTTAACCACTTGACCTCGACCTGTTCTTCCTCTCTCAATAAGTGCTAGGAGAATTCCAGTTGCACACGTGAGGCCTCCTCCAGCAAAATCAGCCAGGATGTTCATAGGGTATGCAGGTTTTTCAGATGTTCCGGGAAGCATCTATTGGAATTTAAATGTTATTTTGGGGAATTGCAAGCGAAAAGGTTTGAAACTTACGGCCAAAACACCGCTCAAGGCAAGATAATTAATATCATGTCCAGCCATATCCTTATGTGGACCTATTGGGATTTGAAGGGTTTACTTAGAACCCAAACATGAAGATAAAGCAGATGGGCATACCTGTCCTCGGAAATCTAACAGGTATATCGTTAGCGTAGGTTCGGGGAATGGGGTGCTGGCGCTCACCCTACAATTCTTGCATAAATGAGTTTCTCGTTCAGACCCTTTCGTGTACCATCTCCCAGAAATAGTTCGGGCCCCAGTCCAAGCCTCTCCAGTACGCCAGGTCTGAACGGATCAATGAGGACATCGGCAGAGGAAATAAGTTCCTCGAGCAGCTTCCGTCCGCTGGTTTTTTGGAGTCTACGACGATAGAGCGCTTGCCGCGGCACAGAACATCGGTGGAATTGGAGGACGGCCGGTCAACGCGAGTCACAGATGCCCCGTTGTCGGCCAAAATCAGCCCAGCAAAGGGGCCCGGTGCAAGACCAGCAAACTGCCACAATATACGCGTTCAGTAACGAGTGAATCTTCCTGTCCAGAACGGCCTACACACCTCGATGACCTTTAACCCAGAGAGAGCCATTGGTATGTAAGAATAACGGCGCTGAGCATGATATCTTCAGGAATGATGCGGTTATATGTAGCCGGAGGTGTTAGGTTCTGTTTTGAGCACTTTCTTGGACGCATGACCTGGGAAAGATTACCAGAGGCGTTCAGGAGCTTCGGCAGTACCAGTGGTTCCATACGTAATGATTTGTAATTTGGCGATACAATACAGCCTGTAACAGGGTTCAGAGTGTTACTCGAGTCCTACCGTTGAGAACGTCGGTTGGATAGGCATGTACAGGCAAGATGTCAAGAACTCGTCCAGGACCAACAGACGGGCCGCACGGCGCAGACAAACAGGAACAACTGTCACAAATGGTCTTGTGATCGCCCTCAACGCGCTTCAACTTCTTCTGCTACAATCACTTTAACATGTATTCGCTTCTTCCAATGTTATTGCACCTCAACGGCCCGCAGGCTGCTTCTTTGTCTATGTGGCAAGCTCTACAGTGTTCTGAAAGAGTTAAAGAGAATGGGACAGACAGAGTCACCCCTTGAACATGATGATTCCTCTTACATTGCTCTGCGCACTTGCTGTAAATTTCGGAGGAGTGTCGTCGTTGTCTTCCTTGAAACTTCAAGGACCATCAACACTTCCTCCTGATGCATCTCATCCTTTGAATCCCGCATTGGCAAGCTTTAGTATTGAAACCGCCTTTTTGAGGAGTTCTTCGGCAATGTTACGACTCCTAACCAGCTTTCAATCAACCTATTGGAAAATTTAAGGTCTCGAACTGGCGTACCTCCCGAAATTAGGATTGGTGGTATAACCGCCGACTCTACACATTGGGATCCTATCCAAAAGGTCGCTCTTTCTAACTTTATCGACTCGACTGGCGCTTTGCACAACACCACACTTGGTCCTCAGTTTTGGAAGTCTGTTGGCCTCTTACCGCAAGGAACAAAAATCATCATGACTTTGGTCATTAATGCAAATAGTGTATCTAATGCCTATACTTACTTCTCCTCTGCAGGACCTGCACGATCTCGATTACGAAGGGGCATTGAACATGGCACAGGCTACCGTTAACGGACTGTCTACGAGCCAATTCGCGTCTTTTGAAAGTCAGTTGACTGTTTAATTTCCTGTACTCAAATTCAAGACGCGACTATCACAGTTGGCAATGAACCGGATCACTACCTTGCTTTCACACCTCAAAATTATACGAGTATCTGGGCGGTAATTGTTTCTGTGTCCCCGACCGCCTACACCTTAGTGACCCCTTCTGCGATAGACGTGGGCAAAGAATATCTCCACCGCTCTCAATCTGAAATCGCCCAAGTTCCAGGTAGCCGCGACCGTCGAAGATCCTATTTGGCCTTACGACACCCCTGGTGCATCATCAGCTCTTGATTGTGTGAGCGCCCTGGCAGCCGGCTCGGACAAGAATAATGTCGTCAAAACGTGCAGTGAACACACATATCAATATAGTGTAACACCTTGAACAGTCTTCATTTTGCCTTTCGTCCGCCCTAATCATCTTCCATAGGTCTGTGATCCTCCTAGAATTGCAGTAGCGACTTTGCCTAACCTGGTAAGTGTTTGCGAATCTCTAATATGAGTCTGGGGCCAGCTGTTTATATGCATTATACAGGTCAATCACACGCGCCTAGCAGAGTCTGTATCTTACAGTCCGCCCACTTGTATTGTCAACTAACCTTTTATACTCAGATATCTTGATCTTTGGCAACCTCGTATCAAATCTGTCAGAGCACAACTTGGGGATGATGGCTTCGTGATAGGTACGAATACACTGGAATTTGTACGTAGCCTGAGAGGGAAAGCTGACTCTTTGCCAGGGGAGTACAATTCAGTCTCTTGCTCGGGGAAGGATGGTGTCAGTAATACTTTTGGCCAGGCTCTGTGGTTGGTGAGTCGATCGAGCTAATTGCTTTTGATTATATTCTCAAGATGATTGTCACCATGATTTTAGCTGGATACAACACTGTATGCCGCGTCTTTGAATGTTTCAAGGTAATTCAATTTGGTCTATTTTGCTATAGGTTGGACTGAGGGAATGACATTGCAGACTTTACCTCCATCAAGGCGGACCTCTGGCCCTGCAGAGTAGCACGCAGCTTAATCATGGGGGACTGAGCTTCTATGATATGTGGTAGGAAGGAATTTATCCTGTGACTTCAAATTCTGAACCGTTCTCTGTTAGGTATCCCGTACAAAACCAGAATGGTGCTATACAGGTCTTCCCTTCCTACTCTTCCTATCTGTTTATCGCAGAAGCTCTTGGACACTCCACTTCCCTTCGAATTTCCAATTTGTTCCCTGGTAGACAAGCAAACGGGTCAAGTATCACAACTGCATTGGGCGACCAGTCCGCAGGCCAACTAGTAGCTTATGGATTCTGGGACACATCGAAACCATCTGCCCATTCATTCCCAACAAAATTAGCCTTGCTTAATTTGGAAATATTCAACCAAACTCAAACAGGCCAGAGACCGTCCGCGGAATTCGATATAACGGCCTTCCGACAGGATGAGCATAGGCCTCTGACTATTCGAAGGTTGCAGGCACCTGGTGCCGATGTGAAAGCTGCAAACCTGACGACTTGGGCTGGTCAAACTTTCTCTACTGGTGTAGCAACTGGAGAACTGAAAGAGGAGAAGCAAAGTAGCAGCAAGATTTCTGTACAAGCTTCTGAAGCTGTTCTTATAACTCTGTAGTTTTTAAGAGTATATCAATAGGCGAATGGTTTGTTCACACATCTGGGCACTGTTGTTCATGTCCTCCTGCCAAACGCCGCCGCGGTCAGAGACATTGGGCTGAGAAATACATCCACGACCGGATATTTTATCGTTTCTCCATACATTGGTACATGAATACATTTTATTGAGTTGTTGGTTCTTTCTTTCTCTTTTCTGTGCGCCTTCAGCAATACCCGCATGAGCATGCATTCGCCTTGGACAGCCAGCCATGCCGCAGAGTCTCCTTCGCTGTCAAGCGCTTGCTTGGGTCAACACGAAGACAATCCTTGATAAAGGCTGCAGCGGCTGCCACGTCGTCTTTATGAAGAGCGCCTGAGAGGGCTGATTCAATGGATTTTGCATCCTCGTCACCGATTGCAGCGTGAATGGCTGCCAGTCGGCTTGGGGTGTCAGCTTCTGATATGAATGGAGGGTTAGAACCCGCTAAAAGTTTGAGTGTCTGCATTTGTCGCATGAGAAATGATATAGTTGAACCAGGTGAACAAAGTATTTGCAACTCACCAAGCACCCCAATTGCCAAATATCAGTTTGAGGTGAACAAGAGGCATTTTGCGATAGAGTCTCTGGTGCAGATACATAGTCTCCAGTTGGCTCTGGCTTGAATGTCGATTGCTGGGCTGTTGGTTGGAGTGTAAGAAGAGAAACAAGATAACAGGGTAAAATATCATACCATGTCCGAGATTTGCAAGATGCAGAGGCCATTCGGATACGATGGCCTTTTTGTGTCTCCATCCCCTTAAGGAATGTTTTATTGGTTGAGATGTTACAGTGTCAAAGTTTCCGATTTTGGTGCTCGATGGCTCGTCTTCAGATTCGAGTTGAGGCCTCAAGGACTCAGCTTGTGTTGCTGTCGAGAAATATACATTTCCTGCATTCACAGCTAAGTTGGGTAGGGTACCAGTTAGTTGTATTTAATGATATAGGGGGTACAGCTGGCGAACATACCTCCGTGCATGATCCCGGCGGAATGTAATCCCTCGAGAGCGAGAGCGGCAGAATAGACAATTCGCTGGACGACATGAACAGGGAGCCTCTGAGCTTCCTCTTCTAGACGCAGATCCTCGACAGTAGTAGAGAGGGGTTGGTTACAATGCAAAAGTGCGATCCGTGATAGCCCTTCTCCCAAAAGCTGTCCTGAAGCCTTGAGAGTGGCAGGTTTTGATCCAGCCTTTTACTGATTGTAGGATCGGAAGTTCGACCTCTTTGGCATGCTCAGATGCTGCGACTGTGTAGATCTTGACTGAAAAGTAGACATCGTCGTACTCCCTCCAGATGAGCCAGGTCGATGAACGAGGTCCATATCCGAGCTTGCGAATGATCTCGTATTTGTCGTTGTTGAGCTTTTGGTGGATGGTTGCTGCGAAATAGCCAGGTCCACCGCTGGTAGGTGAAAGATCGAGAGGTTCCTCAGGGAAAGACATAGTAACACTAGATGCGAATAGGTGGCTCAATGGAATACTTGTGAACTGATGGTTTTGCTGGTTCTTGGACTTCTCTTTAAGAGTTCAAGTTGTTGGTGTGACCTAGAATTGGCTCTCGTGATGCTACCAAGATCACAGCCTTCCAGCCATGGTGATGAGCCGTTCTATCATTTCAATATAGACATACAGAGCAGTATTTTTGATACCGTCAGGATCGGGATGTATCATGAACAATGTTGGCAGATGATAATCTAAACTCCTGAAAGGTCGGTTGCGGGCGCCACTAAAAGGATCGATGTCTCCATTTGGTAGGTTCCATTTATTTGATAATCATCGCAAGTATTGATAGCACGGATTGACTCTAAAAGAGACGAAGAAGCCTGACAAAGTTTGGAGAAATACGACACTTATGCTCTCTAAAGGGTGTTACGGAGCACGATGGAGAGCGCTCGAAGAATAGCGTTTCTTGGTTGTTTCTTTTATTGGGTGTTCCATTATCCTATTCTCAGTACATGGAGTAGGTGCTAATAATATGACAGCGACATCACCGGTTAGGTGATTCCACTCTACTTTATTCAAAACAACATATGCTGCTAAGATGCTTTCAACGCGCCCTGTTTCCTCCTGTTTCCCCTGTCAATTCATTTATATGTCCCAGCTGTCCGACATCACGGCAGCATGACAGTTGCATCGGAGCCCGGAGACACGCGGAGACGCAAAGCAGATCACGTTCATTGTCAGAATGCTTCCTATAAAACCATCCTTCGGGAGAGGTGTGGTTCCCTACGGCTGGCCCGATCCACAGTTCATTACACTCAATTCCAGGTGCTGAGCATCTTGAAGTATCTCAAACAATCCACAGCACTCGTCCATTTTACCTTTTTATAATGTTTTTCTCACTCAAAAGTCTGCTCCCTACCGTTGCTGCCCTCGTTGTGCTCAAGGGCGCTATCGCAGTGCCTGTCTTGTAAGCCCCCACAACACCAATTGTCACGATCGTCGAGGAAACTCACTTTCATTCACATTCCTCTAGTTCTGAATTCAGCGACGACCTCGCGGAGCGCAGTGAATTTGACGACAATTCATTGCTCGAGCGTCAGGTCTACGACTTCGATCTCTCGGAACGCGATGACATCCTCGATGCCGTCTTGGATGCGCGATTCGACCACGACGTCCTCCACGACATAGACCACGCCGCTGGAAAGCACAAATACACACATGCCCCGACAAAGCTCAGCATCGGCGAGGGCGCTAAGCACGAGCTCAACCGGCTCAATGTACACGGCAAGGAACGTAAGAACGTCATCAAGTGGCACAAGAACCAGGTCAAGAAAGAGATGAAGACCAACCCGGATTTGAAGCACGCCCATACCGGTGTGATTGAGTGAGTTATTTTTGGTGTTGTGAAACGAGATTTTCTAACTTGTCCCTTTTTTGTGAAAAGACATCTAGCACACAAGGGCGGAAGCCAACCCAAAGAGAAGAATCACATCACCGCCTCGTTCAAGGACAAGCATGGCCAGCAGATCCACAATAAATACAACGGCGGGGTGCGTATTCTCTCGGAATTTTTTATTAACAGACTGGGACTAAATCGAGACATTTTTGTCCTGCAACAGCCAAACCACCACTTGTACGTCAACAAAAACAACAAAGGCACGGGCCGACAAGCCAAAGGAGGGTTGAACAAGAACAACAACGAGCTCAAGGGCAAGCACACAGGCAACAAGGCGGCAACCAACAGGAACCCGGATAACAGGCACGGAAAGAGCAGCCAGAAGAACGGCGGCAAAGGAAAGGGCCAGCAGCGCCAGGGTGGAGGCTCCAAGAACCAGAACAAGGGTCTCCAGGCGAAGAAAGGAGGGAGGAAGTAATTTCTCTGCTGTTTTGTTTACGTAGTCGCTGCGTGTTTTGCGTCGAGTGAATAATATACAGGCATTGTTGAGGATCATTTGCACAGATAGGCGTTCGATTGATTGGCACTGGTGTCTGCAATATTCATGTTCAAGGTCCGCCATGAGTAGTAAAGCATGATCTCCGACAGGAAGGCGGGTGTCTTTCAAGTTGCGCGCGTTTACATTGTCGGCAGTCATTTTGTTCAGACTGGCAGAAGTTGGCAGCGACGTTCCGCGATTCTGAAGGGCTAGTCACAGACCAAAGGTATGGTTTGATACGAGCACAGTTCCATATGAAAAGATGGTCGCATAAGGTAGACACGCTTTCTTGTTGGGATTAAAGACTTGGAACCCTTAGGCCCATAAGATAAAGTGTCGGAAACTGCCGAATCGGAGTTTGAAAATAAATAAACTTTCTCTTGGCTCATTTTGAATCAAATGTACTTGTACAAACGAACAGCGTCCTTGAAAAGCCCGATGATCAGAGCACCTGGACGGACCAATTCATGACATAAAACTTGGCGTCCAGATCCTCGAAATCCCATCGTTGAACCTGCTGCAATTCAGCATCCACTTTAACTCTCACCTGCTGATGGGGCCCAAAAATATCCTCCGTCCAGAGTTTGGCCCAGCTGTCAGGCGAATGGCAGAACATGGCTTGGGTAGCGTCTTGATCCTTGCGGATGGCTTCCATTCGGAAGCCCTTCTCCGTCCGGGACCCGTGCTGGCCGAAGATGATGGAGCCTTTCTCTGGGAGAAGAGAGGCGAGGCGCTTGGCGAGCTCGAGCTGGCGCTCTTCGTAGAAGAGGTGGAAGAATGAAGAGGCGTGGATGGCAGATATTTGGTGCTTTAGGGGGTGAGTGATGTGAGGTTACTGAGGGGACGAATGGGTTGTTGATTGACATCTGCTGGAGAGTCGGAGGTGTCGAGCATGGAGGACTCGAAGATGTCTCCGGGGATAAATGCAGCTGGGAAGCTTGTAGGAGTGGACTTGAACAATTCATGACCGGCATCCCAAAACCCTGTTTCAAATTAAAGGTTTAAACGTTGAAAGGATCACCGATTGTGGTGTGGGCTACCTTGGCGGAGGTCGGAGGCTATGACGTTCTCAACTGGCCAGCCATCTACGACTGCCTTCCTGGTATCATTTCCAACTAGAAACTCAGAGGTGAGGGAATATCGAGTAGACTAAGAAACGGATCTAACAGCAACAGCCGATATCGAGCAGGATGGGATGCCTGTGCTGTTCAAGGAGTTTCAATGCCTTGGGGTATCCGGGGAGACGGGCAATCTTGAGCCTAGATAAGATGAGCGCTCGAAGGGTCGCATGGCGAAAGCGGTATACTTGATGAAGGAGAACCGACGAATACAGGCGTATCCATAAATCTTGAAGAGGGTTAGATAGATAGATAGATAGACGAGGACCGAAGCCACACTTGATAAGCCTTTGACTGAACTGCCAAGATATGGTCCCTTAATTTATCGTCATCTTTAATCCCGGTAAGGAATTGGAAAAATTGACGCTCGTCATCTTGGAGCTGGTAGAGAGAAGATTGTAGACTTGGGTCGGCGTATATGGACATGGCGATGTAAATGAAAGCCTAAAGGGGAATGTGACTATAATAGTGCCCCAATGAAATGGCAAATGACTGCGCCAGACTAGTCTCTTTCTTTCTCTCTGCTCCATGACTTGGTCAGTGTCTGTTCTGTGAATGCTCACCATTGTCTGACTCTGTCCTATAGGATACCCGATCCCTCTACACGGCACTCCCTCACTCTCCACACATTTACTTATGAAATCCTGCCGCCTATACTCCTCTACTATGCGACCGCTGTCCTCGTCCTCATTCCTCGCACATATCCTATCCGTCTCGCTCTGCTACCCATAACACTCTACACTACTTTTCGTGCCACTACTCAAATAGATCTCGCAAAAGGTCTCCCCGAAGAACAGAGCCTTGTTTATTTTAACCAAGGCCTCGTCGTCCGTACCCCTACACCATCTCCCCTGTCTCTCATTCTGACCTCCAGGTAGCTTGGAATGCTAACGCTCGGCATACGTGTCACTATATGGACATTCCAACTAGAACCCTACAAGCGCTTTAAATCCAGTGGTAGTGTTGCTCTTGACGCCCTCGACCTCTTCTTCAGCCTACGCGGTATCGGCTGGTCCTGGTCCACTGGCCTCAAGGTCACTAAAGACCACCGCAACACCGCACATACACCATCCTTCCTACTCTCCACCTTTTTCTCCCTCATAATCAACTACTATTTGTTCGACTTCACTCTTCTTGCTGTACAATCCTTCGGCTCACTCAGTTCTCCAACGGGCGCTTCCATATTCGACCCCTCGCTAGCTCCGATCCCCCGGTACCTCCGCTCCTCCTTCATCTCCTTCATCTCAGGCCTCGTCGTCTACTATGCCATCCAAATGCTATATTTTTCACTACCCTCTTCTCCATCCTCCTCCTCCGGCACACCCCCGAGCAATGGCCGCCCATATTCGACCAGCCGTGGTTCACCACCTCGCTCAACCAATTCTGGTCTGCGCGCTGGCACCAGTTCTTCCGCCACAACTTCATCGCGTTCGGGGGTACCCCGGGTTCTTCCTCGCAGGCCGCTTCGGCGCCGTCGCAGGCGCGTTCCTTGTCTCGGGCCTGCTGCACTACTGGGGCCTCTGGGGCATGGGCAGGGGCACGGACTTCTACTCGGTCGCCGGGTTTTTCCTCGTGATGGGCGTCGGCACCACCTTGGAGTACGCGTTCAAGACCGCGACGGGCCGCCGCGTGCGTGGCTTCTGGGGCTGGCTGTGGTCCATCCTCTGGATCCTCGGCTGGGGCAACATGCTCGTCGAAGCCTGGCTCATCAGAGGTCTGGCGAGCAGCGCGTTCCAGCCCCAAAACACGAGACCGTCCATTATGGTCGTTAATTTTGTCCAGCGAAAGTTGCATTCCATGGGTTATTACTAGTCGTTACTTAAATTGCTTTCTCTACATCTTGCATAATCTACCCTAGTTTGAGAGGGATAGGCTACATTTTGGATTTCCTATTGCGCATATATTGACTTGCTTACACCAGGGGAATATCTCTTGTTCGGCGATACTTATCAGGTTCACTCATTTGTGAAGATAATATGTATCTCGTATACAAAAAAAGTGCGTTCGTATCTAGTCATTACAGTTCGTTCAGAGATACAACCATGAGGGTAATCCGAATCTGGCCACAGCAAACAGCATAGAGAAAACATAGGGAAATCTTTTCATGACATTGTACCTTGTCTAAGCGATGTAGTCGATGTCGACGCCTCGTTCCGCATACCCCGCGTGAGCATAAGCAGAAGATTCTCAATTCGCGCCTGCCGATCCTAGATGATCAACCAATAGTCGACGGTTAATAAAGGAAAGCGAAAGAGAAAGAAAGTCCCACCTGCAGCTCCTTCATCTCCTCCTTCAGTTTATGCACGGGCAGCTGGCCGACCGTCTCCAGCAGCGCCTCGATGTTGCGCACGCTCGCCTCCGTGCTCATGGCGGCCTGCGCTGCGACCTGCGCCTGAGCCTGCGCCGCCGCCGCGAGATTCTGCGTCTGCACGGAGAGCGCGCCGCCGCCGCTGTTGCTATTATTGGACTCGTTCGAAGCGGAGGGCGGGAAGCCCCTTGATTGCGAGGAGAAGCGCGACCCGAAGAGGCGCATCAGCGGGCTGGGCTCTGTTGTGAGGACTACGCTCAGCGAGTCGGGTGGGGAGAGCGCGTTTAGGTTGCCGCCACTGGTGCTCTGGATAGGTGTCGCAGGAGCCATCGTGCTCGGCGCGCGCTGTCTGGTTTGAGAGGGAGACGTTGGGGTCGTTGTCCCCGTCCCCGTCCCCGTCGCCATCCCGGTCCCTGCCTTATTACTGTCGTTAATAATAGACTGCCGCTCGACGCTGGTCGGTCGGAGCGTGTGAATCCTCGGCGCCACAGACCTGCTCCTGCTCCGCGCCCCTCTTCCAGAAGCAGCGCCCGTTGCCACATTCTCCCTCGAATCGATCGACCTCAGCGCCGGCCCGGCCTCGTCCTCGCCCTCATCGTTGAAGATGCTGTATTCGCCATCATCGCACACATCAAAAATGGCCTCATACAGATCCCCCGTCGACGAGCCGACGAGCGCCTCGACGAACGGCATGTGCTTGATGTGCCGCGGCAGGCTGTGGAAGATCGTCTGCGCGGCGCCTTTGCCCGACTCGCGCAGCTTCTGGCCCGAGGAGAGGAAGCGCTCGTAGAACCCGATGAGCAGGAGCTGTGGGAGGGAGGTGAGCTTGATGAGGAAGACGTTCGTGGAGTGCAGGCGCCGTGGCGTCAGCATGTAGGAGAGCGGTTTGAGGATGAGGAAGGCGAGGATGTTGAACGGCGGCTGGTAGGAGAACAGCGCGTCAGATTTGACGCTGGAGAGGGTCGCCGTTAGTTGCGATGCTGGATAGAGGAGATGTGCGCATTTTTGTACGTACCCTTCAATTGTGATGATCGTGTATTGGAAGAGATACTAGAAACGAGTTCGTGAGAATAGTCAAGGAGGAAGCGAGAATAGACAAAGAACCTCTTGAGTTGCATTCTGTTGAGGGAGAGTCAGCAAGCAAATTCAAGGTGTGGACAGCCCAGCGTGGGCCACTTACCCCGTCGATTCTAGCAACAGTATTTGAAAGTATAGAGATCAAGACTGAATTAAAGTGCTCGTTCAACATCTACCTTCCAATACAAAAACACACAGCTTACTCGTTAACAAAAGGGTGTTGGCCAGCGCTGCGAACATGGTCATCAAAATCGGGCCAAACAGCGGGTGGAAGCTCGCAGCTTGGGCGAAGCTCAGGTAGGTGTTTCCAAACCATATTTGCACCATCAGCCAGGCGATCGATTTCAGTGTCCAGTGGGTGGTTCCAACTGGGTTGTCGCTGGCTGCGAACGGGGGCGAGTTCAATGGTCTGTTGTTGTAAGGGAGTTTGAATGAATGAGCCTCACCTAGAGTCCAAAGGGTGAACAACAACCCCGAAAAACAGATAGCTGCGATTGAGATAAAGAACACGAATTGGACGATCATGGCGCGTAGGGACCTGTTTTCCGGTGAATCACTGAGTTTTTATGTGAGAAAGTGGATCTTTATCTAGCACTTACAGAACAATCAATTTGTTTGAAACAGCAAGAAAGGCCAGCCTGGATGAAAGGTATCAGACTGCATCTGCATAGGCAAAGTTCTTGTTGTTGCGTACCTAGGGAACAGGATGCATGCTCCACAAGCGAGAACGTCAAATGCCATATCACACATGGCCACTATTTCCGTGGTCAGTTTTGTTTGGGCGAACGTATAAAGGGTGCTCACAGTCACCGATCCTGAGCCCGTGAACCCTCATGCCGAAATATGCAAGGAACACGGCGATGAACGCGAAATCAAAGGCGTTCCACATCTAGTATGGAAGTAGTAGAGCAACACCATCAAGAGCAGCGTTAAGACGTGAACGGATGCCACTCACGCTGGCGATGTAGACTATAGTATGTACTTTATCAGCGAACTGGAATATTAATAGATGAATCTGATGAGACTTACTAATCCAGCCGTGTTCTGTCGAGGCAGTATATTCTTCTAGAGCGAATGCACCGCCCAGGATCATGAATACTACCTCCCAAAAGGTTAGCTTTTCCCTATCACGATCTAAATGCTGTCAATTTCTGATTTATCGCGTAGATAGCAATGGAAAGGACTGACTTGCAAGGCAAAGCACAAATGTGAACAGTAATAACGTAAAATTCAGAAAATCGAGGTATGTGCGGTATTTTGGAACGCGAAGGCTAATTTTGGCAGCAATTAGCACAGATCTTCTGGTGATCATGAACGTGATGATTTACCGGTAATGATTGATAAAAGGCGCGCTGTGAGGGTTGTACATCTCGATAGCTCTGGGCTTATAGTTGTCGGCCAGAATAGATCGTTGGGCTGTTACCGAAAAGACAACCCTGCCAGAATATATGTCATTAACGACTTGCTGTGTTACCGGAGAGGCTAGAAAGTTTTTAGCACTCGTAGAAATGGCCATCTATGTATGCGTGTGGGATGTATTAAATCACATCAGAGGAAACGAGAGTTGTATTTGAACAAACCTCAATAGCACTCTGAGCAGAGTCCATGTCGTCGTCATGGGCGTTAAGGGCTTGTTTGACATCTTCTACGACTGAACTCGATGCGCCGACGAGAGGGTTCCAAGTCGCTGTGAGAACGGCGACTAGCTGAATGTAGTTGTGGGCGAAACGGCTGAGGAGTTTCATGGCCAAGATCTCGCACAGATTGGCGCGCGCAGTCATGACTCCGGAGAAGGCCAGGTCGGATTCTGACTCTGAGAGGAAATACGAACGAACGACGAGACACGCATAGACGACGGCCATGTTTCTGAGACGCGCATATTTGTTGACGATGGGGCGGACGATGGAGAAGTTGATGTCTGCCGCGGTTAATTGGCTATGTACCAAGAACGAGTGATAAGCTGCAGGGTCTTGGCGGGGGTAGAATGGAGTAAAGATAGCTCACTCCCAGCTTAACGCGCTATCTGAGTCGCGTATGGAGGTCAGCAAGAGTCCCGCGGAGTGTGGGTCTGCATACCAATTGTGTTCTGGCGTAGTAGGACTGAGTACGGTGCCTGTTAGGTGACATGTGAGAGAAGACACACCGTTATGTCGCGCTTGAGAGCAGGGATAAGCGGGAATACTTTAATAGAAGCAAGGTTGTGGACTGTGGGAGCGAGAAGACTGGAGGCCTGGTTTTCTGGGTCCATTGACACAGTACAAGAGTAGGACCGGATAGGTAACAAGAGACTACTGCATGCAGGCTAGTACTGTGCAGCATTATGCGTGGGTGTGTGTGTTTGATGGTCGATCCATATCAAGTCAGAGATCCGGTGACTGGTAAGGGTCGGCCAGGGTGTATTAGATTGGAGTAGGATTATTATCTCGAGTTGTATACCGTACTTTCTTTCTTTTGTCTTGACGGGATTCTAAGCCGACGTCTTATTGTTTTCTGAGGGGGCCAAAAGGGGAGAATTTGCCTGATGTGGATGAAGAGACTCGGACTCGGATGTTGCCTTGGGATGAGTGTCAGTCAGTTATGATCAATAATAGCACGCACTTCTAACTCACTTCCACAATCCTAATACGACTATTCTTGTTTTCTTCCTCCTCTTAACCTTTCCCCTCGTCTTTTCTTGCCTCCTTTCCTTTTCTTCACGGTATGCAAGATGGGATGCTGCTTCTCTGAGCCCGTGGATTTTGACGGTGAAGTCAATCTATATCATTTTGACCTTCATCGTGCGGTTGGCAAGGGTGCTTTTGGCAAGGTCTGTAATCACTTCACTTTGTCACATCCACATTTTATCACTTGGCTTACGGAAACCCTGCTCTTAGGTGCGGGTCGTCGAGCATAAGCGCTCAAAAAAACTGTATGCTCTCAAGTATATCGACAAAGCCCGTTGCCTGAGGCAAAAGGCAGTCGCAAATATCATACAAGAACGAAGACTGCTGGAAGAGGTACAATGTTCCCCGCAGAGCCTTGCTCTTCAAAATTGGCTCATCGTCGTCCGCTAGGTTGACCACCCATTCATTGTCAATCTACGTTATGCCTTCCAAGACGATGAGAACTGTTTCTTCGTTTTGGATTTGATGCTGGGAGGGGATTTACGATGTAACGCAAAACCGAATAACACTTTGGTATACGTGGAAATTAACAACCCTTTTCGTTCTTGCAGTTCACTTGGAACGTAAAGGCTATATTCAGGAATCAGTCGTACGTTTTTGGATCGCAGAGCTATCATGTGCTTTAGAATATCTTCATCGCCAACGTATAATTCATCGGTGCGCCAACTCAGTGTTGTTGCATTTATTTTTCTCGCTTGCTCACCGTTATAATAGGGATTTAAAGCCCGATAACATTCTTTTGGATGCAATGGGCCACGCCCACATCACGGATTTCAACGTTGCAATTCACTACTCCGAGCGACGACTACACACGAGCGTGGCAGGAAGCATGGCGTACATGGCTCCTCAGGTTGTAAACAAGAAGGGCTATACTTGGCACATTGACTGGTGGAGTCTCGGTGTCACCGCTTATGAATTAATTTTCCACAAAAGACCCTTCGACGGGCGAAGTACGGAGAAGATGACACAATCGATTCTCAAGGATCCACTTAGGTTCCCGGAGGATGCTGCTCAGCGCTGTAGCGAGCAAGGCATCGCCGCCCTCAAAGGAGTACGTTTTCAGTCTGGAATTGATTCTAAGGCTGCATATACTCATTTGTTTGCTCTCAGTTTATTGACCGCGATCCCACGACACGTCTAGGCTGCCAGCCGGGTGGTCAGGGTATTGAAGACATCCGACGACATCCATGGTTCTCTGGTATTGATTGGGACAATCTCGAGAGTAAAGAATGTCAACCTGTTTTTGTCCCTGATGTGAGCGACCATCTTTGTTGGTATCCTTGTGTCTAACCTGACATTTTACATATCCTCCCAGATGAAGCAAGCCAACTTTGACGTCTCACACGAACTTGATGAATTCTTGATGGTCGAAAAGCCTCTAACTCACTCTAAACGGAAAGCTAATCCCGACCTTGAAAAAATGAAACCGGAGCTGCGTCAGCTCGAAGAACAGTACGCATTTACCCGTACCCTTCCCGCCGATTGACAACTTATTTATATCTCCATCCAGGTTCACTCTCTACAATTTCATGAGCATGAAGCGGATGTCATATTATCCTCACAATCAGCCTATCATCGCAATTGGCACCGAGTCTGATAACACGGACCGGACATTGCTTGCCCACTCAGTAACTGGCACGGTTCAGACTATCGTTCCGACAGCGACAGTCCTCGAACGGTCCCAGGCAGGATCGCCCATGTTGGAAAGCGATGATCGGCATTATCATCCGCCATTGCCAAATGGTGCATATGGTTACCCAACATCATGATTTCTACGAACCACATGTGTTTAAATTTGCACTTCTGCTCTTGATGGGGAGTGCAAAACGGCCTTACGATCTATGTAGTGTTTCTTATCCACTTTACCCCCGCCTGCTTTATTTTTATACCAAGCTAATTGATATCGCGCGAAGGCATCTGGACTGTACTTAACAAGCCCGTGTGAGGAACACAGGTTACCATTAATTATATCTTTCGCGCTAGATGCACATACATACTTTCTGCTTACCTTTTCCTTCTTTTTGGAATACTCTTCTCTTTTTTTCTTTTCGGCATTGGATTGGATTACTAGTATTCGAGTACACGCTTTGCATCCCCTTCTACTTACTCTCCTTAGTGCGCTGGCGCCATTCATCGTGGATGTTCTCGTCACAGCAGCACCCTACAATGTACTCCTAGCATTTAGCAATAGTCATTCTTTTTGGTCTTTTTGCAGTGGAAATGGAAAACGGTTCGGACTCGATTGGGCTTACCTTTTGAACTTGTACTCACAACACAAAATGTCTCTCGATGTTCCACCCTCACCTCGCTCTCCCTCACCCGCCAGCATATCCTCTGCATCCGACATCGACGAGGACATGGTTCAGTTAAAGGACCTCAAGACCGTTGCGCAGCTGTACAAATCTGCCGTGTTGAAGAAATTGGCAGCTGATAAGCTCCGGCACCTACCCAGACCTAATCTCCTCGAACGTGTGGCCCTCTTGTGCGTCGTTGTTGCTCGATCACTGGCATCAAACCATCTGCAATTCGGCTAATAACTTACGACGCGCTACTAGTCAAGGCGATATCACCACTCTCAAAATTGATTCTATTGTCAATGCTGCCAACCGCAGTTTGCTGGGTGAGTATCAGGGGCGTTGTCTGGCGATCTTGATTATCTGACGCGTCGGCTACAGGTGGAGGAGGAGGTATAATCATCTGCCTGTGTTATCTGCTCGATCTAGGAGAACTCATGGTTGTTTCGTGCTATCACAGTGGACGGCGCGATCCATTCTGCAGCTGGACCCAAACTTTTGGAAGAATGTGCGAGATATACCTGTTTCAATTCCACTTTCGAGTCTGACTGGCTGGCTGTCGTCTTATCAAGGTCGTGGTCTGAATGGATGCTTGACTGGAGAATCCAAGATCACGCGAGGCTACAACCTACCCGCGTCAGTTCCCCAACGCTACCTTCCGCCAGAGGACGATCTGACTGATATGAAGGATTGATCAGGCGATATATCATCCACACAGTCGGGCCTGTGTTCTCGAGCAAATACGCAGACGAGAAGGCCGAGCAGCTCGAATCGTGCTACAAGACAAGTCTTGATTTGGCCGTTGAAAATGGGTTGGAACACATCGTGAGTGATTACCTAGGTCATTGTGATATTTTGTTCATTCTGCGTCATAAGGCTTTCCCCTCGATCTCGACAGGCATCTACTCATATCCCATAGTCGACGCTACGCGCATTGCTCTGAACACAGTCAGGACATTCTTAGAATCCGAAGTCGGGAACAAGGTATGCATTGCGAGTTATTCTTAGATCCGGTTGGGCGTAACATATCATCCTATCGGGCCTGCAGCTGGACAGGGTTATTTTCGTGGTTTGGAGCGACAAGGATCTGGAAGTTTACGAGTATGTGCATTGTCCCTTATTCAATTAATCACTTGTAACCTCGCGTTTGTCCTTTCTACTAAGGTCACTTATTCCCGAATACTTCCCTCTCGATGATACGCCGGCAGACGACGAAGGGAAGGCTGATGCTGCCTCAGAACCTGTCCAGCCTGCTTCGTGAAGCTTTAATCCTAATGGATTAAAATTGCACACGCCTTGCATGCTGTCATCTCTGTTCTGATCCTGTTCTGATTTAGTTACGTTGAAAGCCGTACTTTCAAAGGTTCTGCGGCACTGTTTTAACATCTGTATTATTTCTCTTCAGAATAACAAACTGGTCGCTTTGCTCCGTGTTTTCTGCTCTCGTCTAAATGCTGGTCGCAACCATTAACTTGTCTCACGAATGTTAACGGCTGGAGCTTGACATCGGTGTCAGGGAGCCTCAAACCACCAAAAAGCTTCAATTCCTCCCCACATTCTTCTTACCGGGCCGCTTTTTGATTCTTTGCAGGCAATTCATGCAGATTTCGTTCTCATGACCCTCATACTTCATTGTGGAATGCCCCGCGATTTCCCCGTCCTTGGGGTGCAGGTTGGGATGTAGAATGGCGTTCAAACATATAAGAAGAGGTCAGGATGAGGTGGTAACGCTGGCGTTGTACTTTTGGCTTCGCCTCTCTTTGATACAGCTAGTTTTCTGTTATGGGGCTGTTTTACAACACTTTCGTTGCCCTCTTCTCGTCACTTGGTGCGTTCAAAAATACTTGCTCGTAGTTCTGAAGTGTTGCTTATCAGGATTGCTGAAGGCGCATTCTTATTCGGGCACGTCGATTTCTGAACTTTGCCTGCGCTTACATGCACCAAGTGCTCATTAATGACTGAAATACAGATATGATAGGTTATTCCTATTCCAGCTGGACTTTCATGCAGTATCCCTGACAAGAGGCATTCTAGCGGCATCATAGCTTCAGTCATAACCATGGATCACTACATCGCACACTTTGGTGACAATCCTAATATCAAAGGAGCGATTGTGTCCACCTTCAACGGTATATCTGAACCTTTCTGGAATAACCGAATGACTGTGTACCATTTGTTTGTTCGATCACAGGGGGTTGTTTCTTTGGAGCAGCTGGAGCTGGATGGTGAGTTCCTCAATTGTCTTTTCTCTGGTTATAACGTCCAAACGGAAAGAAATACAGGGCGAATGACAGATATGGTCGAAAGCGTACCATTCAGGTACATCAGTTTACTCTACAACAGAACGAGTGAAAGCTCATTCCCAAAAAATCAGATCGGCTGCCTCTTTGCACTTTGGGGCTGCGCGATGCAAGCCGGTGCTGGTAACTCCGCCACGCTCCTCATTGGGCGTATCGTAGCTGGTCTTGCAATTGGGTAAATTCACTCCGCCCCTTTCTCGAGCCGCAAATTTACATTTGAGTAGATGTCTGTCGATGACCGTGCCTTTGTATAATGTGCAAAAACATCTCTTCTCCACGAAGCCGAGTCTAACGTCAATTGTCTAGACGGAAGTGGCACCGCCAAAAGTTCGTGGCTTCTTGGTAGGGTTAAACCAGCAGATGGTCGGCATTGGCTTCATCGTGGCAAACTGGGTAATTGGGTTTATGTTTCTATTTCCCTTGTTAGTAATTATTGAATTTGAATACTTTCCAGGTCGGTTACGGCTCGCAGTTCATCAAGTCTGATGTTTCATGGCGTCTGCCTCTTGGATTGCAGGTAAAGTTATTCTTAACCCGTCAATTCCACACAATGTTGACTTTGGATCAGATGGTTCCCGCAGGCTTACTTTTTGTGGGCATACATTTCCTCCCATACAGCCCTGTACGTTTCTCCACTTCTTGGATTTATTGTTGAATCTGATGTCTTTTTTCTATCATGACTACAGCGCTGGCTACTGGAAGTAGGCCGGGATGACGAGGCGCGCGAAGTTGTGCTTAAATTGCACGGAAACGATAAAATCTCTGCCGACGAGGAATATACGCAAATGTACACTACTATCAAGGCAGAAGTTTCAGTTAAAAGCAGGAAAATCAGCGACCTTTGGGCTACGCGCGCGATGACACATCGTACTCTTGTCGCTGTTGGCGTACAGGTATTCTGCCAGTTTACTGGCATCAATGGTCTGCAAGACTTTTTATCTGTGACCAAGCCACGTCTGACTTGTCCATTAAAAGTCATCAACTACTATGGACCGCAAATGTATACCAGTCTTGGAATTACTGGCGGAAAAGCCCTTCTTGTTCAAGGGTAAGCCTACTTTCGAATTTAACGTATTGTCACATATTCAACCTCGACATCTTAGAATTTATGGGGCCGTCGGGCCAGTTGCTAACCTTTTGTGAGTTCAGAAAATCTTTTAAGAATATACTCTAAATTTGCTCTCTTTCAATAGCTTTATCACTCTTGTACTGGATCGTGTAGGGCGCAAAAAGCCTCTCATGTTTGGTGCAGCAATGTTTGTCGCCACATTTTCCATCCTGGCGGCTATACTGGCAACAAACCCACTCGATTCACCGAATACTAATGTTTCTGCTCAAAGGTCAGTCGACTGACACTCGCCCACCAAATGCGAGCCTTATTCGACCTAAATGACAGAGCTGGTATTGCCATGATATTTTTGACGAGCATCTTCTTCTCTTTGAGCTTTGGTCCAGTCAGCTGGGTGTTGGCTTCGGAGGTAAGCTCTCGTTGATAATCTTGGGGTACGTTGGACTTTATCTACGTGTTCGAAGGTGTTCCCGACAAGTACTCGTTCAGTCGGAACTAGCGTTGCTACATGTTCAAATTGGGTAAGCTTATGGTTTAGGATTAAACGTATTCCATGTTGTTAACCCTGATATTCAGGCTTTCAATACCCTTCTCGCACAGGTAATTTCTTCATTTGACTATCTAAACTTCTATCCTGACACTGCCATTGTAAAGGTGGCACCATTGGGAATAGCAAAAGTTGGTTGGAAATTTTACATGCTCTTCGTTTGCCTCAACTTCATAGATTTCATTGCAATCGCACTGTTCTTTCCCGAAACGAAAGGTAAGAAGATGTATGTATGAAGTCTTCACGATCATCCAACTCATCATCACTCATGTAGGAAAATCACTCGAAGATATGAATCAAGTCTTCGGAGATGCACCGTCCGATACTCAACAAACCAACAGGGAAATTCCAAACTCTAAGCACTCGCAATCGGACGAAGAAAAGAGTGTTGAAGCCAAGTGATATTGGGGTGAATGCCTACCAAGATCAGTAGGATAGAACGACATAATGATATACTTTAACGAATCAAAAGGGATGAACGATGATGCATCATATTTACTGTGAGACAAGAACAGGATGAGTGGTATAATGTTCGTATTCTAATGATATATGCGTTTAGGTTGCCTTGACATATGTTAGTATGACATCTATAGTCGAACGTCTCTAGGCATTTTGCGAAGGGCTTGACGAACTCCAAGATCACCGAGGACATCCTCAGCTGATGATATTTTTGTTCAACATCGAAGAAATAATTGAACAAGCAGCAAAACTTACCTCCGCCCAAGACACTGATAGGACCCAAAAAAAAGTAAAATTAATATCAGAGTGTTTTTAGAGTTAAAACTCGTCGAGCACACTTACGCGTCAAAGGGTGCAGTACGATGGAACTGAGAAGGGTCAGTAAGGATGCATACAGGAATAGATTTTGACATGAGGGCACCTCTTCGATGAACCGTCCCATTCCTAAAATCAAAGTCAATACGCATAGTTGGAATGCACAGACCATGAACATGCCTGTCTTTGTAATACCGCGTCCCCCAAATATCTAGTAGAGCTGGATCAAAACTGGTTGAAGCATACACCCGGTCTCCTCACCTGAACAGCATCCCGAGCAGTGTCTTGAGCAGCTTCGGTCGTGTACTTCTTCAAGAGAGCGATAGGACTAATGCCATAGAAGTGAGGAGAGGCTATCAACGGCTAATATTTTGACGTACCCGGCTAAATATACGGCTTGATCTTTATATTTCATGTGCGACATTTGATATGTAACATTTTCAAGCCAGCTTTGAGCGCTCTCGACCCGCGAGATCATAGCAGCAAGCTTGGACCGAATGACAGCTTGGGAGCTGAGGGGTTTTCCGAATACTTTCCGTTGTGAGACCCATCTTAAGCAAAGATAAGGTTTGCATTCGAGTATCAATAAGAGGATGTACGCACTTCAAACATTCCTCGACGACTAATCTTTGACTAGCAATGTTCGCACAGCACATCCCCCACCTGATTAAATAATGAGTTGTAGAGATATGGCTAGGCTTGAGTTAGACAACTCGCCGTTCGTGGTTGAAATTACTAAGAATGACGTGGAGGCCATCGTTCTCCTCGCCCAGTAGATTTTCTTCTGGGACGAAGACGTTGTTGAAGGTAACGTAGGCAGTACCTGCAGTAGCTGAATATGACGTCTTAATAGGCTTTGTCTCGACACCAGGTCCTCGTTCGATCAACAGGGCGTTGAGCCCGCCTTTCTCGCTCCTGCATCCAGTGGTGAAGTAATCAGCAAATGTGCCGTTGGTAATCCATTTCTAAATCCAGTGTTATAGATAGTTTGTGAGGCTTTAATGCACGAGTGTACCTTTCTATATTGTATTGTTAACTTACAATATTCCAAAACTGAAGAGATAAGAGACGTACGTTCCAGTCACGATGAAGCCACCGGATACTCTCTTAGAGGAGCATCTGAGTCCACCGACATCACTTCCGGCAAAGGCTTCTGTGATAGCCAGGCAAATGGTTTTCTGACCAGAGAAAACATCTTCGAGAACCCGATCTCGTAAAGCTGGCTTTGCAAAGTTCACAATGGGAGGGAGGCCTACAGCATCGTTTAACAACCTGACCGTTGCAAGTACGAAGCCAGACGTGCTCACCAATGTAAGTTCCTCCACCTGAGCCATCGATATATGCGCGAGAATGTACTCGAGCTAATTCTTGTGCCATTATTAGGTCATGGAAACTGTCGAACTAGAAAGTCGAGAGTCAGTCAAGCACAGATGTGAGGATGAAGACCTTACCTCTTCAGGCTTCACACCTCCCAACAACTTGCGCCCCTTCAGATGTGGGCCAGGACCTAGTCTCATAGCAATTACGTTGTACTTCGCCATTTCCAAGAAAATCTTTTGTTCTGGTTTTTCCCGTCGTCTTCATGAATTTGACCATCAGGAACGAGAACTTCTTCGACAAATTTGCGAAAGGCAAACTGTAAGTTACGGTGGGACTACTGGCCTATCAACATTGCTTGATCTATAACGTGTAGAAGGACGCACCTCGTTGTAATAAGGACTGTGATATCCAGAAGTAAGGTATGTTGGTTCGGCGTAAGGCACCTTGCTGAGTTCTCCAGCGTTACGAGAGAATATCTGCGGTTCTTGGCCAACAACAGTACCTATCTGCAGACGCTTATACTGAGGTCTATCAAGAACTTCGTGGCGGTGAAGACTGAAGAAAGCATCAGTTGCATCTTTGCCGGCTGTTGAAGAGATGAAGGTCTCATAAGAATGCGCCTGCTCTTTGCAATACAGGCTATGTAGGCGCACCTATTTCTTCATCCAAAAGCACAGATAATCCACCAGGATGCATCTCAGAAAACTTGGAGAGGTCGTAAACCTTGGCATCGACGATGATCCACTAGCAATGAAGGCGCAGGATTAGTGTTCTCTCCGATTGGTAAACAAGGTTGAGTGGCTCACTATATCACCCTCTTTGGTATGTCTTGCCACTTCTTCGATAGAAAACTGTTTAACACTCATCCTTTCTGATTATAGTGAGGAGAAATGGGTCTTCATTAAGCATAGGAATGTCTATCTCCAATGATATATCCCCCCATCCAGGCTCTACACAGTGGGAAGTCCGAAGAGGTACATTGCACCAATTGCAAGTAGCATATGGGGATCACCATCACGCGGCTGTACCACGGCGTTGAAAGTCTTCCGTGTTCTAATTCCGTCAAGGATCCTGAATAATAGTGACGAGCTAAAGAGCCACATTGTATTGAAAGTCATGATTGAAAAGCATCAATTTCCCAAGCTTGTAAAAGATGTCCAAGAGAGATGATCAGAGTCAGAGCCAGAACAAGAGAGAGGAGAGGTCAGTGGGAGTTATTCAAGGATTGACCGCATACGGTGCAAAACGTTTAGTTGTGGTATTGAGGTAAGCTATATAGTATGAAGAATCAGCCGGAAACAACTTTACAACTTGGACTCAAATAAGCTATCAGATCTTGGCCACGGCTGTCGGCTTATTCAATAACCAGGACTTGCGTCTCCTTGCTTTCATTATGTTTTGAAGTTCACCTCCTCTCTCATCGGATTTGTGGGACCGTCGCAACGCGGTATACGTGAGAGCAAAATGAAAGAAGGTGGCTTATGTCAATGGAGAAATAGTAAGGAATGTACCTGGATATCCTGTCGTTGTCCATTTGCCTCCCTTTCTGAATCTATGAATTTGCCCAGTGTTTCAATCGTATGAATATGTAGATCAGCTTCCATTTTCTTTTAGATACAGAAAAGCGACCAGTTCTTTTCAATGTGCCTGGGTTTCGGTAGCAACCACAGGATTTGTAAGCGACTCATTACATGCGGTGTACCCGTACATGGCTCCGTAAAGGGCTTCTCGAGACAGAAACCTTACCAAAATCCTCCAGATCCATAGTAAGGCAACATATCAAAATCAGGCTGCATCTTGAAAGAGAATTTGTCTGTCCGTAATCATTAATAAAACGAAACGCCCATCAAGGAAAGAGGATTTGACATACAGTAGACTTTCTCATAATGCATGTCCTACTAATGCATAATTCTCCTAATGCATAGAAATTTCTGAAAACCACCATGGTATGCAGAGAAAATTGCGCATAATGCATAACGCATAATGCATAGGCCAAATGGGAGTGTATGCATTATTGGATAGGTATTTATATGGTCACCATGTAATGATAATGAATTTATTTGGAAATTTGCGGCTCTCAAATGGGGTTTTGTGATATATTTTTATTGTCAGAAAGGATATTGAACAAGAAAGCAACTGAAATAAGCTAAAGATGGGCAGGATACTGTTAAATCAACGCTTATCAAATTTTTGGCCTAGTTATTATGTATTTTTCTCATCGATCTTATCAGTTATCTGTCACGTCCTTTCTGGGGTCACTTTTTGTCACCTTAACGTGACAATTCCTCTGTTGCAAAAGTCTCATAATGCATAGCCAAAATGCCGCACCAACGCGATGCATTATGAGAAAGTCTACTGTACATAGTCTGTGATTTCCAGCGTCAAAGACATGCCCAAAGTAATCCTCGCTGTGCACTGCTCGCTTGGGCCAGCGCTTGTAAGCATTTGGTGCTTCATACTCTTCATTTTCGTCATCATCATCTTCAGGCACTGTTGTTCTGGGTCTTGGGATTTTGGCGACGCGATAATCGTGACTTCTCCCTTGCCAATCAAGATGCGGGCACTCGGTGCTTGCATACAAAGAATTAGTGGCAGCGTCCCAAGCCATCGAGTTGACTCCGTTATTCCCTGTGGCAAGCTCGTATACCGAAGCGCGGGCACGAATGTCCCATACCTTGATGCTCTGACTTGCGTCTCCACCCATGAAGACAACTGTTTATACAGTTGTTAGATCATCGCGCAGTAAACACTTGCAGCTAGCGGTAGAGAATCACTGACAAGGAATTCCATCGGAGTGGGCTAAAACTGCAGATGGTAGGTGTTCAAGCTGCGCGCCTCCAGCGATTGTGACGACAGGCAAAACCTGCCTCGTATCATACAACCGAGCATAGCCATCGCTGCACCACGTCAGGAAAACATTAGGATCTCCAACGCTCGTCGAGAACCCATCGACGCTGCCTCCGTGGCCTAGATAGCGCACAACGGGTTTTCCGCCAGCTTCCAAATCAAAGGCATGGCAATCGAAATTATGGGAGCCGACATTGCTTCCACAAAGCATAACGTTCGCCTGCGTAGGGTGTGCCTGCCACACCCCGATATCAGACTTTTTCTTGATTTTTTTTGCTAATGTATTCGTCCATTTCCAATTTGATCGTTGAGGTAGGTTCACTTCCAGTGGACGGTTCGATATCTTCGAGATCGTCTCTCCAAGTATTGAAATCCTCTTTGTTGATTTTATTTCCAATGATATCTGTACCGCTTTCCCCATGTGTGGGGAGATTATCCAGGTCCCAAACCACGACACTTTTTTTCCCGGCCCTTGCCAGCCGTCCATTCGCTAGAATGGCTAACGGGCCACTGTAATCTTTACAATTCATTGTGTGAATGCCCTTTTTCTTGGATTTATCAGGGTTCCCTTCTGCATCAATGCAACGGTAGCTTTTGATTCGTTCCCAGTCGCCAACAATTACTAGGCCGCGAGGATCATCAACAATGATATCCTGAGGATCCGAGGTCAAGTCCACTTTGATAGTTCGTCGATTCACAAAATTTTTTGGGCCGGTATTAGTGTCGTGCGTGAAATAGTAGTTCGGATATGGAATGCGATTTATCCTCTCATGGACGTGGAGACAAGGAGGGAGCCGTTGGAGGATAGTTTCGTGTTGACCGGACTGGCAGTATTTGTGGAGGCAATCTCGCAACGCGCCTGGAACACTGCTGTCGCACTTTGGTTGTCTGGGGTAGCTTCCCATTCTGGCACGTCATCTCTGAAACGTGCACAGAGAGAGGGTGTGGTCGGAAATTGCGGAACCAAGAAGGGGGCATCTTTAGTTGAGGTATAGCCTTGTTGGGGTCTATAACTACAGAAAAACATCGGGAATGATTTCAGGTAGAAACAATAGAGATAGCTGATATTTATATTCCGCGAACGCTTTTAGAAACGAGTCCATATGAGGCGCAAACATGCCTGCGAAGGAATATGCTTCATTTGGAAGATTTGGATGAACACGGTTAACGAAAGGGACAGGGACGCCGAATTCAAGACTCACATTGGTCGAGCTCAGAGGAATCATGAAGAAGCGGGGCAATTGGTCGTCCTTCTCCTCCCTCTTGATCATGATCATCGTGAGCGAAAGAAGGAACATACGATTCAACATACGGTCCATAATGATCGTCGTCATATGCAAATTTTATCGCTTTACTGATCGCCTGGTCAACCTGTTCGATTAATCCCGGAAATGCAGGATATTCCGAGCTGCATGCTTGACGGATGATCTTCATCGTCCTGCTGAGGATATCCACAAAAACTTTCTTCTCAGGTTTTTTCTGACGGACGTTCTGTTTCTTGCCCCCTTTTTTCGATTCGTATTCGTTGTCTTCGTCCTCCCAGTCGTCTTCGTCTTCATCGTTATCGCTTATTGACTGAACAGAAACTTCTTGGTCGCTGTCGTTGTCGTTTTCTGCCTCTTCGTCTGAGCCTCCCTCCTCATCGGCGTCCTCATCAAAACTTTCAAAGTCATACATGAATTTGTCAAGTTCTTTGAAAAGCTCAGAGAGTTGTTCCTGGTAATCGGCCATATCGATAGGGTATCAAGGGAAGTCGTGACAGGTTTATAAAATAGAGCAAGAATATTTAGAACAGCAAGTTGAAGGTGTTGTTGAGAGGTTCTGCGAGGTCAACATTCATATGTCTCCGAGACCACAGCGTCGCTGCACGCGTCGCCCAAGATCCTCATTAGCGCAGGGTACTGCACTTCCGACTTGATTCTGGCCATGTTTACTGTTGCTCCCAAGGTTTCGCCAGCGCCGCTTCAAAAGAACTTCCGGGCCGACTCAACCTATCTTGTCATGACGTTACAGGGAGTGAGCACGACGTTTTACTGCATGCCAATCTGATTAAATTATGCTTTTTATGATGGGCCCTCCGCTCTCAACAGCAATTCGCGTTGGTAGAAGAAACGAACTTGTCGATACTAAATAACAATCCGGCACCCCACACATTGCCACTTCACTCAGGATGAAAATCGTCATTGCAGGTTGCAACGGCAGAGTCGGGAAACGCGTGGTCAAAGCCGCGTTGGAACGAGGCAACGACGTCTTGGGCATTGACTTTATCGATCAGTCTCCTGAGCACCAGGAGGCTTCCTGGATTAAGAACAACTCTACCGCTTACAGATTCAAGCAAGCCGATCTCCAAGATTTCGACATAGTGCTCGAACTGCTCGCCGGATACGATGCAGTCATTAACCTTGCTGCTCATCCTAACCCTGTCGATTACAAGGTGAAGGCACATAATACGTGAGTTGTTTAATTCATACATGCCCAGGGAGAAAATTAATGATATAGATCATGAAGCAATGTGGTCATTTCTTGGAACATCCTGCGTGCATGCGCAGAGTTAGGCATAAATAAAGTTGCTCAAGCGTCCACCGTCAATGTCATCAGCATGGTTTACAGCAGTAAACAAAGGATTCACTACTTCCCCATTGACGAGCTCCATCCCTGCGAGCCCGACGAACCATACGGCCTTTCCAAAATGTAAGTTGCTCTTACCCAACGTATACACGCTTTCTTATATCAGCCTTCATCAAGTATATGTGAAATGCAAGCCGACACTATCACCCGCCGCTACGGAAGCATGCGGGTTGCCAGCTGCGCTTGCATTGGTCGATTCCCAAAAAGTCGGTGGCGAACCATCTCAATGACGGCAGGGCAAAAGATCTCTGGGGATACGTTCAAGAAGACTCAGGCGCCCGTGCTTTCATGTTGGCAATCGAGGATTCTGGAAAATGGACGGGACATGAGCGCTTCTTCATAGTGTCTCCACATACAGCGGTTGATGAGGAAACAACATCATTGTTGAATAAACATTGGCCTCATATACCTATCAAGGAAGGAAAGACTCTGGTTGGGACCCAAGGGTTGTTCGATTGTTCCAAAGCTGCAGATCTTCTTAACTGGCACCACACCGATTCCGATTAGCAGGGGTGGACCTATCCATGTGTCTATCAGGAGAAAGACACGTTGATGTAGAATAATTTACAAAACAAGATCTGGCAACTAAACTTCACGATGGATGTAAGAATGTCTGTAACTAGTTGGAAGGAAAGAACGATTGTCAAAGGACTGTGGACATGGCTGGCAAGCCGACTTACATAGTCTTCGTAATGGTGAAGGACCTCCCGTAATTGCTTTCTAGATATTTCAGCGCGGTATAAGATCTCGTCGTCTGATTTTTTGCCATCGAAAAATTGATTGATACTGTGTGGGATTGAGATGTTGTGTCAGCATTTAACCACCGAAGATTTCTTGGGAGAAAACTAACAGTTCAAATCGTTTCGCAATTGCAGGCTCCTTGCCTTCCGACATAGCAGAAAGCCAGCGACGTTGCATTGGCGTGGCTTTACCAGGATCATTAATCATGCTCGGCCATAAATGATCTTCCGTAGTATCCCAACCCGAATCCTCTTCATCAACTTCAGAATTATCTTCGTCCGAATCACTTCCCTCCTCCTCTTCCACCACCTGCATCGTTTCGTCCGTATCAAAATTCAGCTCACTTATTTCGCTCTTCCCAGATTCATTCGACGATATCCGTCGGGCGAACTTGCGAGCTGATCTCGGGCTAAGAAAGAAAGACGCGTTCCTTGTCGCACTGGTATCGCCGTTTTCTGAGCCCGATTTTGATTTCTTCTGGAATCTGCCGCCGCTGCCAGATTGCAGTCCCATCTGCGATCCCGCTCGTCTTTAACACGAAGCTTCAGTTCCCGGGTAGCAACCACGCGGATTCGGAGGTGCAGAGTGATCAGCATGTCTCTCTTCAGCATCCAGAGAACAACATCGTGATACATTGGTATAAGCTCCTTTGATTTTACCACAGAGGCAAAGAAATGGTTATCTGTCTGCTTTGACATCGACGATGATACCGTGGCAAGAATTTGAGGTAGGGGAGGAATTGCAGGATGCGGAAATGCTTCTTGAAATTCGGCGGACAACTGTGAAAGCCTGCATGTTCATGATGAGTTCCATGGGTTTGAATTAACAGACGGAAGCCTGCTTACGTCGAACCAAATTTAGGTGGGAGGGCGAAGGCCGTCTTCAGCCCTGTGTGGACTACGTCGACGACCTTAGCTCTTCTATGAAGCACAAGCCAACGGACAATCGGGTAAACCTGAGATTCTAAATCCCAATCCAAAAATTTCGCCATTTCAGAAAGACTGGATTTAACATTAGTATATCTTCATCATTGCTCAACTTCTACGCACGATAGTGTCACAGACGCGGTTTCGAGGAACCGAACAAGCCCCTCTGCCAGAGTGTTGTCATCCGCATTTCCGTGAGGACCATTTAAGATCTTGTGAGGATCCATCTCATTGTCTATATCCAAGAGTAACAACGTTTTCCATGGAGCCATGGTAGGCAGCTTCCAGCCAAGGTTCATGTGTTCCCCCCATGTGAGGGTGGGGTCATCATCGGACGGGTCGAAGGTGTCCGTTTCTTGGTCGTCTTGGCTGTGTAAGAGGCTGTCAAGGTATGGTGGAAGCTGGAGTTCAAGGGGTAGATAATTGATAGTAACATAGGCCATGGATGAAGATTTTATGGCTTCGAAGATCGTCTTCATAGCGGGGGCAATTGAAGAGATTTCGAGGGCACGCGCTGTATATTTGGAATATGGTTCACCTGTTGGCATATTAAAAATCAGATTCCCATTGGCAGAAGATGGATATGCACCTTTGGAAATGCACGACTCCTTGAGGGATATGAGTATATCGCATTCCTCTTCTACAAAGTTGGACAAGACTTGTTCTTGGTATAAAACGGCTGTAAGTATGAACGCGATTTGCTCGTATAAGGTGTTGAAATATTTTGCTAGATTCCCGGAAGCTGACGATGAGGGATCGGGTAGGTCGAGTACCAGCACTAGATGAAATGTATGAAGCCACGGAGCTTTGGAAGAAGAAGGTTCTGAACTGGATATCTCCGGACTCATCGAAGTGGAATCCTCTGGGACATGAGGTGAAGAGGAGCTTTCCAGATCCCGCTCTTCACGCCCTCTAGACCCAGGCTTGATTTTTTCCGGCTTGAATGTCCATCGACTATCTGAATCAGCACAGACTGGGTGTCCTATAAATGCAAGGTCATCCACGACCAGCTCAAACTTCTGATGGCACATAGCTCTATGTGGACACAGCAAATTGGCAAGGAACTCTGCTGAGTACCCCAAAACATGATCGTACTCGTCCGGCGATGAAGCCTTCTCAAAACTATACGCCCTGTCCCTCGAAGGTGATGCCCGACCAGACTCATGCGAAAGCGACAGAGACCTGTCTCGCAGCGCGTTTGGCCGTTGCCAGCAATAGTCCGGGTCGTTGCCATAGTCTTTGGGGGCAAGAGTTCGGCTTTCTCCAACGTTTCTTGCGAATGAGATGCTCTCCATGGGTTGTCAAGCTGAGATAATGAAAGCTTTGTGTCAGGGCGCGAGCGGCTGAGTCTCGGCGAGGCAATAGGTGATTCAGGCCATCTGAAGATGAGGTTTGATCCTTTGGCGGAGGTGGTAACGAGTAAGAGAGAAAGTAATGTTTCCGCCATGTTTATGTTTGGATCAAAGTACAAGTGCAAAGAAGTTCGACTCCCGACAAGTCTTTAATCTGACATCCTTTGGAAGAGTACAAGTGCGCAATGCAATGACATGACGGAGTTGAGAATGCTTAATTACTGATGCTAGCTATCATGAGTGTTTCTCGTAAGCATATGAAATGTCGAGTGGCACGCTTTCGTTCTTTAGGGGCAAATTTTAAGACAACTCGACCATGTCTACCATTGCTACCATTTCTCTCCTAGTCATAAACCCAAATTCTTCCGGCTCTGTAACAGCAGGTCTTCGTGAAGTCATGGTACCTCCCCCCGGTGTTCACCTTCAATTTTACACTGGCCCCAGTAACGCGCCACCATCGATTAATGATACGACTACTGGAGTTCTCAGCGGAGCAGCATGTTTCGCGGACATTCAAGAGAAGAATCTAATTGATAAACACGACGGGTTTCTTGTGTGTTGTTGTAGGTTCAGTCCTTCCACATCAACGCGTCTATAAGCAATCTGAAACTAGAATCCACTAAATATCCCATCCGATCTCCCCTACAGTCTCTGACCATCCCTTGACTCATTTGCTACGCGAAAACACGAGGAAACCCGCAATCAACATCCTTGAAGCAGCTATTTCTCAATCTCTCTTGATAGGCCAACGATTCGGGATAATCACAACGGGGACTGGGTATAAATACATTTACTATGCCGATGTGCGCAATTTCATAGGCGCAACGTCGGAGAGGTTCGCAGGGTTGGTGACCACTGGACTTGGAGTTGTCGAGTTGAGAGAGGGAGATCGCCAACATATTGAAACTAAAGTCAAAGAGGGTAGCGTCAGGATCGCCGAAAAGGGGGCCGATGTTATTATTTTGGGTTGTGCAGGTAAAGATTGAATTTGGTTGTTAATTAAGCAGGCCTGATCGCCACTGTCTCCCGCAGGTATGGCTGGTATGGAAGAATGGGTGGAACAAGGAGTCGTTGAGGCAGGGATGGGTCCGATTCGTGTGGTGGATGGTGCCAAGGCAGGCGTACAAATCCTCGCGGGTTTAGCCAGATTAGCGGCATGAGGAAGAAAAATTGTTCGTTAAGACCGGAGCATTGGCTAGAAACTTACTAGCCTGAAAGCAACTTTTTAAAATTTTATGAAGAGGAGGATAACCAGGAATGAAAAAGCCAATAAGAATTGCTGGAATACCTAAAAGAACTCGGAAAATGGTATAGAATACAGATACATTAGTCAAGCCTCAATTTCTGAAGGTTTTTTCTGTTATTTTTTGTCAGTAAGGATATAAGATCTCAATTTGATTGCAGGACTCACATAGCTGACGGCATCGAAATCGTAGTTGATACCGGCCTTGGCGAGCTTGCGCCTGCGTTCCTGTTGTCGCTTCAACAGTCGCTTTGCGGCTCTGGTCTGTTCAGGCCCGGTACGAGGCTGCAGGGAAAAGATGAGAACGAGCGCGGATGATTAAAACAAGATTTTACCTTGTTGTGTTCTGCACGCGCGACTTGTTCCTTGGGGACAACTCTCCACTTCCTGTTTGCACCAATCCACAGTTCAGGGTGGATCTCTTCTCTGGGGATAAGTTTACACCGCAAGATATGGCCCATCAAGAGATAGTTATCCATGGTCTCGGCAACGATTTTGGCAACAGCTAATGAATCAAACTCGATGAATCCGTAATGCTTCGACTTTCCAGTCTAGACAATGTTTCTGATTAGAATGATCTTCTATGGGTCGGAAAAATAAACTGCACCTTTTTGTTTCGTGAAATGCGCAACCGTGTAACGTTACCGAACTGCGAGAAGTAAGCCTTAAGCTGATTCTCATAGAAACCGTGAGGAAGGCGGCCAAGGAATAGGACACCCGTATCTTCTATCTTTGAGAAGATTGCCAGTTGGTCTTTTACAGCAAATCAGAATACTCGATAACACATACTGGTTGTTCCTTGGCTTTCTCTAGCTTTCGCTTGACTGAGGCATCATCCTTTGCGATCGTAGGCAATTTGGCTACATCAAATGCAGACGGCTCGTCGTCCATGGCATCTTCCTCATCGGAAGAATCATCGTCGTCTGTTGAAAATCCGTGTAGATGGTCATCCTCATCAGACTCTTCGTTTGATTCTGCTGCTTCAGCGTCTTCGTTTTCTTCGTTTGATTCAGGTTCGGGGACAGCGACTTTTGAGTTTTTGGATTTGGAGGCTTCAGCCTTACGAGGGCGTGAAATGGATGTTGGAACGGCTTGAGAAGGCTTGAACTTTTTAAGAATGCTTTTAACCTTGGGAACGACGGGAGAAGCTGGGGCAGGTGAAGCGGGATCAACGATGGTGGCAGGTGCCTTCGAACTCTTCGATTTGGTGGTGACCTTAACAGTCTTTTTCTTCAGAGACGACTGCTGGGACTGGTGTAGTCGCCTCCGGTGCATCAGCCTTCTTCTTTTGTTTGCCTTTTCCTTGACGACTTTCTCTGTTACTTCGACGCGGTCCTCTACAACGATATCTCGATCCTCCGAGGTTTTGCGAGCTTTAGAAGGTTTAGTCGTGCGTGTATCATCTTTTTAGCCTTCTTGAATACAGCGATAGGCTCTTTCTCCTCTGATTTATTTTCGGTTTGCTCGGCCTCTTTCTTTCTCTTCAGGGATTTCGATGGTTTTGACGAGGATTCTGCAGAAGAAGCCGCAACGACTGGGGCTTTCGCCTCAGATTTCTGGACAGTCTTTTGGTGATTTTGCTAGTGACTGGCATCTTGAGCAGAATGGGAAGAAGAAGAGGGGGAAAGAGGACAGCCTAGAGAGAAATGGGCAAATCCAAAATGAATTTTCTGAGAAAGTGAAAGTCGCTGATCAACAAGTCACAACAACCTCCTTGAAATGATACCACGCTTCTCCAATCCACATTCCTTGCCACAGGTCTTCAAGACAGTGCCCCGCGCAGAGCTATATCATGACGATGATAACGACGTCTCTTTCACTCATAATGAAGCCGTAGCTGCTGAATTATATCAGTTATTGGCACAAAGTATTGAAGTTATTCAGTGTGAACCCTATGTCTACGGTGCTTCGCCTCGAAAAACAAGAAACGCAAAAGAGCAGAGTCCGATATACAGGAGGAAAATCATGCGGAAGAACCTGAAGAACCTCAATGTGCGCAGAAAACATTTAACTCCCAGGCAAGTGCTGACAATACTATAGTGTTTCGACTGGTTTCTTCAGTCTTGCCTCCACTCCCCGTTTCTCTCCTTCCCCCCACTGCCGCCGTCAATGTATGACTAAATGCTATTAGGGTTCATCATAAACTAATCCATGAATCAGAACCCGGGAGCCAGATGCTGAGGATAGTGAACTCCAAGCTGCAGTTCGTAGAGAACGCGCTCAGGCCGCGTCTGTTGACGCGGAGGCTATTCTCCGACAGTCTAAAATCATTGAGGTACTTCGCAATGGTCAGCAATCTTTTACATGGAAAGTATACTGACTTCGGTTTAAATTTGGCAGCCCTCGATATCATCTGGTATGAGCGCGAAATCAAAGATCATAAACCTACGCGCAAAGCTCAGAGACTCGAGTCCCCCCGTTATGGTCGTACGAACCATACAAACTCCTCGAAAAACGCGACCTCCAGTTGAATCCTCCAAACTCGTACAATTTCCATATACTCCTGATATCTCCACTCTATCTGTAGAGCCCATTAAATCGCGGACCATGGATTGCCCATCAATCAATGCTGAAAGCACATATATTGATGCATCAACAGCACATAGAAGGAGTAGAAGGAGACCCAAGACTAGTATCCAAGACAAGAAACGTCCTATACCTCAATTTTGGCGACCGAGTCCGTCATTAACAGGTAAATGTAGAGGGTATGCGTACGGATATCCAGGCTATCTGGCTTCAGCAACTGGTTCCATGAGAGTAAAATACACCAGAGATCGTATGAAGAATGGTGTTCATGTAGACAGTATCTAATGCATTTGTAAATTTTACTACTGAATGCAAAGTGGCTGAGTTAAGTCTTGAAGCTTGAAGCCTGACGGTTCGGCGCCAATCTCAATTAGCTTATATTGTTGAATCAGGACGGGCGAACCAAACAAGTCACCAAAGAGGCCGGGCCACTTTACCATATTGAACGACTCAACAAGTTGTCCAGCTTTCCCAACCACTGGTCCAACACATTCTCTACGCTGTTGGCATTAGTGCCTCTGCTTCACGGGAACTGGAGTCTTGTATTTCCGCTTAAACGGAACGGGACTGGGATATAATCACTGGCTATAGACTACAAGTTCAGTCGAAGTTAAACACCATGACTTCGACTCCTCCGCGTTCCAACCCATTCGCGATGCCTGGTGCGATGCCGCGTCTGCCATCACCTTCAGGATCTAGAAATAGAGCATCTATTGGCTCTACGTTCTCTTTCGGTCCCCAAAACCTAGCCTATTCATATCTCGATGCAAACTCCAGTACAATATCCAACAGTGCAGCCGCGTTGGACCCCAATCGTTCGACCATGACAGCGTCTCCTCAAAGATCTCCAAAGAAGCACAAAAAGGGAAATTGAGTACAGGGAAGCACCAACATCCTCTTGCCAATGATACAACAGATGTGTTCGCGGACTCGGAGGACGAAGGAGAAGATGAAAGCGAGTACGAGTGGGGAATGGTTGATCGCATGCGACTGTGGCGACACGACGCGTTGATGCAGCATCTCTATGATACAGCTGCATTCTGGGGAGACAAGATCCTTAGCTGGACAAGTAAGTCGCGTCTGCCATGCCAAACACTGTTCATTAAGCGCGTACTCTTATCTTTCAGGCGATGCCAATGACGCCTTTTGGCTTGCCCAAACTTACTTCATGACCAACCAGTACTCTCGCGCTGAACGTTTGCTCACTCGACCTTTTCCAATAAGCTCTTCTAAGATTCCTCAAGTACCTGCTCCGACGAATGGGCACGTTCCCCAATTCCAGTCGACTACTAAAGGGAAAGGCCGTGAATATGATGCGTCACAGCTAATGCTGTCAATGCCGCGCCTCCCAATGGGACCAGGTGGCATGATTGAGCTACCAGAGGAAATGCAGGACAAGGTATCCCGCCTTGTCGATATGAGTGTTGCATGCAGATACCTTGCTGCGTTATGTCAGGTTAGTTAATTAGAAGTTTTATATCCGCCCTTCTTTTATTAAAATCGACATGCAGGTTCGACAAGGGCATTGGAATGACGCTTCAGAGATGCTGGGACAAGCTAACCCCTTCAACAGTTCCGGTGCGTCTTACTTGGCCCCCGCCTTGCTTCAATCTAATCTCGTCTTTAGGCAGTCGCGGACCTGCTGTACCGAATGTAGATGGAGGCATAAAGGTACTGTCCTGTCCTATACAGTCTATACCATCCCGTCACTTGTATTAATCGGGCTCCTCGTAGGTCGAGGCCTCTATGTGTCATTTGAGGGGCATTCTGATGCTCAAGCTCAACCGAGGGGGAACAAGCAAAACAGTGCTTTATGGAAGCACTTGCTTTAGACGTGAAATGTTATGATTCCTTCGAGCAGCTAGTGTCGAGTGAGATGATGACACCAGACGAAGGTGATTTGTCTGGTCGTGAATCTCTCTGGAAATGACTGAACACTCCATTTTCTAGAGTGGGAGTTTGTTCAAGGACTTGCATACGCTGCTCAAGCTCCCGAGGATGCTCAATTTGTACAATTGATTTATACAGCGCGCCTTAGAAAATATAAGCACCACACTGAACATGCTCTGACACGTACACGACTGGTGGACGAATATGGCTTAGGAGATAATCCTGATGTATTGTTTAGTTTTGCCGATGCACTTTATTCAAGCTTCCGATGGGCCGACTGCTTCACGATGACATCGAGGTACGCCCAACTTTCAACTGCCGATTCGATAAAGCCTGTCTGACATTCTATACATAGGATCCTGGGACTTGTAAATATTCATAACCAGACCATGCCACTGCACATTGCCAGCATGTATCACCTGTCCTATCTTCATTCTAAATTGTTTATCCTCGCCCATGAACTGGTCGATCGGGAGCCGGAAAACGCACTCAGCTGGTATGCTGTGGGAATCTGGTACCTGAGCTGCGCTAAATGGGCAGAGGCCAGACAATATCTAAGGTAGCTGATGTCTACCATTCAGGGGTTCCCAGACCTGACACCGTCTTCTTTGTTAATTAAAGCAAGACGTCACTCATGGACCCTCGCTTTGCTCCCGCTTGGGTGGCATTTGGCCACACGTTTGCTCTGGAGGGAGAACATGACCACGCCGTCACGGCCTATTCAACGTGCGCTCGGATGTTCACAGGGTAGGGTTGTTCTAAATCTTGACTCATGCGCCTTCTAACTGAGTTGATATCTCAGGTCACACCTGCCACTCATGTTCGTCGGAATGGAACATATCATGCTGTCAAATTATGCTTTGGCGGATGAAGCATTGGAGGCTGCGTATTCAATGTGCGATGGTGATCCTCTACTGATGAATGAACGAGCGGTGATGGCATATAATCATGGCGAGTAAGTCATGGGTGCTATTGTATATGACTATTCTAAGTTTCACTGAACGTAATCGTTATTCGGGTAGATATGAAAAGGCTGCGCATCTATTTCAACAGGCTTTGGACTTCGCTGATATCACCCAAACTTCACAAAAAGCATGGGCGACAACATTTTTGAATCTGGGAACGTGCTACCGCAAATTGAGGTAGGACATACCTCTGGTCACCCGCCTAAAATTATGCTCACTAATCTCAACAGAAGACTTGAGGATGCTCGTGCGGCCTATCAGAAGGTACTCGAGCTTGACGCACGAAATGCCATTGCTTTGGGTTTCCTCGGAATAGTTTACCATCTACAAGGTGATTTGGACAAGGCTATCGTCAAATACCATGAGGTGCGTATATTGAGCCTGGGTTACAGTCAGAAGTATCTAACGTGCTTTCTATACGCAGGCGCTGAGTGTTGATCCTATTAACCCCCAAATACTGGATCTTCTTAACATAGCACTCGAATCTTCCGCGGTACCTATGCCTTCAAAGGATGCCACTGAGGCTGAATTTGTGACCGCGGTTAAGGCGCTCAAAGTGAAGTACAGCCGTTTCATGGTGAAAGGGAAAGAGAAGGCTGTGGGTGGTGGGACTGACTCTATGACCATCGGCTAAGTAGATACCATGCCTACGTAGTACATCACCATCAGATCACTATCGGACATTTATTGCAATATGATTGCTTAATAGGACCAAGGAAGCTGGAACCTTTCGTTTTTTTTCTCATCACTCATCTTTTGGTCTGTCGAAACTAAACTCGCAGTCTCTTCATCATATATTAAAACCGTGATCTTTGCTGTCTTATAATTACATAGCGGGGTGAAAATGAAAGCGCCGTTAGAATGTAGGTATATCAGAGGTATATGCAGATGTCATTAAGCAGTAGTTGAAGGTCCAGCAGTGTAGTTTGCAGGTCCTGTCGTCACGAATTAGTTGAATGTATTGTACCTGTACAACAAGATAGATGCTTACCCTTTGCACCTTTTACGAAACCATCTTGGTCTTCGTTTGAAAGCTCTTCCAATGAACGTCCCATCGTTTCGGGGAGAAGTAGTGTGGAGAAAATTCCTGTCAACATGAAGAACGCGAAGAGCTCCAGAATGTGTTTGACGAATTGATTGGTTCCGCCGATATCCTTAAGCAGGCTGAAGCCACCTTGGGCAACGATGGCACCGAGCTTGCCACTGGCCGCAGATATACCGTGTGCAGTTGAGCGGTAACGAGTGGGGAAAATTTCTCCGGGTATGACAAAGGTCGTGGTGTTAGGGCCGAAGTTCTGGAAGAAGTTGGCGAGACAGTAAAGGAAGACGAATGCTTTTTTGCAGACGCAGTTTCCGTGAGCTTATCGTATCCGAAACCTATCAAAATAATTTTAACACCGCGGTGAAACACGTCACAAGACATTAGAACTCACCCATGATAATAAACAAGATGGTGAGCATGGTGAAGCCCATGAGTTGGATGGGTTTGCGGCCCCATGAGTCGATGAACAAGAATGAAACCCAGTATCCCGGAATAAGACCGGCGGCAGAGAGAATCAAGTTTCCGATGCAGATGTTTGACAGGTTGTCGTATACACCACGAGTGCCAGTGGTTGGGGGTGTGCCGAATCCAATAGCTTGCAAAATGATACCAGAATTGAGACCAAGACCGTAGAAGGCGATCTACAATGGATTCGTCAGCTTGGGCGCTTAATACATAGAACAAAATAAAAGACGAACATCCAAAGCGAACCAAGAATAAGCCGTGCCGAAGAGAATCTTGAAGTTTTTGAGCTGTCCGAAGTGCTCACGGAAATCTGCCCAGCTTGCTTTGGGAGCCTCGATGCGTTGGACCAACAACTCTGGGTCGACATGGCCTTCAGTCTTGTTGGTCAGGACTGTCCTGATGTCCTGGGCGGCCTGATCAATATTGCGCTCAATATCCATGGTGAAACGGGGGTCTCGGGGATGGTCAGACGGAAGTAGAGTGCGACACATCCTGGGACGGCACCGAGACCGATGAGAAGACGCCACATAAAGTCGACAGAATTCAATTGAGTGACAGATGGCTCGTTGAGAATGGAGTTCTTGTACGCGGCAGTGATGATGAAAGCAACGAGAGCAGCAGCTAAAAATCCAAGACGTCAACGCTGGGAATAATCTGGATGTGAGGGAATAATTACTGAAGTTGCCCCATCCTTGCGACGCAAAGACTGACGTCATCATTCGTCCTCTAATCTTCGTGGATGCGAACTCCGAAGAGATCACAGCACTCAAAGGATAATCTCCTCCAATACCGATACCCATCTGACGAGAAGTAGAAGGTTAAAACAAGAAGGAAAAGGAAAGGAAAATTGACTACTTACAATGAAACGCCAAACGACTAGAACACCGATGATTTTGACGGCAGCAGCTTGTCCGGACAGGGCTTGGGCGAATGTGGCAACGATGATCACCATTAATTCAATACCGTCTGCGAGAACGAATGTCAGGCAAGGGATAAAGAAATAGATGACCTTTACGTACACATTTTCTTACGACCAACGACATCGGCCAACCAGCCAAAAAGCAGCTGACCAACCAAAGTACCGACAGGTGTAGCAACCTTTACACCAAGGTCCTGAGATTTGTTGAGTTTTTGACCTGAACGAACGGTTAGATTGCAGGCATTTGTGAGTCCAAGTATCAGTAGTTGACTTACCATGGCCATAGACGTATCCCAGCATCGTCGAAGCAATATTAATTGCAAAGATGTCATAGGCATCGGTGAAGAAACCAACTCCGGCAACAATACAAACTTTGGCGTGGAACCAACTGGCGGAAAAATTAATTCATTATCATCAACTATGTCTAGACACCGATAAGACGTACGAAAACTTGGCGTCGTCGATTTCAGCCAAAGCAATTCGGCGGCGCTCGTCTAAAACATGGGCAGCACCAACGCCGGAAGAAACGATCTTCTCGTTGGAGTTGTTGCTCGAAGATTTCTCGTGGAAGCTGGCCATTCCGAAGGAAGTAGCGACAAGAGCGAAAGGGGGAAGCTTGCACTTGTATAACAAAAATTGTTCCGCTCTATAAGAGCAAAATACAAGCTGCCCCTTTTGCACGGTCCCCAGCCGTTTCCGCGATATACAAACAAATGCGGGAAAGACTGGGTACACGTTCGTAGTTGCAGCCAATCAACGGCGCTAAGGGACACATGTTGGTCCCAAGGGCTAAAAATAGTTTATATTGGTCGTGTGCCCCTGGGAGAGTATCAATTTGTAAAGATAATCACAAAGCCATCACAGAGCATCACAGGAGATCACAGGCGCTCTATGACCTTGGTCTTCATTTCTAGTCGTGTGCGAGCGTGTGCGCCAGGAATCAGTAATCGGTCTTGGCGGGTTAAAGTCTCCTCGAAAGTCTCCGCTCAGTCTCCGCTCCTTCCTAAGCTCCCTTGGCCCTCTTGTTTTGTACTTAGCATTCAAAAGTGTCGCGCGACACAATTGAAGATTCTGCAGCCTATGAGGAGCTCCGAGGGCCAAAAAAGTTTTTGATTTGAACGTAAGCAACCAGAAAAAACAGAGATTCTCCTGACCAATCAATTCTCACGATACCCCTTTTGCAGGTCCGATTTCGTCCTTGCCCCAGACCCTACTCGTCGTTAGAGGGTGATTACTGGGATGGCATGTAATTCGACACGTCTACGAGCATTGGCACTGTACAAGGAACTACATAGACTTGGACGTGATTATCCAGATCCATCGTCTGTCTCTAGTTTGTGGAATCTAGGACCATGTCCGTGCTGACCTGATGTATGATCTCAATCAGGTACGACTTCCATGGCAGGATGCGCAGGCTATTCGAAAGTACGTCGGGTAGCGCTTGATTGTTCGGAGTGACTCGTTCATGTCGGCCTGCGTAGAGAATAGGCATCTTACCGATAAAGACGAAATTGAGAACGCTCTCAAAATGGCGGAATACATAAAGAAAGGTGTGGCACTGGCACGATCCCTGTCGCGAGGCCCCGCTGACCTAGACTAAACTGTCTGCAGAGACTCTGGCTTTATATTCTCTCCGGAAATATAGGCACCTTAAGCGAATGTACCCAGACTCTATGTCAGATCCACAATGAAACATCATCGACAAGACACGTTCGCCATTCCGCATGGATGCTTGTCATTGCTACTATGATGTCCCGGACCTAGATCTTCAAAATTCAAATGCCCTGCATTTGTTGGTCCATTTGCATTTTTCCGCGACAAGTTACAATCTGTTACAACCATCTGTGACAGTAAGTGGCAACAGAAGCTATATTATTCCACAGAATCTGCGATGATAAAAGGTCATGGATAGTATACATAGATATCATTCAAATTATCAGACTTCTACGCAAGTAGTACAGTATCATTATTATTATTAGATCTAAATTATACAACACCTTCGCTGACTCTTTTTCTTCGCTTGCGCATCATGGTTATAACATATCTTGCAGATCGAATAGGCCACTGCAATCGGTACAAGACACCCGTCTCTTGATTCTCTGCATCATCGTGCTGTGCCTTGCTTTGATGAAGCCCTACAATGACCCAAATGGTTAGGCAAGTAAGAGGAATGGCCACTTCAAAGTAGTGAGCCAATGTCCCATAGGACCCATCTTCCAGATTTACTAAATTCATGCCAAAGACTGACTGATAGACGCAGAAAATCAGTGGCAGCACAAATTTTGTGTAGAAACGGGGTCTCACCGCAGCGAAAGATGCAGGCAGGAATACCATTGTAAGATAAGATATCTGTTTCATTACTGAATTACAGGGGCAGGCAGCGGCGCAGTTCAGATTGACAATTACGACTCTGATGATTGCTCCATATGGCGTAGACTCACCGGTTCCATCCCGAAGAGATCTTTCCGACAACCCTTGCATTGTCCGACTGTCCTTGAAATTAACGCTGGCAAACGCCTAAAATAGATTGACCTTCATGAGCCATAACTGAAAGGTACAAAAATGAACGATAGAGCCTTACAAGGTTCATCACATTGTCAAGTCTCATCTCCTGCATCCGACGGAACATCTCCAACCGCTCTATTTCTGACATCAGCGTGTCGCACTCTCGGCTCATGACATTGGTGGATTCCTGACGGTCATCATGATCCTGCATCGCAGGGTTTGGCGTGTTGCGCAGGAAGAGGACTGTTTTTCGGAAGCTTTCCAACAATGATGCATAATGCAGAAGATAGGCTCGAATGATGTGCATTTCCCGAGTCAGATGGATGTCGTTTGCCACCAGAACACGGGACTCCTGATCTCACAAGGTTCATGGGAAATAGGCATAATAATAAGCTTCCTTGAAGCGATCACGATACTTGGGTGGGTAACTTACCAGCGAACATATATGAGAATAGAGGATTTCAAGAGATTCGTCCCAGGCGTATAGGGGATGCCAGAGCATGCACAGTAGGACGAGAGTGGGATCTTGAGACTGGCGGAATAAAGATTGCCAATACACACTTTCTCCTGCATATCGTACTCGAGAGTGAAGATACCGTGCACTTGTGCTTTTCCATTCTGGGGTTGGGTGGTACGATATAAGGGTACTGCCGTCCTTTCTGCGAACCATATGTAGAGCGATAAGATCGAGAAGAAGGATTCTATCATCTATGGAAACAATGTCAGGCCGAAGAGAATGTGCCAGAAGGTGTAATATGACTCACTAGACTTTAAAATAAGAGGTGCTTGGGTGTCGATGGTAGTTGTGCCAGCTCGAGACATGATCTGTGAGAAGAACTGGCTACCAATTAAGGGTGTATTGGGCGCCGTCATGGGATTCGGCATTGTTCTAAGAAAGGTGAGCGTTATTGTGATGTCTGCACAGAACGGCTGCGATTAAGAAAAACTGTTTAACAATTGAATGGGCTACTAACGGTCGCCGTGATTTGGACTTGCATCTTCTTGATATCGGGAAGGAATCCAATTTAAGGACGAAGAGAAGAAAAATGGCTCAATCTTATACCTTTTAAAAAGGGATGGCGGTGAGATATCACTGAAGGTACCGTATTTATACCTTCGACTAACATAGTTCCCAGCATCTGCAAAACAGAGCCGGACAGATTCTCAACGAATAACAGCCGCACTCTATTTCTATCAAGCCGCCTTTCCTTTTGTCATCATAGGCAGCCATCAGCACGCGTAAAAGCATTTTCACGAAGGTGATTCTCACCGTCATCATTTCCCAAAATTCTTCTTCATTTTCATTTGTTACCAGATGTTGACCTGGCTGTGAGAAATGACCGTCGCGGTCCACATCAATGTGGTACAACACGGAATGACGATCCGATCTGTGACCGATGACTGCAGCAATTCCACTTCTTGCAAGGCGATATTGGGTCCAGTTCGGAAAGAAGAGCTCAGGATACCTCCTCCAATTGTGAACTCGGGAATCTTTCTCGGGGTTGGGGGAGTCTTTTGAGTAGTCGAATGCTGAGGGAACGATAGGAAAAGGAGCATCGTCGTCAACCAAGTCGAACCATGGCCAAGGGCCTGAAGGAGCAGCATGTCTGTGAGCAGCGTGAGGGATCCTTGGAGGCAAGGATCTTCCATTTGGCGTTTGTTCTTGAAAATATACTGGGTTCGCCATACTGGTCAGAAAGCACCCCTCATTAGTGCTGGCCGACCTATTATACAGGGCCGTGGTCCACGATTCTGTGGAGTTCAATCACAGAATTTGGAGCCTGCGGGGTCGAGATGCCAGAGTCGTCCGTCGTAGGCGTAAATTAAGTGATGGCAGCGCAGCGGTTCAGCCAAAATGGCTTTCAAAGGGATAGTTTATGGCATCTCAAAATGAAACACATGATAAAGATCGCCACTATTTCTAGAGAAGACCCCTTCATACTCCACTTAGACAAGAATGTCCTAGAACTACGCCGACATCAGGCGTCGACAGAGCTTCTCCGAGACGATTTCTTCATTTGAAGAAAAATGAACAACAGTGATTCACGTGTATAAGCAATCTTGAACTATGCAGAAACAAAGTTTAGGTATGTTAAGCTGGACTTCTTTCGCATTGAGAAACTAGCTCGAGGATCATGTTGACAGAAAGAAACGGGGCCCAAGGAGCAGTTGGAGTGGTTCAATCAGAAGAAATTGGAAACGCTCCAGGGCCGGATTCGGCAAGATATTGGTGAAGCGATCACATGACCCTCAATCGATCGAGTCAATTTGAAATTGGACACTTGTTCACAAAAATTCAAGTCGAAGTTATTCTTTCCTTTGCTCCCCTTTGCCGACTGTCTGTTGTACTTGAAAACTTGTGCATCTACCCCCCTCTTTCTGCTTGATTGAAATCTATCTATCTACTTCGCGACTGGAACGCATATCTTATATATCAGACCTATTTCTCTATACGCTGCCACGAGGCTTCGAGGACACGATGCAAACCAGGTGTTCACTTCTTCTTTCCGCCCGCCGCTGTGCTTGGCTTTATTGAAGCACTGCTATCTTCTTCATCCAACCGATCGTTGGGTCCTATATCGATCCCTCTCTTTGGACAGCGGTTCGCCTAGGTGCAAGCGAAATTCCAATACTTTCATCAAGTTAATTATCAAAGCACATATAGCCATCGAATTTCTGCCAATAGTCAGAATATGGACCAGTCATACTTAGGTGTTGGCGTATACTTGTGTCTCTACAGTGTCTGCCCTGTCGTCGGGAATGATTTCAACCCGTCAAATTACAACAGCTCAATATATGATCCAATCGGTGATCTATTAACAAGATATAAAGCAAGCATAACGAAACAGCGTAGCGGCTATTTACAGGTTCGTGGATAAAGAGTGCCCGCATTTCTCAAAACCCTAAAAAAATCATACAATACAGGGGGAAGAAAATACAAGTACAAGAGTAGGAACTAGGAGAAGAAACACGCGGATACCCGGGTTTCCAGTGATTATGGGGGAGAGTAGCTGAAGCAAGAAGCAAAAGTTGGGTATCAACATAAACTGGTATTCAGGTCAGAGGCGTGCTCCTTCCGGTTTCACGCGCATAGACTTACAAACACGATGTCACACATCTGCCAAAATCAACGACCGTTCAATCCCAAAGAACGCGCACCAAGCCCAACACTTCCTTCCCATCCTTGGAAACGCTCGCTCGAGGAGATGATATCATATTCTTCGTCATCGCTGGTATACATTCGGCCCATGCCTCTGGATCGAGCCCAAACAGATATGAACAAAATTCGCTTTTTCTTGCGGTTCAGGAAAAACCAGTGTGATGACCACAGAAGAGCGCCTCGACGTTTCAACCTTAAACTTGTCAAGATTGGCGACGACAGGTCTTCGAAAACAGAATAGTTTATGGCAGCGCGGGGGGTAGGAGGTGGGATCTTGGTGGCACCAGGATAGCGTCTGGGTTTCACTTCGTCGATATCATAGTTGTCGAACTCGAAGGTCCCGTCTTCGTCGCTCGAAGATACCTCATCGGCAATGGAAGCGACGTCGTCTTCGTCGTCAGAAAAGTCATTGGCGTGTGGATCGGCATCGATTTCCGGGGTGTACGAGAAGACTTCACATTCCGACAGTCCGATCACGTCGTCAATGAGACGGAATAAGGTGGGATGGGTACCGGATACAATGGCAGGCGGTGACAGCGGGCTGAGAATTTTCCTATCGTAAGGTGATGAGGAACTTGATTCCGAGGACGGGAAGAAATCAGAGGAGGTGGGTGGGTAGGAAGAATAGGAGCGAGGTGCGTTTGAGCCTGCTCGTTGGGGAGATAAGAGCGTGTTGCTCAAAGCGTTGAGGATATTGGCGCCATCTTCCTCTTTGACGAAATGGGAGGGCCTGACATCAGAGAATTCATGGTCAGGAAAGGCGACATTGAGAGTGGCAATGAGAAGATAGAGCGTCTTCCGCGACGCTTGTTTGTCAATGGGGCCAAATGGTGTCATTTCTGCCTCACGGTCAAGAGCGAGCCATGAGGGTAGCGGCGGTGAGTTCGAAACGTCTTCCTGGTACGCGCTCTCGAGGGTTTTGAAGAGTTTCTTGTCGCGCTTGATGTTCTTGCAACTGTACGCCTCCATTCGCGTGTGAACCGAACATTCTGGGCCTTCGTGGGTGAGCGACTGCGCCAAATGGGATAGAGAGGGAATCTCTATGTACTTCATATCGAGAGAGAGGTTATGGCTGTCGTATGCACTGTTATAGACTGGCAGCTATGTCGAGAAGAAGGTTGAGCTGATGTCGGATGGTAGGGTGGAGGGAAAGGGGCGTGGCTTATGGAGGGTCCCTGGTGTTTGTTGTTTGCCAATATTGCCTTTTTGGGCTTGCTGCGTGCTTACCACTTCTTCCAACGTTTATCGTTCTCTCAGGTTTCTGTGTCTTATTTGCTCATCTTGGATCCGGGTCTCGCTTTGAATTACTACATGTGAGCCATTTACATCCAGTCCTCAAACGTGTGTTCTGCCAGAATACGACGCTCTCTACATGGGATACTGGAGTGTTAGTAATCCATACTTCACGTTTCAGATTCGCCTTGTCTCCCCATATCAGTAACTGACAGTAGAAAAGTTTCTGGTTGCACGATACAGATTGCTGTCGAAAGTGTTCTGCGAGCCGTAGTAGACCGTAGGCCTGCGTCATCCAATGGGCATTGCCAATTCGCGTTCGGGACCGCTGACGTCATTACTCTCGACAATTATCAATATTTGCATCTGGGCAAGGATGCAACATTCCCAACTTCCAAGTCCCTTCAACCATGATGGCTATACTAGGCACGGAATGGCTTGGTGTCAATGAAACGAAGGACGAGTAACTCACGCGGGCAGTGGCGCTAGGTTTCAAGCGTGCCTGATCTCTATAGGCTATCAGACTACAAGTTCAAGTACTTATTAGTAGCCGGGTGCCGTTCAAAATCACAGCGACGAGTCTCTGAGGGCCCAGGATGGCGATAGCTTGAGGAGGTGTGGACATATGTGATATCGGCGTCTATATTTCACTCGTCATTGCCATGATGGCGCATCACCGCATTTAGAAAATCAAGCAACAGGTGTCCCATCGAAGTGTAAAGCAAGCAATTTACCAGGAGATATGTATCATTATTTCTACCCTGTATACCAACCTCTCGGAGCAACCTTGGCGACAATACAGGAAATGGCATTTATCAGGAGGGGCTAGCCGCTTATTATCTAATGACCCACATGGCTACGAGAGCTAACTTCTCTACAAAACAGCAAATATTCTGCAACGGGTTAGTGTGGTGCTGTAGACTCTTCAAGAAGTGTAAGTTGCTTAGCAGTGAAAGAATGAGGGTCGTATTGCACCTTATGCTGCATTAAAATTTAATAAAAATAGTATGAACGTTGCTTACAGGAGTAGTATATACATGTGCTGCCATTATGCAAACAACACACTATAATACAGGTCCGGTTTATATCTTCCAAGACCAGATCACCCCGTAGAGTCCAGTTCGGCTGGTTTGGACCGTTCGATTGTATGATCATGGCAGCCTGAGAAGTCGTGGCATTTTCGAGACTCCGATTCGGGATTCGCCTTTCTGCCGCTTTGCTCACTCCTTTCGTCGCATACACATCAAATCCTTCTTACAAGGATTAAATGTCCGGGGAAGACCCGGTCAACTACTTCGTGTCCGAACTGTTTCTACTGTCTAGCTAGTGCAGCGATCAAGTATTCCAGGTGAGAGTTATACTGGAAATTGTATAGTTCGTTAACTTCACAGGGACAGATCTTTCGGCTTGTGGGAGGCATTGCAATGTCGATTATTTGAAACCTCTAGGGGCCCCAGGAGGTCAGAAATTCCGCCGTCCAAAAAGGCTAATTTTCTGACTCCATAAGGAGATAATTCCGCCACTAAGAGACAGAAAGAAAGGGCGGAATGAGGTCGGAAATACATCCACGAAATTGAACGTTTCCTACCCTTCCTTTTTGGGACTGACCCTGTCGTAAGGAGTGAAAATTCCGAGCTTTAGAGATAGAAAAAAAGCTAAAAAAAAGGTCTTATTATACGACATAGAAAGTCAAAAAATCAGTACTCAATAAATCAAGATGATCTGAAAATGAGCGGTTAAAAGGTTCTTTTTAAGACCTAAAATGTTGGAAAAATAGTACTCAGCAAATGAGGAAGGTCTGAAAATGAGCATTTCTTACACCGTTTGGAAGGCCAAAAATCACAACTTTATTGAAGGAAAGATATCCAGATTTTACCATTTTTATCACACTTAAAATGCAGAAAATCACAATCTAACATGTATGGAAATCACATTTATTAATAATATCATGACTACGAGATCTGATCTTCACAGATCGTCGAGATACATATCAGGGTCAAATGGTACTTCACCCTGGGAGTCCGAAATCTCGTCAGAACTGGCATTGGGGATTGTAGCATTTGTTCCATCATTGGCAATACGTCGGTGGTAGGCTCGGATATGTTTGTGGTGACGTTTGATGTACTCTTCGATAGGCCAATTATGTGCAAACCTTTTCAGGTATGGTTGTCTATCCCTGGCCTCGAGTACGACTTAATAACAGTAACATAAAAAGATGAAAAAATAAGGCTTACCAAATGGAAGATCTTTGCTAACTTGTTCTTGTCCTGGTGTGCCCAACGTACCATATAATCAAGGCCTGCTCGATTGAGCACATCTTTTATGGTACGCTGTAGTGTATGAATGAGTAACCTTGTATTAAGAAATTATTACGGTACTTACACGGATGGACAAAAACCTAATTCGATCATTAGCTAATCCCATGTCTTCCTGTAATTTAATACATCTTCCTTCGGGACGGGGGATCAGCGCTGGCTGTGTCATGGGCTGGTTTGGGCGGGATGTATCGTACTGAATCCTAAGACTTTGTACTTCAGCTATATGAATTGTAAATCAGTCAAAAGAAACTAGGCTGACATGATACAACAATTACATACCCAATAAACGATCCCTCTCCTCTCGAATCCGCTGCAGTTCACCAAGCTGATCATTTGCATTTGTGTCGGAGGAGTCACCATTCGGCTCGGAACTGTTGCAAGAAGTCAATTGAGCATTGATTTTTTGTAGAGCAGGACCAGATGAACCACTAGTGTCCCTGTTGTGGACACCTAACGGCTCATTGGTAGACATAGCCAATGTGCCACTTGGGTCCTGACAATGGCCTTGACCTTGAACACGATTAAGCAGTCAGAATTGAACAAGTAGGACAATCACCATACTCACCAGTCCCAGAGCCTGTAGGTATGTTAACCCTCTACGACCACGGGGTGCCAAAGGTTGAATGGGGTGAAGTGCTTGTGCAGCATTGGCTTCAGCATTTTGATTTTGATTGGTGGCAGAGCGGCCATCATTTGGACGTGCAGAAGATAGACGTGCAGATGTGCGAGGCATGATATATAATGACAGAGAGCAGACTTAGACAATGAGGCAAAAATTTTTGAATCCGGGTCGCATGCACAGATTTAAGTTAAATAAATACAGAAGATACTATACATTTTCCAGAACATTCGCTCGCTTCCACACATTTCCATCCACTAGCAAAAGCAGAAATATCCCCATCTGCAATAAATACATAAGTTTACACAAACTAAGCACCGTGTTTGCCGTTAATCCGTATGGCAGCAAATTGGGTGTGGTAACATTCTGTGATACAATTAGCTTTGGCTCAAATTCACTACAATTCAACGTACCTCCAGCTTAAGATCACACACACACACTCGTAGTTGTTGTTTTCGATGATGGCTTTCACAACATTGTTGGCAAGGTAGAGCGAAGCGTGCGGCATCACCCTCTGGGTTTCAGACTCGGACATTCGAGGAAGGGAAGCGATCCACAAATCATGGCCTGCACGCCTGCATGGTGGTGACCATGACCGCCTCGAGGGCCTGAACACCCGCTCTCCATCGCTGTGAGCGGGATGACATACCCTGTCATGGAGCAGTTCGTGTTGGTCACGATGAAGCCCAACTTGAGCAGCGGCGAGAACAGCGCCTGCTGCTGCGGGATGATGGCGAGGTGGCCTATGCGAGACAATGAGCAGGACTTACGGGTCCCAGCCGGAAGTTCTTCACATTGGAGAAGACGGCGAGAACAGTGCCTGCTGCTGCGGGATGATGGCGAGGTGGCCCATGTTCACAAGCGAGACAATGAGCGGGATGTACAGGTCCCGGGCGGAAGTTCTTCGCATTGTGGAAGACGGCAAAAACAGCGCCCTGCTGCTGCGGGATGACGGCGAGGTGGCCTGTGTTCACGAGCGAGACGATGAGCAGGTCGTGCAGGTCCCAGCGGAAGTTCTTTGCATTGAAGAAGACGGCGAGAACAGCACCTGCTGCTGCAGGATGACGGCGAGTTCATGAGTGAGACGATGAGCGGGACGTGCAGGTCCCGGCAGAAGTTCTTCGCGTTGGAGAAGACAGCGAGGTCCTCGGCTCTGAACGCCTCCTCTAATCGGGGAAACAGAAATGGAAATGGAGTTAACGAGTCAACATCCAGCATACTCAAGGAAGACTCACCCCAGCGACATCCGCATCCAAGCCCTAAAAGACCATCTTGCACTCCCACACCATGACCTCCTGCACCGCCTCGCGGGACCGGCATGCTCTGCTTCCAGTTGACCGCAAGCCTGTACGGCTTGCCTGCGCTGCGCAGGCTCACGCCGAGCGCATCGACGACGAACCACGGGTGCACGGACAGCAGCGTGACAAAGCGCTGCCCCACAGTGTCCTTCGCCCTGAGCACGCCCCACCTTGATCAGCGCCGACGGATGCTGCACGCTGTGCGTGGATGCTTAGCGGTGAATGAAGATCTAAAAGAGGGCGAGTCAGTGACCAGTATCGTCGCAGGCAGGGACATCATGCGGAGAGCAGTGTCAGCGCCGTCTACTAGGAGATCGACATCGACGGTGCGATTGCTGTCTTTCTCTTTGTCGGACTCGTTCTCGCAAAGTCCGGCATGCGAGCTGCCATAATAAAGGGAAGAAAGTGGAGAGGGGAAAGGGGAGAATGTAGAAGGAACTCGGAGACTTACGTTTTGTCGAGATTGGGTTTGAGCCTGGGACTGGGAGTGCGCAGCGGTGGAGAAGGGAGAGTTTTGCTGGCCCTGAATTTCCACCTAAGATATGCTTAGCTTTGCAGTTAAGTATAGGAAGGCAATAGAATACGTTACCTCAGACCTCAAGAATGGTCTCCACAAGTATGAACTAACTGATGCAGAGTGGATGGTTTCAAAGACACATTGAAGGTGAGAGATTCTTCGTTTACTTGCGATTATCATTTCGGTCTCACAGTCATGTGACAATAACAATCGTGACACCGTGCTTAGAAATTAGAGTCCATTAAATCTCCGATTTAGATCCCGCACCTATATATAGCAATTGTGGTTTCCACAATCAATCTTTGATCGATAATCATTGATTCCCTTTCTTTCTCTAACTCTGCCCAACTCTGCTTTAAATCTATGGCCCCAGAAAAAGCTCTATGTGCCTGTGGATGTGGCCGTCGAGTATCCCGTGCTACAGAACGTGCTCATCTCAATGGCCATGGTCCAACTGGTCTTGCCGCATCTGTGCTTGCTCAGAATTCATGGCTCCAAGTTGATAATGGACCTTCCACACAGAGCCAAAATGCTCATATGAGCAACCCCTCTGACCAAATTCATCAAAACTCTGGAATAACCCAATATGAGCATCTTCAGATTTCTTCTGCTGATGATGCACCCACATTTTCAGACCCAGTCCCACCATCTCCTGATATGTCAAACAGCACTCAGGTGCCTCTGCATGGTTTGTCTGCAACAGTTACTCAGCATGTGGAAACTGCAGCCCATAATCGCTGGGATCAAGATCAGGGTGATGGAGATTCTGATTCAAGTGATGCAGAGGTGTTGCTATTGTCAGCAGACTTGGATGTTGATTCCATGATGGATCTGGATCATGAAGACAACATTAACATGATCTCTGAGGATGAAACTAGGTCCGTGCAGCCAGGAATAAGTATTTGGGAACAACTGGTGAGGATTTTGAAGCAGAAGCTGCTTCTATAGCTGGTGTGTTATTCATATATTATTGTCACCTCCAAATACTTATCCCACTCCTAGCATCTCAGTGTCTTGACCAAGATAATCTTGCTCTTCTGCGTGCCTTCAATCTCAAGGTTGAGTCCCATCTCCCTGACTACGTGATTTGATCAGTTTCAATATACTTTTCCACTTGAGCGTCTTCCTTCATTCAAGGCTGCACGATCTCGTGTCAATTGGCTTTCAGGCTTCCATCCTATATATTATGACTGTTGCATCAATAGCTGCATATGCTATACTGGCCCATATGAAAAGCTTACTTCATGTCTGAATCGTAAATGTGGTGCTTCTCGATATGACTCTGCTGGCAAACCAAAGAGACAATTTCGATATCTGCCTCTCATACCACGACTTAGGGCACTCATGGCAAACAAGAAGCAGGCTGAATCTATGTGCTATCATGCATTTGAGCATATCCATGAGGATGGAAAGATCAAGGATGTCTTTGACTCTACACACTACTGCAATTTGTGCAAGACATTTGTGACTGTTAATGAAGATCAACTTCCTTTCTGGTTCTTCTCTGATCCTCGTGATATTGCACTTGGCCTCTCAACAGATGGTTTTTGCCCTTTCAAAAAGCGGAAACAGACAGCTTGGCCAATTATTTTATTCAACTACAATCTTCCCCCAGAAGTACGCTTTCACAAGAAGAATATTATTACTATTGGTGTCATTCCAGGCCCAAAGAAACCATGGGATGCCGACTCATACTTATGGCCACTTGTTGCTGAACTTATACAGCTCATGATTGGAGTAACAGCTTATGATCCAATAACCCAAGCCCTTTTCCTTCTCCATGCCTATCTCATCCTGGTCTTTGGTGACATCCCAGCAGTCTCAATGCTTATGCGCATGAAAGGGACCAATGCTATTCATCCATGTCGAATGTGTATGATTGAGGGTGTGCGTGTTCCTTTGGGCCACACTACCTACTACATCCCATTAGACCACCAGAACCACCCAGATTTACCAGAACCCACTGTGTATGATCCACTGGCTCTACCTCTTTGCACACCAGAACAATTTATGATGCAAGCTCGAGAGGTTCAGTTTGCAAATAATGATGTAACACGTGAACAACTAGCAAAGGCATATGGAATTAAAGGGATCCCTTTACTCAGTGCACTCTCTTCGTTATCTTTTCCACACTCCTTCCCAGGGCGAAGTTCATGCATCTCATATGGGAGAATCTTCTTCCAAATCTTCTTCAACTCTGGACAGCTGAATTCAAGGATATTGACCATTCAAATCATGACTATGTACTTCAACCTTCTGTTTGGGAAGCAATTGGAGCAGCATCTGCTGCAGCAGGCAAAACAATACCTTCAGCATTTGGTACCCAAGTTCCCAACATTGCAACTAAGCAAATTCCACTTACTGCAGAGATGTGATCAATTTGGACACTATATTTAGCACCTGTGCTTTTAAGAGGAAGGTTCAAGAATAATAGATTCTATGAACACTTTCTCAGGCTTGTGCACCTTCTCAACTTATGTCTACAATTTGAAGTCACAGATGATGAAGTTGATGAAATTACTGATGGATTTGCAGACTGGGTGAAGGAATATGAGCAGTAAGTGATAGTTTTCATGTTGTGAATAGAACTGTGCTCATATAATGATCCAATGCCAGGATTTACTATCAATATGACCCCCAGAGGCTTCCTCTCTGCCTCCTTACAGTCCATAGTTTACTTCATATTGGTCCAGGAATTAGAGCTGCTGGTCCAGTTTGGGCTTATTGGGCCTTTCCAATGGAGAGATTCTGTGGTAACATATTGCCCGCCATCAAAAACCACCGCTCACCATACACCAATATTGACAACTTCATTACGGACCAAGCACAACTCATACAGATCAAATTAATGTATGATTTATATTCAGAGCTCTCATTTAAGAAATCTGAAGATAATGCAGCTGGTTTCCATGTTGAAAATTGTGTGTCATGTACTCTTTTGCTTGAATTTTACTGACTGTTTTATTGTGTGCAGATGATCATAGCCGTCTATTACCACCACGTCAACAAGAGATGCTATCACCTCATTTATGGAACAAGGTGTCTGCTGCACTTGCAACATTTTTGGAAAGCCTATTCAAACTATTCACCAAGTGCTTCCTAATCCAGAAACCAAAGTCTTACAATTTGGAAAGGTTCAACGCATTGGAGGAGGTGATATCATCCATGCATCAGAACTTGTCAAATCACCAAATGATGCTCGTGATGCAACTTATTGCTGGGTAGGTATAAATTTACAATGGGTTATAATTAGTTGATCATTTTTTTTTTTAATTAGTACCAACTTCTTGTTGACAGACATGCCCGTCATCGAAGCCGAACACCTGCATTTGAACAACAAGATTTCTATGGCCAGCTTCTCCATATTTTTATTTTAACTCTCCCAGCCAGTGCTACCCTTGGAACAAGCCATGAGACCACACTGTGTCTTGCTGCTATTCGATCTGTCAAACTTGATAGTCGAAATACCTTGGGAATAAAGTATTATGAGCAAGATGGCCCCATTGAGGTTGTTGACCTTAATGCTATTCAGTGTACTGTTGGTCGTGTTCATGATCGTGGAAAATGGGCTATTATTGACCGTAGTGGAGCTTTTGCCCAAGCAGAGATTGTGTAATAAATAAATGATTCACAAAAGTGCAGAAATGTTGCAGAAAGGTAAGGAATTCCACCCCATGCCCTGTTACTATCACTAACCCAGTGTTTGTAAATTTTTAAAGACCAAAGCACATCTTTACAAGTTCTGCACTAATTTTTATAAAATGTTTACTATTATGAAGCTTGGCATTTCAGCTGTAATAATATGTTTTTATTTCTAAGTGTTGACATTGAAAGAGAGGAATTGGGGAAAAGAAAGGGACCTAGTGTTTGAAATAGTTGTCATGCACAGGTCACACACAACTTTGCAATCATCAACATGAATTGTAATGAATATTTAAACTCTGAGGGAAGCCTAAATATATATGCATGTCAGGTTTTAAAATCTTTGTTGACTATTTCAGTGTCTTGTCACACCTGTATTTTTACCATCTTTCCTCACACCTTATGGCTTCAAAAAATTATAAGCAAGATACTAAATTACCTGTTATGCACAATAAAATAAAAATAAAAATAAAAAACAGGAGAAAAACAAGCCATTTGCAATGTCAGAGCCTGATATTACACTTTTTGGCACATTCATTACAATATTTTGATCCTTACATTGAATACAAAAATATAAAAATTCAAATTAATGTGCATATAAGCTGTCTCTATGAGAGTGCTAAAAATCAAATTTAACAGAGCAGCGGTTGTGAAGTTATAAATGAAAAGTGTTTGTTTACAAACACGGGGTTAGTGATAGTATATAGCACTCTCTGAGGTATCCAGCAGATGAAATATAGACTTCTTTGGGCAGAATAAAGGCAGAATATCTTTTTGGACATAAATTTAACATGAGTACAAAATTTCCACTGTTTTTAGTAAGAATATGATGGCGGATTTTTGATCTGAAACGCAATCTTTCTCCTGAGCCGTATTTCATACCTTAAATGTATGTTTTTGGCACTCGGAATTTCGGCATGCAATTCCTCCCTTTTTGATTCACAACTTTTGGGGCGGAAATACCCGTTTCAGACATTTAAGGGCGGTTAAAAATGGAATTTCCGGCCGATCGGAATTTCAGCATGCAATTCCTCCATTTTTAGATTCACAACTTTTGGGGCGGAAATACCCGTTTCAGACACTTAAGGGCGGTTAAAAATGGAATTTCCGGCCCGATCGGGCTCATAGTGAAACGCTCCGGAAGTGACCCCAACTTGGAGGAGCATGGTCATCGGCTGGCGACTGCTGGCGAATGTTCGCATAGTATGAAGCCCCAACTGAACAACATCGTCCGCCGGTTGACGATGCGAGTATTTTGGCCCGTCATTTACATTAGAGTACATACATACATACATACTAACAGAAGCTCAGAATGTTACACACAGGGGTCAGTACAGTTAGAGACTGGCACTTTAAGCCTGCTGTACATCGCGACTGCTGTTACTCAGTACGTCACGGGGATTCAATTTTGTCTCTCCGACTCCAGTCGCATCCTCTCCTAGATATGAACTAGCTTTATACCGCTAAAACAGCAAGTTGTGAGAAACCCAATTATGATGTCTGGCAAAATAACCTACTTGACCACTAATATCATTTTCTGTGAAGGTATCTGTGTGTATTGTGAATGGTTTGGGTCTTTGCGCAGGAGAACCAAATTCAACAGATCGGCTGAATTTGTTGAATTCAATGCCTGACGTAACGTCCGAAGGTGTATCCACTAGTTCTGAAGCAGAATGTGTGTTTTCGCGACCTCCAATTATTCGCATACGGCTATTGCATATCATTACCAATGTATTAGAGTAAAGCTTGGCCAAGATAGTAGCGGGGGCGGTATGATAATTGTTGTGTCGATATGCGAGGAAAAGAACGAGATCGACCGTCGCGACGGTGGCTAGTCAATGAATGGACCTCAGCGTCATAGATCTCAAAAATTGTAATTTGGGTGACGGCTCACCAGTCAGCGTCCCTGTCTCAATTGTAAGTCGGATAAGCTTATTGATGAGCGTACGCGTAGCCTTGAATCCAGTATCCCTTCGTGATAACTGTTATTAAGCAAAACAGTTGCAAGTTAGACGAGACTTCTGTTCAAGTTGAAGGCAGACACTTACGAAGTAGCTCATACAACCGGCAATAATAATGTCGCAAACAGCACTACCAGCAAGCCAGACCTACTTACTCTATCAGGTCAAAGGTCACACTTAGTAGGTAGTACCAACTCACCGACGTGCTTGCAAATGCTTTAGTTTGCAGTCTTTGGAGATCAACAGTGGCCGCCTGCACACCTCCAACGATTGCAGCAACACCTTCTGTGAGCGCTATCTGTTCAGTATGACCTCAGTGTCGTCCGCCTCAGGGGCATAGAAATTGTTCCGTACTGCAGAAATAGTAATCCCTATCGCTTTTGAACCGGAGAGAATAGAAATTCGATAGGCGAAGAACATTTGTACCGTACAGCTCACTGAAATGTCCGATTAGACTGATCAGAGTCTCTACACAAGGTTTATAGATGAAGAAAGCTCACCTATCCCGCTGAAAATAGGGACACACAACCACTCGAGCTGTATACTATGAAGAGCTTTGAGGTTTCCAAACCCTTTGCGTACCCGTTGAAAGCATCATGCGTAACGATTATGGTCTGTGCCATCTCCAGTAGGTACAGGCCATAAATAAGACATTTCATGTGAATTCTGTCTTTGGGGAAGGACATATAGTATATGTCTAAAGGCGTAGATAAGCATTTTAGTGAGAGGAGTTCAGGTTATCAGAATTAAATGAGCAACATACAAACCTGAACCGAAAGGGCACCATATAATCCCCAGTTGAACATGTAACCAAGCAGCTAAATGCAAGGATTGGTATGTGGTAGTGGCATTCATATGTATAACATCTGATAACATACCAATGGCCCGGCGCTGTAGGATCGGGAAAAGTTTAACACTACGCCTCATTACTTTCAAGAATGCGAGATCACCTCTTGTCGATGTCCGAAGGAATAGCAGAGCTTTCTGACATAGTCAAATTTGTGCTGGTCGACCAATCGATACAGCTAGGATTTGCAGATAGTCGGAGCCTAGTATCGAACGGGCTTCTGGAAAGTCGACTAGTGCATTCTGGACTGAAAAGGGTTTTATATATAAGCTCCATTACGCACTGCAAAGTTCGGTTCCCATCGTTTAATTCGTCTTTTAAATAGCTCGGGTATGTAATGTTGATTGATCGGAATCACGACTTTCCTGAGGGTCAATGCAGCCTGGTAAGGATCCAGCATAGTGGAGACAGTTGGTTTGTCAACGACGAACCAATGGAATGTCTTTTCAGAATCATGTTAGCTCCATGGGCAACTATGAGCACTCTCCGAAAAGACATTGTATTGGAAGGCTTTTGAAGGAGGCCAATTTTATACATTGTGGCCCTTTGAGTTAAGAATATTGAGCTTCCAATTGTCTGGGGAACTCGACAACAGCGATTGCCCTTGAGTCTCGGAATCCGCTCAACACCTCTCGGCGTTGCTGTTCCTACAATGCCTGGATTGTTCATTCTGCAAGCGTCCATGGGAGAATGTTACGTGTTATCCTGTTCCCCTTGGTAAATCAGGATCCTGAAAATGATGGGAGGTAGAGAAGGATGTATGCATAGTCACCAGGATGATGCAGGGTTTGACCAGATAAATTAAGCAGTTCTTCAAACCTTGAGCAGACTTTTCGGATCTCTCCGTTTCGGAATCTGCCGGTCATTAGCTGTGGGCGAGTCTTGGGCGAGTTGAGTCGACGAAGGATAGTAACACGGAAATGTGGCGTTAAAATTAAAAGGGTACGAATATACCTATTACAATCACTTCCAATAATTCTCTTGGCCTACTTATTTGGTGGATGTTTTACTCTCCAGAGAACATGGTATCATACCAACATTTTAAGTAACATCGGACCTGGGGTGCCTTGCCAGAGCGGGAAATATAAGGCAAGGTGTCAAAATTTTTAGATCCTTTTGCTTGGAAGAAACGAGTCGGTACCTTACCTTTGATAGAAAATCTACTTGGACCCTTTCAGGCCTTGACTGGATAGTTGTATAGTAAGCACTCAAAACAACAAGAACGATGTGTGAAGTCCAACAGTCAGCTCACTTTCAGTGGTCCAGCTTTACTATCCGGAAGCGTTGCGATATGTTTTCTCAACATCAGTAGAGATAATAGAAGATCTTGTTTTATTATATCTCGCACAGTCCGCTAATCAACTCACCTACTTCCGATCCTAAGGTGTTTAATATCAGTGTAGAGTCTTACGCACGCCCGAACTCTAAAGATACAATTGCCATGTTAGCTCTTTATCTACCAGATAGGCAGCTCAGACACAAAATGTCAGATTCCTAATAGCTCTCATGCTGTCAGTCTTAGTATACACCGGCATTTAATATGGCATGAATAAATCTAAGAACTGAACTTTCTGAAAAATGATTATGCGCATGTATTACCTGGGCTCTACTCAAGGTCTACCAGGGGTCAACCGTTTGACCAATGTTACAGTCTATAAATAATTTATGATGTGCCACGTGCTAAATATACTCAATATAGTATTTAAATTCGTATGAGGCTTAGTTTGATTTTCAGATTTGAAACGTTCATACACAACCAAGAACCCATATAGCCTCAAGCAACAAAACACACACCCAGAGTCAACACAAAGTCATGTATAGCGACGAAGTGCTTCACATATGTTTCTGTATGCTATTCTTGAGATTACGTATACACGCGCCTAGGGGCGGAACCAGACAATGAGACATGTGTCACCAGATGACTTGACTTGTAAGTGGTGGACATCCTCGAAGGAAGAGTTTAAAGAGTCTAAAAGAAGAGACCAACAACTCCGATTTCTCATGGTGAGCAACTAATTTTTCATGGCATGATTCGATTTAAGGGATTTGGGGCCCACTCCATACGTCTCTCTTTGGAGGTGTCATGAATCTTTATAATACCATCAGGACCTGTAAAGATATACATACAGCAGATTACACTAAGAGACCCCCGGTCTGGCCATACAGTAAGGCGTGCTTAAGTATGCTCCCAAGAGATTATATTTCTCCCAGATAATTATGAATCAAAGAAATCTTACCAGCTGCTCGTTCTGGTAAATATGTGAGCATGGTATCACTCACAAACCTCCCCTAATCGTTAAGACGACCAACACTATTTCTTTTTCTCAGGATAGGTTTCATCAATCATTGATGATTGCTGAAGAGACCCTTGTACATTTACGTCTTGCGGACCTTTTCGCAGCAGGCAACCCACCGGTAGGTCGTGGGTACGCTGAGGGTGTGACCGCACTTTAAACAGATAAGGCTCTGAATTTAGAACTGATGTCGCACACCGAGGATCTTTTTTAAGCTCATGAGTCCCTCATACGTTGCATCCCCTTCGTAATGACTTAGCTTTCCCCCTCATCACTATTAGTAGCATACATAGGCTCATCGCAATATAAAGAAGATTAGCATGCCTATCGTCCCGTTTGAACGATTTGTCTGTGCCTCATTTGACTATCTCATTCTTGGGGGAGGCACAGCGGGACTGGCACTTGCATCGAGGTATGCTGCCAATAACGCACTTGCTACTGTATTAATCTGGCATAGGACAAAGGCTGAGCGAAGATGATAATCTGACAATCGGTGTTATCGAAGCAGGCGGTGTTCCTGCTGATATTCCCGAGATCAATGTCCCAGCGTTCATTGGCAGAACCATAGCAGATCCTACTTATGACTGGGCGTTCCTCTCCGTACCACAAGTACATGCAAAAGGGCGCACAGTACTTCAGCCAAGGGGAAAGGGATTGGGTGGATCATCGATCGTAGGATAACATTACGCCTGTGGTGTTGCTGTGGTGTTCACGTTAACACGCTCGTTAGATCAACTTTATGGGGTTATTTCGCCCTTCCAAAATAGAATACGATGCCCTCGAAGGTCTCGGAAATAAAGGATGGAACTGGGAAAACCTCCTTGGATACATGAAGAAGGTAGTTTATTTGATCCTACAGCATTAATGTCCGCAAACTGACCACAGCGTCATAAACAGGGAGAGAACACATTTCCCGGTGGATTGTCATCCGAGGACGCGAAGAAATATGCTGCAAATCCTAAGTCTGCATATCATGGTGTCGATGGTGCTTCTTGTCTCTTACTATGTTGTGGTATCGCTGCTTATGACCGTAATGTGCTCGAAGGTCCATTACAGAAATCATTGCCTCTGAGCGTTCCTCCTCAGCTTGGGCTCCTATTCGACAGTGCGGAGGAGCTTGGAGTGCCTAGAAATGGGGAAATGGTATATTTCCCCACTGATATTATTTTATTCTCTTTCTATAACCATTTTGTTTTGCTCACAGGGAGACGGCACTAACATCGGATCAATGTCATGCTTCACTTCCATCGACCCGCGAAGCGCCAAGCGCTCGTCTGCATTCTCTGCCTATTTCCTTCCAATTGAAAGTCGTCCGAATTTACTAGTATTAACTAGTGCCCAAGTCACCAAGGTCGCCTTCCTAGTTGTTGTTGAAGGGGCTGCAGCATTGACAAGAACATTGACCACAGATTCTTTTTGAAATTGACCCTACAGGTGTGCATCGCGCTGTGGGTGCGCAGTTCATATACGAAGAACATCAAGCGAGTATCGCGGGAGTAAAGAAGGATGTAATAGCATCGGCTGGTCAGTTCTCTATCTTACCGACCAACGAGTACTTTTACAATTTCTCAACAATAGGTGCACTCCAGACGCCACATCTGCTTGAGCTTTCTGGTGTCGGAGACCAGTCCATCCTGAGGAAGTATGGTATTGAGCCGTTAATACATCTCCCAGGAGTCGGTGAAAATCTTCGTAAGTAAATTTACCATTTAGTTGTTGCATTCAAGACTAATTGTTCGCAGAGGAGCATCCATGCGTAGCGACGATCGTAGAAATTGACTCAAAGTACCAAACAATGGATGAGATAGCCGATCCTGGTAAGATGGAGATGCATCAGGAGTTATAGTAAGTCTATTCCCCTAGTGCCCCTTTTGGTTTGTCAACGATCCTTGCGATGCAGCAAGCAGCAAAAGGGTTATTTGCCTCCATACCGGCTGCAGGATTTATTTTTCTCTCAGCCAAGCATCTTGATACAGTAGGGGACGCTGTATCATTCCGACGTTTACCTGAGCTAGCAGAGCCGTCTCTTCAGCGCGGTTTGAATAAGCAATATAAGTTACAGAAAGAGTGGCTTACGGGAGAAGAGGTCGCACAGGCTGAGTACATCCCCCATAATTTCCTCCTGGTCGGGTTCCGTACTGATCTATATCGCAGAATACTCTATTTCAACGGACATCAGAGCCAACCACCGCCCCTTCCGATACCAGGAAAGCGCTATGCTTCTTTCGTACATGTAGTGATGCACCCCTTGTCCCGAGGATCCGTGCACCTGTCATCTTCAGACCCATTGGTGCCCCCTGCGATAGATCCAAACTTTCTCGCAGACCCGGCAGATTTAGAGTTCCTATCGAAAGCCGTCAATTTCTCCACTCGCTTGGTGAGTACTGGTCCGTTTGGTGAGATTGTGAAAGGGCGTGTCGTACCAGAGCAGGATATCCTGGACGACTCTAAGAAGTTGAAAGAATGGATCAAAGAGTCCGTTCGCTCGACTTTTCATCCGATCGGGACGGCAGCAATGCTACCGCAGGAGGGATGGGGGAGTTGTCGACAGTGAGCTGAGGGTTTACGGAACGGCCAATTTGCGGGTGGTGAGTGTTTACTTTCTGTAGAGCAGTCCAACCATACGCATATCTTTGAACAGGTGGACGTATCCGTTCTTCCCATGGTATGCTTGCCTTCTTAGTGTCGTGTTTTTGAGAAGTTTACCAATTCTCTCCTCTCTTTCTTAGCAGCTTTCTTGTCATATCCAATCCGCGGCTTATGCCATCGCGGAAAAGGTATAGCCAACATTATTCTTTATCGTTGTTGCTCTGATTCCCTTTCAGGCTGCAGACATTCTCAAGAACGGAGGCAAAGTCTGACTATTAGTTGTGACTTTTGGCTGAAAAAATAGAATAAAAGTAGCACTCACCACCTACGTTGTTTGAGGTTAACATTGCAGATCGCCATCAAAAACATCCGACATATTCATTGCCTTAGACCTGCACTCAGCGGTTTGGATGCTGTTCAAACTTTATGCCATTGACTTTGTTGACTTTGTTATCTTGGAACCACTGACAGAAGTGGAGTATGTACCACAACACACGAGTGAGGTACACTTGCAACTTCAATTTAGCTAAGCCTTGTATGCTACACTCACAGAATCCAGTGGGAAAAGAAGGAGTGAAACGAAGGCAGTTCAAAGTCGAGAGAGATGTGAATTTGTCCGGTGACGGTAAGGTGAGAATGCGGAGTCAACTAGTCACATGTCGCCAATTATCATATGCAAATTCCACACCGTCTTCTGGATCCCCAAACTTAAATTGACTGGAGTGGCTGTTCCGTCTCTTGCCAATTCTCCCCACCCGCCAGCCACCCATCTTTCTTCACTGCCATGTCCGACGATATTAAAGCCCCAGGTTTCAAGGTGCGTCCATACATGTAACACCTGCATCCAGAATCGCGTGTATTCACATATGCGGAACGGAACAGGCCTCAGAACTTATCTCAGGGCTCGAGTCTGCTTTCTCAAAGTATACCGACGCTGAGAAACAATCGCAGATCAAGAAGGTGTGGGCGGGGCTCTGTTCTCTGGAATATAATGGGTTTCCTTATAATCCGCTTCTCTCAAGACCAACGGTATCTTTGAGCTCCAGGTGTCCAATGACGCCAAAGAGACAGTAACATGGACAATCGACATGAAGAAGACCGGAACTGTCTACAAGGGAAAGGCGCAGCCTAAAGCTGATGTCACTATTATTCTCTCCGACGAGACTCTTGTCGATCTCGCGGACGGCAAGGTATCGTGTTATTATCCGTAAAGGCCTCATGTCAATTTCTGAAAGTGTTGTCTGCAGCTTAACGGCCAAAAGGCGTTCATGACCGGCAAGCTCAAGACAAAAGGCAATATGATGCTCGCCACCAAGCTCGATACCGTGCTGAAGGTACGGCTTGCGTATTTAAGTCAAACCTCCTTTATTCATGATATTGCGTACAGGGTGCCAAGGCGAAACTATAGATGACGTCGCCGACCATACTTATTGACTTATATATCTCTTAATATACCTCATTCGAAAACGTTGCGCGGCGCAAAAAGCTAAGGATGTTGGCCGACAAGGGCAATGCCCATAACAACGAACAGTGTATGTATTACGATAATGAGGGGAGTGCATTGAGAACACAAAGATTCAAAAAGAAAGATCCGAGTGACGACTAAGTGGTGTAGCATATTGAAAGAAAAAAGAAACCTAAATCATAACTAACGATCCACATCCACATCCACACTGAATCACAATCCCTCAGAAAACGGTACCGAAAAGACCACGATGCCGACGGGGAGCAGGCTGAGGGTCGGCGCGAAGAGTAGAAAGGCTGTTGAGCTGCTTCATCACTTCTTCAAGTTTGTCCTTTCGTTCCTGCAAGTCTAGATGCCGTCGCACAACGGGATTTTCACGAGCGAATTCCACAATTTCTTTGCGGTCGAGATCATACAGAACTCGGGAGTCGATTTCACGAGGGAACTGAGGTGTAAAATTTAAATACACGGTGTTGGTTGAGCTTTGAGTAAATGCTTACTTGATAGAAGAATTGATCTAGGAGTTCAATATTGATGAACATGGCTGATGTATACGCCAACTTGTCGGCGACTACGTTCAAGAAAGCCTCGGGGCAAAACACCTCGCTTTGGGGACCGGCGCGACACCTCTTGGATTTCAGTGCCATGAGACGCAGCTTGAGGACGCCAATACGGTCGCTATACATCATGGCATATCGCGCTATAACAGATAGCAATGAGGATTCATCACAAAGAATTTTCGGAAAAGAAACTTACCATCCGAAAGTTGTGCAGGAGGGTAGCGATACGATTCGACAGGTTGTTCTTCAACTTCTCCCTGCTGCTCACCGTCTGACCTGTCGGCGAATTTCAGTGTCCTCTCCTTCTGCTTCTCCTCCATCGACTTGACATATCCTATCAGCCCGTTCAATCTCCTCCCGCCGCCCACCTTCTTCTTGATCTCCTGCAGCTTCTGTTCGCACATCGATACTTCGTTCTCAAACAGCTGGACTGCCCTCTCCCTCCCAGCCTCCCATTCTCTAGGCTCAACTTCGACATCATATTTGAACGGCTTAATACAGTTCTCAACCTGGTCAGATGTGACGCCGATACGGTCGCGAAGAATCATGTGCGAAAACTCAGTGAGACGCTCAGCAGCACGGGGTGGAAGTTAAATGGCTCTCCCGCAGCTATTGAGTCGATAAGCGAGCGCAGGCCATCCGCTACCAGAAGTGTCGAGTCTCTGCCCACTCCGGATTTCGTCAGAAGAGAGGATGCGGCTTCCAGTTTGTGCCTCCAATATGGTTCAACATCCTCCGGCTTCAGCTTGGGATCTGATCCTAGTATGCCAAGTTCGGGGGCGCGCTTATCTAGCCAATAAAGCTGCTCGAGGACATCCATGACTTTATCCTCGAGCATGCCCTTTAGTTTGGCTCTAATGACTGGACGGCGGAATTGCTGTGTAAAGTCCTTGAATCGGAGTTTAAGTGAATCCATCGTCTCTGCAACGTATGACTCGGGAGAAATGCGTCTGTCGTTGTATTGCACTTTGAACTGATATGTAGCCTCTTCCAATTCTAGCTGGACAGCATTGGTGATTCCATGCAGCGAAGAAGCCATGGAGGATTCTAGGACTTCCATAAGTCGACGACGTAGAGTGTCGGTACCAACCATGAGGGAACTTTGGCTTCCGAAGACTTCTTTGTTAGAACCAAAATAATCTTTCTCGCCGCGCTGAGCAACGAGACCTGTGTCGCTGTTGGATCGCTTGCCATGGGACTTGGCTACGACACCAACATACCCAAGGTGCAAGGGGTACCTATTTCCAGAGAGAATGCCAGCGCCCTGTTCTGCAGGAACAAGGTCCATCTTGGTAATAACACCAATTGTGCGAAGTCCAAGAGGGTCGACTTTCCGACTTGCCCTAAGAGCGGGAGAGTTAGCAAGATCGACATCGGCTGCACACACAGCGAGGATGATGTTGGGTTCGCGGATGTACTTTTCGCACAGGCCAGCAATCTTCTCCTTCAAGGTCTCAGGCTGATCGAGTGACGAGATTTGGACGTAGCCGGGAAGATCAATGAGAGTGAGGTCGGGAACGTTAGGTGAATATATCCGGAGATCAATAGGATCATTTGACACGGCTTCTGAGGCGGGTACAGCAAGGTTGAGGTCCGTCAAAGTACGTTGAATGTCTGTAAAATCCCTGATCTTGCCGAGACCCAATCCAGGGAACTCTCCGTATTCAACAGGTAGTTTACCATCTTCGGCCGGAGTATGAATAAGGGTGAGTTCTATGGGGCGACGAGTGACCATGTTGTTGCCTCTGAAAATACGTTTAGTTGTTTGCGCTCAGAAGGGACTAAAATACATACTTGGGCAAGAATTCGTGTCCTACAATGGCCTCCAATACTGAGCTTTTCCCAGAGCTCTGACTTCCGATTACAACAATACTTGGGAGCTTGAGAGCATCACTTTGGTCGATACTTAGAAGCATACTTCGGATTTCGATGAGTTTGCGCGTGAGATGCATAAGCCCATTCTGTCGTGCGTCGACTGCGAGGGCATCCGGCTTGTCTTTTGAGTCCGAAGGAGACGACATAGTGGCAGCAACAAGTGCGGCAATGGCTGCAGCATCATTGGGTGTGTTGTTTGAATTCTTGGGCCCTTTATCGTAGTTGGGGTCTTCTTCATTTTGCTGCTTGGCCGAGAAGAGGTCTTTTAGGAATTGAGGTGTTTCTACAGACGGCAGCTCTGGTAGCTTTAAATCCGCGAAGCGTGAAGTAACAGCGTTGATGCCGTCTGAAGCGGTTCCAAAGGCGTCACTGACAGTATCTTGGGCAGAAGTGATCCATGCATTGGTTTTGGTCCGCATTTCTGAAGTAGATGGGATGAGATCATCGAATTAGAATTTTTCAGATAAGCGATATATACCTTCAAATTTATAGTTAGCATAACCGAAACTCCCTGCACCAATGGTAGCTCCAGCAATAGGCACACGGAACGCGCGCGCAACAAATCTCGGGATGGAGGAATAAGATATGGCGCGAACGTGCATATGTCTCAACATAGCAGGCGAAGGAGTACTGGCATATCGTCGCCAAAGAGGGCCAGAAGCCAAGAAGGTCGTAAACTGACGACGAGCTGGACGAGCAGTTTCGAGTTGCCGTCTTGAATTCTGCAGACCATATGTTACAGCTTTTTGGGAGGATAGAACGGAGGCTACTCTTCGTTTTATGAGAGAAAGCATTTCGGGGAGGGCGTCCAACGCTCCCTTAATCTATGGGTTTGGGAGTTGGTTGGACGATAGCAGCACTTGCTAATCGTCGAATGTGGTGGAGACGAAGTCGGCAGCAGCGTCGGCGTTGTGATTGACGAAATGTTTGCCGTGGAAGCGAAACAAACCAAAATAGACGGCAGAGCTGAAGATTAGATAAGATCTAGCTCTCTTCCCCGGACCTGTTTATAGGTTTATAAGTACATCGATTGGACTTATGCCTTTCATCTATCTATCTATCAGATGTTTAGGTCTGCTCCCCTCCTCCGGGATATTATGTCCCAGCCGTCCTCTTCTTTGACGAAAACGAAGATCTTGACGAACCCTCTATCAAAGCACATGTCTTGCGGCTTGCCCAGGTGTGCACTGTTGTCAGTTTGCGAGACCATATTTTCCTGATGATACGGTTTTCTCCAGGGAGGTGTAACAGGGATTCTGGTACAAGGCTCCAATGGTGAAGCACAACATCTGTACGCTTGAACAGCGAACTACCACAAGCCAACGAATTCCTGAACATGTTCTCATCATCCTAGGTCCCATGATGAACGCAAGCACGCCATCTCGCTCACCCGAAAGACACTGGATGAAAATGGCTTTAACAACGTTCTTGTGATTGCCGGAACAGGAGCCCAGTCTACGCGCGAGACAAAGAAACTCTGTGCCGACGCTAAGGATGCAGGTGCTTCCCATGTCCTTGTCCTCACCCCTTCAACTTGGCCCCCTCAAATGACTGTCGAAAATATACTACGGTTTCACCGTGCGGTCAGTTATCCCAACTGGTATCAAAATATTGCTTATTTAATTATAACAGGTTGCAGACTCATCGCCTATCCCTACTATGATCTACAACTTTCCAGTTGTAACTGCCGGTATCGACCTCGACTCCGATGTCATTGCAGCTCTTGCTGAGCATCCGAACATCGTTGGAACCAAGTTGTCATGCGGGAACATAGGGAAGTTGCAACGCGTCACATCTCGCTTTTCATCCAGCGAGTTTGCTGTATTCGCCGGACGAACCGACGCCTTCTTGCATGGCCTGAATGCTGGAAGCGCAGGGACAATCGCAGCATTGGTCAACATCTTGCCAAAGCTGCACGGATGTCTCTATAAGCTATTCCAGGACGGCAATATCAAGGAGGCCATGGACCTGCAAGGAAAGCTAGGCCACGGAGACTGGGCGATTTCGAAAATCGGCGGCATAGGAGGGGTGAAAGCCGTCGTCTCGAAACATTTTGGCTACGGAGAAACACGCGTCCGCGGGCCTCTCAAAACAGTCAATCCTGAAAGTCTGGTGAAAATCAAATCATACCAGACGCTTGCTGATTTGATTGCCCTTGAAAAAGAGCTGTAAAGATAGCCAAATTGAGGACTAGAGACTGGTATTCCTTACTGTACGGCTGCTATATCTCAAATGGATCCCGCTAACAACAATTGTGCTCCGAAATATGCTATCCATCCTACTGATCTTGCCTTCCAACCCTGCTGCCCACGACAATTTTGTGCCTGAGCTTTCTTCACGCCAAAAGCGTCGGCTGCAACGAAGAGATCGCTGATCATGAACGTCCAGGCGCCCACAATCTTTTGATGTCCAGTATCGGTCGCTGTTGCAGTGGCCACCATGGTCATGATTATCACAACATATGCTGTAACGAGGCCGCGCATTTCTTGCGGAACATTGAACCATGCGTCGGGCCCTGGAGTCTTATGAAGTATACCCAACCAGTACGAAAGTCCTGCTCCGAAGCTTAGTGCAAGGACGAAATCTGGCAAGCGGAATGCAGCCAGTGACGAGCCGGAAAGGAAAGCCGCAATGTATGAGATATGAGCAAGTGCGAAAAGAAGGTTCCCGCTTTGAATAGCGGAGAGTCTCCATCACTTTCAGGGGAGCACGTAGGTGCTGACTTGGTTTGTTTCTGAGCGTAGCGTGTTGGGGTAGGAATGAGGAGGATGTCTCCTGTGAGACTGAATATCAGTCCTGCAACTATTGCGATGGACGACCTGTTCTCTGGTCGAAGCAATCCATCGCCGGTCGTGGCAGCCTGTATTCCTGCACCGAGAAAAGATAGGGAAGCGGTGATTTTGAAGCCTGCGCTACCGGGATAAAAACTGTTCATCTCAGAGATGATCAACAAAGCAACAGATGCTGCGAGAGCTGCTGGGTAAGGATCCACTGGTAGCTTAACGCCCAATGCCTCAAGCCTAGAATTGACCATGGACATGGTCAAGTTGTGGCGAATTGCAAGCGATACTAGTGGAAGACAGCTAGGAGGTTACGAGAAAGCGATCCTGGCAGTCGATCCGGTGCTTGCGTTCAAGCTAAGACCGTGGATTGAGCCTTATGATCATGATCCAATGCGATATGTTGACGCCAAGGCGTAGTCCGGCTTAGGATGCACGGGTCATGATCCACATTCCCGAGAAATGATGGACAGAACTGGACAGAAGCCTGAGGAAAGACTTGGAGAAATTTACCACAACACAAGACCCAACCGGGAAGCCCGAAAGACGGCAAGAGACTTTGCGACTGCACCTCCAGGACGCCTTTGTAAAATAAACATCACCCATAAGCCCTTTCATTACCCATTGATCTTATATACAATATGAAGTGTACACTATTTAATTACATTACACTGGGGATGTCGTCCGTACGTGTAACTCTATGCTGTTGTTAATAACATTGCCAACTTCTGGCAGACGCAGGGAATTAGGCTATATATTTTGACATGCAAGCATTACAACCACTTACCGATGTGCGAATTAGCAGGTAATATCGTCGGTGTGTCCTGCTGAGTCGTCATAAAATCTCCATCGATTGAGGTGTGAATAATGCTCGTAAAAATGGCACCAGTTCCCGTTGCCGCCAAAGTGCCTTCTTGCCGATAGCTTGAATTGATTTTTGGGTCACGAAGGTTGAGCATGAGGCGAGAGATCATTGTTGAGGATACTCTAACACGAACTGACATTAAAAATGTATCACCTTGATCGAAGCAAAGGACGTACATATTGGTGAGGGTTACAGTCATACCCTGTTCGTAGCTCTAATAGTGGAAGAGAGGTGAGATCGAAAATTATATCAAATGTGCGTATGCGAGGAATCTCACTGGAGAGAGCTAGAGGTATATTAGTCAAAGAAAGAGAAAACCAGAAAACGGGACACACATGGAATGAAAGGAGCACTGAAGAGGTAGCTGCCAGCATACTACTGTATGGATAAATAAGATTAGGAATCTGCCTCACAGGCTTCGTTGTTGTTGTGATCTGACAACGTACCCAAAATAAATAGTACCTAGTTTCGTGATTAGAAATGAAAACAAGTTAACATCGGAAAGCAGACATACCATCCCGAAGCATGACTTGAAGGATGTGAGAGCCCTGACGTCTGTATGTGACAGACTTATACAGGATCATAGTGAAGATGAGGATGTCGAAGGCTAGCATCCCTGTCCATGCCTCGGCAAGTCCTAAATTCAAAGGGTCGTAAGACTGAGGAAACTATGCGCAATAGTTGATTTGGAGTACTTTTGATCTGTAGCCCCAAGACCAACAGGTCAGTCCCACCCAATTTAAAGCTCCAAAGATGGAGTACGTACACATCTTCTCCAACAGGTAAGAGACATCCTATCGATGGAAGGTCATCCACAGTGTAGACCTTACTATGACCACTAACGACACAGTACTATTGTAGAAATGAGCAAATGCAACTTGGGAGTATAGGTACCAACGCACTATGCCAAAGCAGATGACGGTAAGACCTGCTGAACAGATCAGAATAAGGATCGCTTTGTTACAGTTGTACAATGCGTATGTTCGCATGATGAGGAGAACTTGAGCCGAAGGTCAATACGGGCTCCAGAGAAGAGGGTAGGGTAGAACGTACGGCCAACGATAACCTGTATGATTACAGCAAGATATTCATGAAACGTTGACATTTTTACACATCTGAAGAAGATGCGAAGCTGTTCAATTTTAATTAGCGAGTAAAGACTGAATGTGCTCACAGCTGCAATTTGGTAGCATATCGTTAATCAAAACTACTTTGAGGAAATACATTGAAAGCTCACGTCAAGTCGATCTGGATCTGATGACCTCCAGAAGTATTGAAAAATGACAGGCCCATGTCCCAGCAGTGAGAGATACCGATTGAGATAGAAGAGGGAGGATGCCCAAGTAATCCGACGAGAAGCCCAAAAACGATCAATTTCCCGGGGAAGAGTTAAAAGATAGTCGTAATAGAGAATTACTATTTGGAACGATAGTCTTCGTCAAAGAAAGCACACTACACGCTACGATTAGGCTTACCGATGGATGCTACTGCAATACATTGATTAACAAAGCTGAGAGGTGGGGTCAATAAACCATCAGTGAAAAATTCATCACGGAAATTTAGAAATTTGATAGACACGAACATTTGGTCTTCTACAGCCTTAACCATAGGTCGCCGGACAATAGAAAAGAAGAAGAGAGTCAGTGGGGAGGAAGGGAAAGGGAGGGCTCATAGACACATCGGCGGGATGAAGACAATGGAGAACCCGAAGTCGATCTTTGCATGCATATAAGAGGAACTGGTGGACACTCCTTCCCGATTCCAAGGGTTGCCACAAACTCACGGATGTACATCAACTCTTAATTTCCAATCTGTTGCTAAATTTTCCCTTGGCTTGCTGATCTCTCAAGATCTCTCTACGTACTTATTAATACATAGATGCCCCTTACAGTATAGTGCTATCCTCACCGGGGTCCATCGGTGTTATTACATAGGTTATTTTTTATTTCAGATCACGGTTTCCCAGCAGTAGACACTGATGCAAGCACCTCAAGTTACAACAGTAGATTCAGAGTCTTGTGGTTTATTTTACCGAAACTGATTAACAGACTGACGCCCTGGTACACATTTCAGCGGGGAATTGGAACCCATGGCTATGTTAATAGAGGTAGATATCAAAGATAATTTCTGAAAGACGTCCTGGATCGACAGTTCATCAGAGATGTACTTCCGTCACGCGTGCGAGCGAAGAAGCCACGGATTCAATATTTTTGTCCATACTCAAGAGCGCAACCTAGGCTGTAGCCGGAGCCATTGACCTGATAGGCATTGTGGTCTCAAGCTCGGGGATCGTGAATAGGGATAGAGTATTAAATTATAAGTTGTTGGGAGCGCCAATAAAGTCCATTGTCTTTCTACAGTATCAATCACCAAACCTGGATAAAAGTGTAAGACAAACGGGATACAGACAGTTAGATGAACAAACGCACCTGTCTGGCAAAAAAACAGGAGCTAACAGGCTCCAGATATAGAGCAAAATACAAACCCACCCTGATACCACTCGCATCCACATAGCAACTTCTGAACGGCCAATGTAAACATCAAAGTTCGGATCCACAGGTCCAGATATAGGATTCTTTGAAACAATGTTCCTGTAAAATAAAGTATAAAGATTCGAAATTAAGGAAAGAATAGAATGAAACGGCTTACCAGTCAGTCAACAACATTGCCACATACATTGCTGCGATCGAAAAGATAACGTGGAACCAAGAATACTGTTCGAAAAAAAGATCGGTTTATCGCCTCAATGGAAAGTCATCAGACCTACGTTGTATCTTGTTCCTGTACGCTCATCATCTCTTGATTCGCCGAAAATATCGTCTTCGTCATCTTCGTCATCTTCTTCTTGTAGTGCAGACGCAGGAATTGCACTGTTGCTGATTCAGTCCCAGACCTACTTGAGCCATTGGCGTCACTTACCCTGCTTCAATGGCTGCGAGGAGAGCCTGATAGCGCGGTGATTCAGTTCTTCCCGGTTGCTGGGTCACAACTCCCAATTCCGAATGGTCTTCATCACCAGTCAGTTGAATTCGACCTTTCTTTCCCTTTCCGACTAGAACTCGACTTTGTGTTGCTGCCCTAGAGGTTGAATACGCAATTGCCAAGAAAGTGAAGATGCCACCTAAGATGAGGACCGCCTTCTGAGTCGTCTTTCCGTCACGAAGGGGGTTACACTGCTTAGTTTCGTGTACGTGATTGCTGACAGCAGATACGATAAGATAAGTACAATAAGCAGCGACCATAGATGACTGCGCAAGGCCTGAGCGAGGGTTGCGTTCCTGGACAGCAGGATGGATGCTCAAAAGGGTGATGATGACACATAAGGCAAGGTTGAATGATATGAAGAATTGGTTGAGGGTGCATCCAGATCCTGCGAAATAGGCGTAGAGAAGACCGGTCAGGGTTATGGTGAACGAGTACATTGCAGCCGTGGATCCGATTAAGACCCATTGCCAAAAATTGGATGACGAGTTTTCCCAATTTTCGAGGCAAGTCTCGGACCAGGAATGTGCAAAATCGACGAGGAGCACAAGACCGACTAGGATGAATATAGATGCACCGAGTAGGGCAACATAATTTCCCCAGAACATGAAGAAACCGTTGGGAATTACGAAGCTGATGCCTACGAGGATAAACCAAAGAAGTACTTTGGGACCCCACCAACTATTCAATGTGTTAATTTATAAAATATAAGTTATACAAATGAATCTTACCCATTCTGTATAGCTGCCCGTTTATCTTTAGTGTCCTGGACGCCGATTAGGAGGGAGCTCAATATGAGGTGGAACAATGCTAGAGCGAAACAGATGCGATGGACCTGTGACTGCAATCAGAAGACGCCAATGCAACCACTAACAAAACATACCGCTAATACCCCATAACACTGCTCTCCAGCACAAACCATCTTGATATAATCAAAACTCCACTTCTCTATGAGTCTTATTGCGAAATCCGTTTTCATGATCCAAGCAAGGATAGAATTGAGCATAAATATTATCTGTCATTCGATGAGTTGTGAGGTTACGTCCTAGACTGAAATATGACTTGCTCCAAAGCCAACACGAGTCGCAATGGAGGAATTGCAATTGCATGACTTGAAGAACATGGATGCTGCGCACATTGCAACGGTTAAGGAGCAATTCGAATTAGAGTTGACAAGAAACACACCTGCAGTAGAAGTACAGAAGAAAGCCAAACCAGCGAAACATGATGTGGCGATGGATGTTAGCCCGCCAGCAAGCGGGAGGGACATGAGTAAACCCATGGTGTAGTTACTGGTAAGTGTTATCCAAGTATCCAGCTGCCTCCAGCGGCAAAGCACTCCACATTCACGTGACTCGCATCCCGCCCCTAACATTGTTTAAATGTTGATATGTTCACTCACTGTTCTATCTCATCTTCGTCTCCTAGTTCTTGCTTATCTATAGAAAACAAAGTCATGCCTTATAAAACAAGAAGGAGATTGAATATACCGGCCAAGAGATTAGGCGGCGCTTTCAACAAGTTGCAAATAGCTCTGAAACTTCAGAACAACCATAACGATTTTCTTGTTATAGCTGTAAGTGCCGATGCCCGACCTGAGCTCCTTCAATTTACTGACATGCTCTTTAATATGCAGAGGAAAATTCGGACAACGTGAAAAAATATCTCGATCTGTCTTTGACACCGAAGGATCAGAAAGAATTGTTAAAAAGGTGAAAAATAAGGTAAGCATACTTATAGTAGTGGATCTCGAGATACTTAATAGTACAGAGTTCTGACATCCTGAAACTCGGAATTTGTTCCCGCTCTCCTTTAAAGGTGGTAGAGAAATACCCGGACTTCTTCGACAGTGAAGACGGTCCCGAGCCTTTGGAGTGTCTATTCAAATATATCAAATATTTCCACAACAATACTCGATCCACAATGAGGGCATCTTGTTCACGGAACATGTTATCAATGAAGCGGCAAAATAACAAGCTGACGGACTCAACCAATACTCTTCGACTGCCTGGCACAAATCCCTATAACAAATCTTCAACTACAAGAGCATACGTGTTAATCACCACTCCTCATAGGACCAAAAGTCCGCAGTATCTTCATCTCCGAAACAAAATCCGCTGACTCTTACGGTTTCACCATCCATGAAAGTAAAACCCAATGACTCAATTCCTGCCATGTCTTCACCCATGGCTATCAGCAACTGGCCAAAGTGGGATTCACAGTCTTTTCATGGTTCCAGTTCTCAGAATACCTCAAGCGAGATATCAAGTGCATCGATGTATACTTCTCAACCCACCCAGGGTCATCAAATTAGTCGGGTCCACACATTTCTTGACTCGTGCATTCCCCCAATGTCGGGTTATCTTCAACGTTTTATAGATTTTGGATGTGAAACCGAGGTCCATCTACTCGCAATCTCCTTGTGGACGGACGCCGAAATCGACGAGCTACTAAAGGATAAATTACCATCCGGGCCAGAAGGGATTCATATGTCCGACATGAATGTGCTTTGTTTACGCCGTCATTTCAGGACCTACTTCGGGAACTGATCTCTGCATTTTTTTGATCCCACATATTTTCTTATGAAAGGCGTATAACCTAAAGGACGTCATCGAAACAGCGACACCCTACCCATACACACAATTTTGCAGGATTTTTTCTAGGACTATTTCTTGACCCACATCACTAACCCCTACTCACGAGGCTGCTGCAATCTGGTATTGTCTTTAGAAATTTTTATATTTTGTAATTTTATCGACAACCGCATTTACTGTCCTATAATCATCGTATACATCACTGTTGCGCCACAATGTATATGATTTCATCCGATCAATTGAACCTGACCTAATTTAGAACAATGACCAGGGGGATAGAATGAAGAGAAATATGGCCTCGCACAATGGGGTAAGTATATGTACATTGGTTTAAACAGGGGTTTTACAATATCTACAACAACAACAATACATGTCGGGTAAAGGTACGCATGATTCTACAACACAGCACTCTCAGGAATCTTATAGTACAAAGGCTGCCAGGAATCGTCAGATGGACTACAAGATATACGACTCATATTACGCACCGTATTAAACACATGATAATAATGCCCATTAACGCCTCCCTGTGTTGCATCACCGTAGTAGGGCATAGGGAACCACTATTTAGTCCCCGAGTGTCGAGTCAGATACTTGCATTCAAGGTATTGAGAATGAATGGGATAGCTTACATGCTCTACTGCGAGCTCCTCCTTTCTCGACCTCAGATATCGAGCTTCCACTGAGTCATCCGTGACGTTGTGTCCGTGCCGCGGCAGGACGAATTGCGCGATCTGCGTCTCGGTGTCTGTTATGATGCCACGGGAGACGCGTGCGTATGACGTCCGGTACAGCCCACGGTAGAAGATGTATTCACACCTATATGAAAGACGTAAGGGTTAGTTCAACAATATGTACTTGAGGTGAAGTACGAGCAATATACCATCGGTCGTTGTCGTCGGCGTCGACGTCATGAACATTTCCTTCCTGAACCATGATCCCATAAGGGTTTGCTATTCATGATGAAGCTAAATTAAGCAGGAAGAAGCACTAGAGAGGTATATGTACTCACGAGGAGGCGTATGAGGTTTGGTGACGACATAACCGAGGAAAATGACAGGCCTGGTCGAAGCTGCCATGATTTTTGCCAATTCTGTACTTTGCAGTTCTCTATCCAAAGGATCTTCCTCTGTTCGTGAGGTGTGAGCACAGAACAACGAACGATGAAAATAAAGGCACCTTGTCCATTATGTGCAACGACAACCAGCACCTCTGTGCCATATACGTCAACAACTGCCTCAATGGCAGGCGCAAGCTCCCCGTGAGGGGAAGGTAGGAGGTGATGTTTAGTGCTAATGATTGGGAACTAGAAGGTTGTTGTCAGGACCCCAGTCGGAATCGAGGAAGGATTTGACGCACTTTTGACAACAGGACAGCGCCCCATGTATGCGAGTTGGGTCCTGGTCCAATATCTACGTTCTGTCGCCGAAGATCGTCAAAGATATCGATGGTATATTACTGAATTACTAACGCACATAGTTTGATTCTTCCACAATTAATCGAGTCCTATAGAAATTATATCAGCTATTATCTCAGGAACATAAAGAAAGAAACAGCGCTAACAGATCCCGATGTCCAAACGCTGTTCTCTGAAGATATCCAAGTCAGCAATGGAATTTCGCGACGAAGATTCAATGGAATGCACATGTAAATCCGTCTCCAAAAGACCCACGATATCCAACTCCATATCTCTGCGCAAAAAGAGAACTAATCAGCACAAGATAAAGAAATAGCATTGAGGGTGCAATACCGAATCAGATTCAATATTCCGCGCTGACTGTCATTCCCCTCGTTGTCGATGCCAAAATGCACCGTCCAGATGCCCGTGTTGAATATCCTTGTTCCGTATTTGAAAGGCTGGGGAGGAGTACTCGGTACTCGGTACCATGTTGTCAATAAGGACAATAAAGATACAACTGCAAGAATGCTGCGGATGTATGCCTTGTATTTGATTATTATCGATTTGGAAGGAACAGAAGTGGATGTGTTTGTGGCAGCGGCAGATGACCATCGGAAGGCAGGGAGGAGACATGCCATTTGGAGGAAGGTCACTCTTTTAGAAAGAAAATATGAGAAACGACTGTTGAGAGAGAGCCACGGATTTGACTTACAGGTCTGTTCGCTCTCGCAGATATACACCCCCGGGAACAAATGCGTACGCAACTGTGAAGATGCTCGCCAAGTTCAACAGACAATATACGCCCAGTGCCGTTGTGTAAATCTTTGATATCCGCATGCCAGCTCCTCCAACAGTAGCACTGGCAGCAACGGCATTGAATGCTAGAGGCAAGACAGACATCAAAAACACGGCGACGCCCAACCCACCCGCATAGCCGATCCAATTCCGATACGCATACATGATGTACGAGCAGCCTGAACCGAAAAGGAACCAAGCGGGGCTCGAAAGCACGTCCCCTAATTTATTTTTCTCTGTGGAGGTCGAAGCCAAGAGCAGCCCTAGAGCCATGGCTAGTATCGTCAGGAATCCGTGGAGATGAGGCACGGGCCCGCGCGGAAGACGGTCCTCGTATCCTGTCCATGACCAAGCGATTAAGGTGCTTGATTCTGACAGCAAGTTGTGCAAGCAGAAGAGGAGAGAGCCAAGAGGGAGAGTACCGAGCAAAGAATCTGGTGAAGTTGATGGTTTTACTGTGTTTCTGCTTGTACTTGAGGATCTGTTTGGCGAGCTGGGACGGGTGTAGTACTCGTAGATGGCGAGTAGTGCCAGGACAAGGCCTGTTTTGTTGTAACCTTCTGCCTTATAGTTTATAAATGGCCACACTGAAAAGAAAGCCGTTAGCATATAGTAAAATTTGAGTAAAATCGAATAACCTGGATTGTTCGATCTATTTGCTTGCTTCAGCAGCGAAGAAATTATAACCCCAAGACCTGTCACTTGAAGAAAACGAGTAAGCCACAATAGTTCCACAGGCGTTCGACCATTGTACACTTACCAATTGCTTGATATGCTACATCATTTTCACCGTCAACTATGCCGGACCAAGTGACAACCTGCCGCATGACAGCCACGACATTAGCAATGGCGACAAGCCCCAATCTCCCACCAGGACTCGGCACAAGGTATGCAATAATGCCGATTAGGGATGTTATTTGCAGTATAACCTGACCTCGACGTGTTCTAGTGAACGCTAGCACGGATGGTGTTGATGGCGTACTATTTAAGTCCGGAGACAAGAAAATGTAGTTGTAAGGCGAGGAAAGTGACAGTAAGAGAGGAGAGAGGACAGAAAGGAGGGCGAGCTCGTGTCCTGCAATACCGAGCTTCCATACAGAAAAGTAGAACAAAGTGGGTATAAGAGAGGTGAAAAGGGTCCAGAAGACGTAAGCTAATAAACGGACCGGTCAGAGAATCACGGCTTGATGTTGATCGACATACTCACATAGGTATACATCTGCTAGGAATGCGCTGCCATTCCGCCAAGGTGCAGGAGGACTGGGCGCACTTCCTGTGCTACGAAGAGCGGGTGCCGGAGCAAGGGCAGCATCGATAGCATTCGCCGGAGCATCGTCGGCATATGTATCCGAAAGTGAGGTTTCCGTTTTATAGCCATTGCGGTTTCTGATATCACTTTGAATATGAACAACTTGAACAGCAGATGTAATCTGCTCCTGGAGCCTGAAAGTGGAATGTACATCAGGAATCGGAGCTGGGTGAACGGCACGATGACTAACGATGATTCGGCTGCGGTCAACTTGGTGCTTAAACTTGGATCAAGCGGACTAGCCAGGGATATCTGGGTCAAAATTTAGCAAAGGCGCATCATACGACTAGATGAACGAACATGTAAACCAGCTTCCCTGAATTCCTGCTCAGCAACAGAATCATAGAGAACGTCAAAGAAGATGAGACCCCATTCAAAAAAGGCGTAGCGGGTGTACGCTAAAAATAACACGTAAGTTCAAGTCTGACAATAAACGCACTATATTACCTCCTGGAATGCGATGGACCTTGTGCTGTAGGAAGAAATAGACAAGAGGGATGATAGTAGTAAAGAAACTAGGGGGAAACGCGTAAATAGGAGAAATTTAATGAACAGCACGTGCAGAACATACGCGCCGGCAATCAGCTTCCTAAAGGTTGATATTCAAGACATGAGACGGATGTGATCAGTCATTACTGTAGGGTATAATGTCCGCACCTCTTTCTGCGGACGGAAACTCTGGCAACGGGGGTGCTTGCAATGCCTAGAAGCATCCAGGGTATGTTGCAGACCATGTAGAGAACCATCATAAAATCATGTACGTCATGGTCGTCGCTAGAGGTGATGTAGACCCAGCCTCCGCAGGAGAGAGTGCGAACTAGTCCGGAAAGGAATACAACGGTAGGAAGAGACGACGTGGATGAATGATGGAGAAAGTACTGCAGAAAGACAAGGGCAAAACGCGGGCCTGCGATGGGGTAAGGACACTAGTTGCAGGATTTGACGAAAAGTAAAAACCTGAGGTGAGGGCTATGAGAATTTGGAATAGGTTTCGCTCTGGATACCAGTCTCCGATGCTAGAAAGGAGATTAGTGACTGAGAGCCAGTTTGATTATTTAAACGGAGAGGTACGTCGCTGAAACGGAAGGAAACCATTCATCTGGATACTGAGCAACACTATTTTTTACAATTTTGGTATAGTGGAGAGCGCAGGCTAGTGTGAGAGCAAGTATAAAAGCAGAGGCAGCGAGGAGAGTGTGGAGACGGGCGATGGGAGCAGCAGGTAGTCGAGCCAGAGCCATGGCAGACAGAGCCAAGTTGTCAACATGCACTAAGTATGTTTATGTCATAAACACGGTCATTCAATTTAGAAATTGAAAATGTCTATTTTGGGACTACATGGCCGCATCCATCCCCATCACCGTCTTCACTGGCTTTCTGGGCGCCGGAAAGACCTCTGTCATCCTCTCTCTTCTTCCAAAGCTCCCAAAGGACTACAAACTCGTCCTCCTCAAGAATGAGTTTGGAGATGTAGAGGTAGACAGCAAATTGGCAAACGAGTCTTCCCTCACTGCAGTCAGTGAAATCTTGAATGGCTGCATGTGCGTGCTATCAGATTCAACTGCTCTTCGGTCATTCATTATTCATCAGGTGCTGTGTCCTCGTAGGCCAGATGCAAAATGCGCTCTTGGAAATCCGTGGTAAGTTCCCCCAAGAGTTAATATACCTCAATCGGAACAAAATACAGATCTATTACATATCTCTTGTCTCTAGATAACTATCGTCCAGATCGAATCATCATTGAATGCTCGTAAGCTGTTCTGTCTTAGTCTATCAGCATGCATTTCTGTTCGACTTAACATCGAAATCCCAGCGGCTCGAGCGTTTCCAGCCACCTTGGCCTTCCAGATCCGTCAGCTGGAACGCGACACAGGTGGAGACTTCAATCTCGATGCTATCGTCACAGTCATCGATGCTGAAAATTTCGTCGGGTACGAGGACACTTCTCCCACTGCGAGAATGCAGGCCAGCTACTCCGATATCATCCTAATCGTGCGTGCTCTACCTTCTCCATCTAGCCCCGGTTTCATCTGATAAGCGACGGCCCACAGAATAAATGGGAACACGTTTCAGAACGTTCGCTGGATATTGTGATGGACCATCTGCATACCCTGAATGATACCACTCCAAAAATCAAATGTCAAGCAAGGAACGGAGTCGACCCGGGCCTGATTTTTGGCCTCCAATCAAAGCTGTTCTTGTCCGAATCCGATTCGGTTCCAGTCGACCACGACGAAGTCGAGACCTTAACTCTGGGACGGGCAGGAATCATCCATCATCACGACCCTGGTTCTGGGGATGATGCCGCTGCGATGGACAAGGAAAAGTTGTTACAAGCGCTGCAGTTGTTGCCCCGAGAGACGATTTGGAGAGTGAAAGGGTTTGTAAAATTTGAGGACGGAAGGGTGTATATTTTGAACTGGGCATTTGGTCGATACGAGTTGAAAGAATACTCTGGAGATGATATTCGATTTTCTGTTCGATTTACTGTGATGGGTTCACGAGGGGAGGTCGGCCGGGCAGTAACCAAGTTTGTGGCCGCATTGAAAGCTTAGTCAGCATAGTAGAGCACAATCACATGAAGGTCGTTTCAATTCAAGACCCAAACGCTCTAATGTTATCTCTTTTATTCAACAATTCCCATGTTCTCCTACGCACTCTCCACAGGTATGTCTCCTTATACCCCTTTAAACAAAAAATGCTTATATCTCGCCGTTCCAGCAAGCACCTACTTCCATTTGCCTATAGATGAAGAAGAGGACGAGGACATTGAGAAATATGAACGCAAATATCTCACATGGGTGGCAGAGCCCTCTGGCTCCTCAATAAAACGCGACCATACCACACACCCAAATCACGACTCAGACGGAAGAGGCGCTGCCGTCGTACGTGCTGTTTTGGAAAACGACGACCTATATGACATACTTGGTGTTGCTAAATCTGCCACACTCGACAAAATGACTCTAAGAAGGGCTTATCTCTCACGGAGTAGAGCTTGCCATCCAGAGTGCGTCCTCGATCTGTTGTCTACCAGTCGATTCCTTTCTGATCTTACTCGTTGCAGTAAATTTCCAGATAATCCAGATGCAACGCATGCCTTCCAGAAAGTCGCGGTCGCGTACGATGTTCTCAGCAAGCCTTCTTTGAAGCGACTGTACGACAATCGGTCCCCTTCGTCAAACTTCGATGTATTTGCTACAAGACCTATGGGGCATGCAGAAGATACTTTCAGAGGCGTCGTACTAGGTGCCTTTAACGATTTTCTAGACGGCGACCTCGAAGTCATTAGAACGTTACTAAGTGAGTATCTTATATCTTTATACTCTTCAGCGTTATTAATGTCTCCATGTAGAGGCGATCAATGACATCAACCCTTCAATCAAACTCGGAGAAGATGGTATCAACTCTGTTCTTGTTACACTACAAGCCATCCGCGAGCGAGCTCTAAGTACGTCTTTCCCTGTGTATTTTCTATAATACGTTTCATATATGCTTTCTCATAGCCTGTCGGACGTGCATTTACGCCCTGCATACGGAGGTATCTCGCCTTCTGGAAGTGCAGAACGCCTTCCGCGAACTCTCATATTTCGATCTCATGGGCCGCTCCCGTTTGACTATTCAGTTGACGCGGATAACATTAAGCTTGCCCATTGCCCTGGAAAAGGCACTACAAGATCAGCAAGCCTTTGAATACGATGACGATGGGAACGAGAAGGCCAAAGAACGAATATTCCCCAGGCAGGTGACGCTGCTCATCAAAGGAGTAGATATTGCATTGGCGAGGATGGAGAAGATACTCAAGTGATTCAGCCGTCCATCCATCGTCGTTTCGCATTCTTCCTCCACTGCGCCATGCTTTTTTGTCCTTGCATATTCTGTCGTCATCTTCGTCTTTTTTAACCCTCTTATGCTCTCCACACATTGTATTATTTTCCTCCATCATCTTGCCATACAACCTTTGCATGCATGTGGTGCAGCCGGCGCCTTGACGTGCCTGTCCAAACTCGATTCGAAAATACCATACTTTCGCCTATACGGCCCCTGTCCCATCGTCACTGCTTAGGCGAATAATTAGATTACCGACACGCCTACATCTTCACTCACGAGTCGGATTTCCCCTCCCCTCTCCCATTTCCATTTTTTATAGATACATCTTTATCCCATCTTTTACGATCAACATACGCATTTCCATAGACGATGCTTGGCCACTTGTAGCCTTGTTACTTATCAACCAACCGCAAAATTCCCTGTTGTACCCAGTATACTTGTATAACTTTATTACTCACTTAGATTCTTTCTTATCTCTTTCCCCTTCAATTCACGAAATCAAATAAATTTCTGCAACACAAACACAATGATCATAAAGCATAAGAGAAAGCAAATTTCTACGTATCGGTTTTGAACAAATAAAATTCCAGGATCCTAGTACAGATACATATTTCAATAAAATGAAATGAAAGGAAATACAACCCCTTCATGCAAAACATCCTTTTTCCAAACGAAGTATTGAAAAGCAATTGGAAGCCAAGGATAACCTGTACGGGAGACGTACATTAGGGCAGTGGCGTGATAAGGAAATAGTATAGTTCAACAGAAAAGAAGACAGAAGATAGGAAGAGCAGAAGAAACATAAAGGCGCAGTGCATTGCGAAAGGGATAGGATACAATCAAAACGAAAAGAAAAAGGTACGGAGCGAACAGTAGAGAGTCTGGGATCAGCTCCTGGGAGTATTAGAAGCTTTAGGACGAGTAATTGCGAGGAGGATGCTGGACAGAAAGAGAAAGAGAATAAAGTTATTAAATCAAAATGAACATCAATTAGAAAGTGAGAAGCATGATAAGCGTACCATAGGAGTCATCCAATGCATTTCTTGCTGTTCATCTGCAGCCGCATTTCTGCCAGCCGGATAACCTTGTGCGCCATCGTACCCGTCCCTGCGCCGCTGCCACCGATTTGAGGATGGTCGGCACGTTCATTCCGGGATTGGACACGGGCACCTGGGCCTCGGGGAAGAAGGGGTAGAACAGGTTCGAAGGCATATCAACGAGCTTGGAGTCGGGGTGCGCCGAGTCGCTGCTGTTGGTGCGGTGCATGGGGTTAGTCAGCGCATTCAAAGGTCGGTGCTGAGATTTATACAAGCTCGAACCATACCCGCTGGACGCAGAGGTGATAGTGGGCGTGCCGTGCTGCGATTTGATGGAGGGCGATTTAGTTTCGTCCCAGTCCAATTCGGGGATGAGATAAGGAGGTTTCTGCTCTGGAACGAAGCTGTGCAGATTGACTTTCATGACGTGTTCCACGAGCTTCGCGATGAGGGGTGTCCACCGTTGGCGTCTTTGCGCTCCCATCGCCAGCGGAACTTGGGGATCATGTCGAGCGCGAGGAAGACGTCGTTGACGGCGGTGGTTGGGGGCAAGCATTGGACGTCGGAGATGTGCCCGTATAAGATCACCATCGCCGCGATATGTAGAGGTATAGGAGAGGTGAAAAAGGCGATGTTGGGGAACTGAATGAGTTGATTGTGGAGGATGATAATGTTATGGGACGTAATGATAGCTATGAAGAAGTTTAGTAAATGCGCGCGAGAGTAATAGAAGAACACGTACCATCCACAAGAGCTTTGTGCTTTTGATCGTAGGATAGTTCATTGCTGTTGAAAAGGGCGCGCAACATGAGGATACGAGCGATGCCGATTTTGAGCAGAGTGAGACCCAAATCTTCACTGATGTCATGGACCAAGTTGGCCTTCTTTTCCGTAGACCAATTATCCGTACCAGTGAAGTAGTACTGGTATTTTTCAGGAAGATTGTTTCTAAACGCCGCCATGCTCTTGATGATTCTGGTGGCGTTGCGCATGATGGTATCCCCTGATTGCATGCTTGGGGCATACATGGAATTGATAATATCAGCCTGAATATCTGCAACCGCGGGAGAGAGCTCGAAATGCTCTGAGAATTCGACCAAGTTCTTGTTCTTTGCACGGGTGGGCTGTGGGGTGTTCGTGTCGGAAGGGGCTATGGCCAAAGGTCTTCCGAGAAGGATAGATGTCCCGCGGTCCTGAGCTAAGACGATAGACCACAAGCGGATGCGCAATTGGCTTTCTTCTTCAGTGAATATGTGCTGATTGGTGCCAGCTGCCATTTGGATAGTTGGATCGTGATGCAGACCAAGCTCGATTGAAAGTCTAACAAGATTGCCGACAAGACGCCATAAAGTACGGCCTTGACGCTGAAAGAAAGGGGTCAGTGAAAGCAAGAAAGAAGGTGAATAAAATACAATCACCTCAATATAGAGATACCAGTATAATAAGATGAGTGCCTGCAAACTAGAAATCGCGACATAAAGATCAGGTTTGGTGGCTAGAGCCCTTTCAAAGAATTCAACATGTTCAGGCCAGTTCGCAGGCATGAGTTTCTTAGACACTGCAGGTCCTAAAAATTGATCCGCTTCTGGGGATTTGGCAACAGCCCGATGGTTGAGTTCGCAGAGGGTGCCGAGAGCGAATATGAGATAAATGCTACATATATGCCCAGGGTCATATACAGACGTGGCGCTGTCGTAGAGGTCATCGAGAATCTTGTCAAAATCTTTACGCGAGTAAACTGGGCGATGAATGTTGAGGTGTTTGAAATAGATATCAACAATATGTCGAGCAAAAGAACGGTCTTTGGGCAGCCAGATGTCAACTTGAGGTGACTTGGTGATAGGACCATAAAGAGAAAGAACATTGGGTCCGCCGCCAGCTTTGTTGCGAGGAACAGAGACGCTGATCCAATGTTCTGCCTCACGGGGACCATGGACTGCCAGTTTAGGCAAGGCAGTCGTGTCCACGGGAATTTCTTCACTAGCAAGGTCCAGTTTGAGACCAGAAGTAATAGCAGGCGATACACCAAAGTTGGTAGCGAGAGCACGAGCACTAGACATATCGTGCCCATTTGGATCAGTGCCTTTGGTAGCACGCATGACAGGAGACATAGGTTGAGCAGGTGGCTGGGGAGGCTGATGGGGATGGACTGCCTGATCAGGAGGAGGCGGATGCTGGTGCATCGGCGGAGGAGGCCCTTGCGGATATGGAACACCTGGCTGGAACGCCGGATGAAGATGAGGATTGTACGAACCAGGAGGGGGAGGACCTTGCATCATCTGATGGTGATATGGGGGTGCAGGACCATAGGGGGACATCATAGGATGTGGTCCGTAGGTAGGATGCATCATAGGCGCGAACATGGGTGGCTGATAGCCTTTAGGAGGCTGCTGAGGGGGACCACCTTCGGGCCGGAAAGACCTCATCCCGCTATCCATTTGGAAGCTGGCGTTGGGAGAAGGAGGAATACCGCCCACTTCGATACCTTCGCGGCCGATGATTTCATCGAGGGTGTCTAGAGTGAAGCCGGGGTATGGTCGCTTCAGAAGGGCCTCGCACTGTGCAAGCTGGAGCTCGAGACGCTCTGTATACCCTCTCGGGGTGAGAGTGCGACGATGCCTGTCCTCTTGATTGCAGGGAGTGCCGGCTGTTGCGCACGCTGTGCATCTTGGATGCTTGGAATCGCACTGAACAGCGACGAAGAATATAAGAAAAGGCGAGTTGTTGATGGAAATTGCCGTCGGTGTCGCCCGACGGGACTTGCCTTTATTTTCTTGCTCCTGCATCTCGCACACGCTTCATGTGAGCGACGAAGTCTGCGTGGCTCTGAAGCTGCAGGTGGATCATCTTCGTTCCCTTCTGTTCTTTTCCTTCTCTTGGGTGCTGGCTGAGGAGGAGCCTGCTGGGCCTGCTGCTGCTGCTGCTGTTGTTGTTGTTGCTGCTGCTGCTGCAGCTGTAGGTGTTGATTGGGATCCATCTGCAATACGGACTGGAGAGACGAGGGCGGCGGGATGTTGTTCTGCTGATTGACTGTATTAGGCAGCATAATCAGAGGAATCCGGCGATGCTGAGAGTCTCTTGTCGTCGCAGACGACGAGCAACACATTTTTGGGAGTTTGGCTGTATTTTGTTGTGGACTTGGCAAAACAAAATAAATAAATAAATGATAACTGTGCTCTGTCAGATGTGGTAATACTGCGGACTTGTCTCTACTTACAATGAACTTCCACAGGCCCCCGCGTCTTAATGTGCCCCCTGCGCCAGGGAACGCTTCCCTCTACACTCTAGAGACTGTTGACCGCTATCACGATGACGACGACGACGACGGTAATAGGCATGGTGACCGTTCCCTCTCCTCTCTCCATCCACTCCCTCCTATGGCGCCACTTTTCCTCGCTCTCCCGCCCCAACATCTACATCGTCTGCCAAAATAATATTCAATGCGACTCTAAAAATGGGCCTCATTTTTGCTGTGAGCAGCGCCATACTAGGCGGTACATTGTGGCTGGCTCTCCCAACATTGGAGGAGTAAGCGTGTTTCAATCTCTACCCTTGTTTGCGTCCATCGAGCTGACAACCGGCCAGGGAGGATCGGCCATTGCTACGGATACCAAAGTCCTTCGTTCAGCTGCAGCAGCTTAATGGCCTGCTCAAGAAATACAGAGATATCTACCCTTACAGGATATTTATCTGTTACGTGATCACCTACTTGTTGTATGTCCCTTCTAGGCCTGTTCTACTAGCGTCTGTCATTGACAATAACTTGACTTGAAATTTTTAGTCTACAAGCTTTCTCTCTTCCAGGTTCCATGTATCTTTCAATACTCGGAGGAGCCGTTTGGGGGTAGCCCGGGCATTGCCACTTGCCTGCTGTTGCGTTGCAACAGGTGCCACCCTCTGTTACCTGATCTCCGCTGCTTTAGGCCCAGCTCTGCTGACACTTCCTAAATGGAAAGCAGTCCTGGACAAGTGGGGGCAGAAAATTCGGGACAACAAGGAGAACATGATTTCATTTTTAATTGTACTCCGGATAGCGCCTCTACCCCCGCACTGGGTGGTGAATGTAGTATGCCCACACGTTGGGATCGGGTTGGCACCGTTCTGGATTAGTACAGCACTGGGTATTCTAGGAGTCTCTGTGATACACACGACGATTGGAAGTGGGCTGGACGAGATGACGAGCGCGGATGATTTCCACTTGATCAGTCTGCGGAACTTTTTGGGACTTGCAGCTGTGGTGGTGGGTGTTATGATACCCGTTGGACTACGGTACTGGTTCCGGCGCGAAGTGGAAAGCGTTGTGGAAGAAGAGGAAGAGGTAGAAGGCGAAGAGGAAATAATCTCTGAGGAAAGTTCAGAAATACTGGCATCGGGCCCATTAGTAAATACAGGCAAGAAGAGTAGTAGCGGCGATGGCGATGAGTCGAGCGACTCTGATTCCGACTCTGATCTGATTCTTGAAGCTGGACCGAATATCGTAGCTGTAAAAGATAGTGGATTGTAATAATATAATGGAATCGTGAGGACGGATAGAAATAAACATTTTTCTACGAGTTAGTGGTGTCAACTCCCGCAAACATGCCGACTTGTCAGCCACAGCCTGCGAGTCTTGCCTTCCCACCACCACCACATCTCCGCTCTCCCTCAATCCCCTCCCTCCACACCGCCCGCTGTTGGATCGCATTGTCAGGGCATACGACGAATGGCAGATCGTCTTTCTCAGTATTCAATGCTTCCCAACTTTAACGGCAATCTGCTCCAGCAGCAACAGGCCCAGCAACAACAGCAGGCCCAGCAGCAGCAGCAACAGCAGCAACAACAACAACAACAACAGATCCAGCATCAGGCTCAGCAGCAGATGCAGGATAACAACCAGGGTGGCCCTCAGTCGATGATAGACCAGTCTCGTGTCTGGCAGCAGATTCAGCAGATGAACCAACAGTTCAGGGCCTCAGGTGGCCCCGAAGTGAATGCAAACAATCCCCAGGTCCGTTCACTTTCCTCTCCCCCCTCATCCCACTATCTCTTCTTTCGTCTCAGCCTTGCTCACTTTCTTGTCCAGTTTGCCGAAATCATGAAGCGGACTCATACTCTCTCCCAGAGTCACGCCGCCCGAGCCCAATTTCAGCAACAACAGCAACAACAACAATTCGGTATGGGTCCGGGTATGCCCCAGATGAACCCTGGTGGTGCCGTCCTCGGTGGGTCCACCGCTACTCAACAGTCCTTCCACGATGCCGCTTCCGCCCATCCCCAATCCAGTCATGTCCCCGCTGGCTTCCAGAACATGGGCGCAATGTCTTCAGGAAATGCCAACCAGGCATCTTCCCTCCAGTCTCGTATTCCTTTTTCAGCCCCATGCCGTCAGTCGACAGCTCGAGCTGATCGGCATGGCGCAGAACCAGCAGCCTCAGAACGGACCCGTTAAATTCACCCAGCAACAGTTACAACAACAACAGCATCTAAACCAACTGCGAGAGCAGCAGCAGCAGCAGCAGCAACAACAGCAGCAGCAGCAGCAGCAGCAACAGCAGCAACAGCAACAACAACAACACCAGCAACAGCAACAACAATTCGCCAATGGCATGAACCATTCATCCCCCGCTGATATCTTTTCGTCTCCTGGAATGACTCCCGATGCCCTTCGTCGTCCATCTCCTCATCCTGCAAACATGCCACAGCCTCCTGCGGGTTTACAACCGCAGCCGGGTCCCATGATGAATCCTACAAATGTATCCAATCGCCCTGTTACGACTGTAGCTGAAGCCACTAATCGTATTCACCAGATGCGGTCACACGTGGCCGGGTTGGAGGCCATGGTTCATAGCATGACCCAGCAATTGAACGCTGCTCGTGGCACCCCTCAGGAAATTCCTATGCTAGCAAAGTGTAAGGAGGCCACTGCCGAATTGGCTAAGAGGAGAGAATTGCTCAGTAGGATGCTCAATGGTTTAAGCCAAATACAGTCAGTACATCCGATTTCGTTGCTCTATCGTCGCTGACTCTCTTGTTATGGTGATTATAGTAAAGCTCAAGTTCAACAAGCGAATGCGAACGCGAGTACAAATGGCACCGGCCCTGTCCAAGGTCAACAACCATGGATGGCTCATCACAATCCGACTCAGTCTTTCGACAATGCTCAAATGGTTCGCAATCAACTGCATCAGCAAAACCAGCAGCAGCTTCAGGCGAGCGCGATGCAATCGACCTCTTCTCTCCCACAATCGCAAGTGCAAGGCAACAATCTTGGCTTTGTTCCTCCTCGCTCAGGCCCTACACCACAACATCCTAATCAACCCGGTCCTCAACAAACCGGAAGTCCGTTCAATCCGTTACAGCCGGCCTTAGGTGGACAGTTTGCGATCTCACCGAATACGCAGCCAGCGGCTGCTGGACCTTCCCAGCAGAACTCACTGGCCATGGCAGCGGCGGTCGCCAGCATGATCAATGCACAGGGAGGGCTTATCCCTCTTGAGAAAAGTCGTTTCGACGCGGCGTATAAAGCTTTCTGTATGAAGCGCAATGTCAAGCCAGAGCAAAGGTTGCTTAGCATTGAGAATCGACAAATCGATTTATATCGGCTGCATGTCGAAGTGATCAAAGAGGGTGGGGTTAACAAAGTGGGTTGTTTCTTTGTTTTCCTGTGGATTTGTTTGATTTCACTTACATCTCTTGTTTTTAGGTCGAGCAGAAGGATATATGGAATATCATTGGTGGCCGGCTCGGATATGTGCAGTTTCCTGGAAGCGAGGCGGAACCGGCCAAAGCAGGCCCTGGCGTTGCTCAACAACTTGCCCACATCTACAAGGAATATCTTCATTCATTCGAGCAATTTTATACAGCTCAGGCCATCGAGAACAATAAAAGTTGCAGATGATGAATTCCGCTACCCTACAAAACCAGATGAGCACTCGGTGGACCCCTCAACAAATGCAGGCGGTTATTCAAATGTCGCACATGTCGGTGGCCGACCTTCATGCTCAAGGGATCGACGAAAAGACAATCCAATTTGTCGAGCAACATCGCGCGAGTTTGCAGAGGACGTCGCAGGAGCAGAAGTCTTTCCAGACCAAGATGCGTGGAGTTAACGCGCAACCATCGGGCATGGCTCCTCAGATCCCTGACCAGAGTGGAACCCAAGTTCCTCGACTTCCCGTTATTGGACAAACGTCGTCGTTCGGGCAAAACTCTGCGCCACCTATCAATCCAGCTATGGCTGCTCGCCAACAACATTTCCTTCAACAGCAGCAGCAGCAACAGCAACAGCAACAGCAGATGCAACAACAAATGCAACAACAGATGTTACAGGGTAGTCAGAACCCTGGAATTTCTGCGCAACAGCGAGTACCCGTTCCGAATCGCATTGGATCCGATAACGTCTACCAGAGAACGAAAAATGATTATGTCGCGAATAGTAATGATTCATTTTACCTCTTTTAATTACGTTAATACTTACGATCTTCACTTTTCGCAGGTATTCCTAATCTACCCCTTGTAGACGTTCCCGGAGAGCAGCGTCATGAATTCAACGAGATTTTGGAACAAGTGTTCCGACAGTGCCACGATACGGAACAAAAGATACCGATGATTGTGGCATTCACTAAAAACGAGGACATCATCAAGAAGTTGGTATCCATTGTAAGTTGTTCTTTCCATTTATTTATTTTTTAATTCGGCCTTGTACTCACGAGGCGTTTTCAAGATTGCCGTCGTTCAGCATCAACGGTCAATGCTATCAACGTCCAATCCTCGTTTTGTGGTCGGTCTTGATACTCTGCGAAACATGGGTGCAGAGTTGCAGCGTATCGGTGACAACTTTGCGAATGCTTTCAATACCCTTCGACAACGTAACGGTAATCCTCACATGCAAATGCAACACCTACAACAACTTCAACAACAACAGCAGCAGCAGCAACAACAACAACAGCAGCAGCAACAACAACAACAGCAGCAGCAGCAGCAACAGCAACAGCAAATTTCCCAACAGCAACAAATGCTGAACCCTCCTATTCCCCCCGCAGAATATGATGGGGACGCCTGAGATGCAGAATCGCCTGCCTGTACCTCAGCAGCCTCCAAATATTGGTCCGTCACCACAACAGCTATCTGCTGCACTCCGCCCTCCTCCAATTCTCCAACCGCCCCCAAATAAGAGAGGACCAAAGCCTCAGCAACCTTCTGGTGCTGCTTCTACACCTTCCCCTGCTCCTGTACACTCCGCGTCAACTCCGGCTTCGAGCGCCCAAACGCCGACTGCGGTTGCTTCGTCTCCCCCAGCTGGGAAATCTCCTAAAGCTCGGGCGCCTCCGAAACCCAAAGTCACTGCTCCTGTTAAACGAAAAGTTTCTAAAGCGGCACCTCCAGTGCTTCCTGCCGTCCCTCCTTCAGCGGCTGAGTCTCAACCTGTAGCGTCGACGAGTAATACCAATGTCAAGCGGCCTCGCGAGGAAGAGGACCTCTCCAATGGTGACGACGGTGGTCTGAACGTTGCATCGTCATCGTCCTCCAGTGTTGCGGATGAGCCTTCGCCGCCGAAGCGCGTCAAGATGGAGTGGGAGTCACAGCCGAGCGAGGAGATGTTGAAGCAGAAAGAAGCTATCGAAAACATCAAGACTGAAGATGAAGCTACTGCATTCTTTGAACAGATGGCGGACTTCATCAAGAGTCAAGGGCAAACGGACTTGACGACTGATATTTCAGATACCTTGGAAATGATTCTCAAAGGCTATGGGCAAGTTCCCTCGGAAGAGCCGGTGGCCACTGATGCATTCGATGAATTCTTCGACTTTTCTTTCGGAACGGATGACGATTCAAAAGCTTTGACTCCAGACTTGGTGTCGTCATCGTCGACGAACCCTAGCCCTGAGTCCAACCATGAGTCTGATGTGTCGAACCAAATATTTTCATCAGCCTCTACCTCGAATGCCGACGTTAAAAGGAAGATCCACCCTCGGACCCCACGCGATTAGGTCTATGGAAGGATATTGATGGAGGAGAGGGCGCGTATTACCAGACAAACGATTGGAAATGGGACAGCCCGATGCCTACGTTGGATCAACCTTGGGCAATATATAATCCGTAATTGCATTTGACTTATTTATCTGCAGTGTCTTCTCTCTTGTCTTTTTTATCTCCTTTTTCTCTCTTTTTTTTCTTTTACATTCCCTGATGCACCCCTAATCTTCCATTTTATCTGTGGTTTATCTTATTCAACGGCCTCTCCCTTTCCCTGGAATCAGAATATTTCTTCCCTGACCCTCTCTTTCTCTCGCTCCCCTTTGCTCCATCTCATATATCGATGTTGTTACTACGTGTCATGTATCTCTACTGTTGTGCTATTGCTATCCTTTTTCTTGTGACTCAACAATAAATCTGTTTGTGAAGATTCAGATTACGTAATCCGTTGTATCGACTACAGTCGGCGTCTTTAGTTTGAACTACAATTTTGCCTAGAACTGTCACTTAAAGGCTCATGTCCAACTCATGCTGCCCCCAATTCAACGAGCCCTGATACCATAACACTCTATCTCTCAAGTAAACCATAGCTATGTCCAGTACTACTATTCGCACCGTCACGACCGACTTGCAGGCAGGTTTGATTAAGCAACAATATGGTGACTATTCTGTCTGCTACGATTCGCTTGGTATCTGCTTAGCACTTGTTTTGAATCAAGGTCAACCCCACTCTGCAGAGATTCGCGCACATGAATTACCTCCCACCAGACCATCCAACCCTTCATCTACTATTTCACGCCCCGGAGATTCTGTGTTAAGAAATACGTCAAACTATGAACTGAAGTCCTTCAAAGTTAGAATACTTACCTGGAATATGCACGACTCTCTTCCAAAGGTGCGTCACCTGTAGCCTTATAATAATAATAAGATTTCCTTCTTACGTTGATTATTATCAGGGAGATTTAGAAGAGTTATTTGGCAAGGTGCCTCTATATAACTCTGCGACTACGAATTCTGGCACGTTTCCGCAGCTTCCTAACGATGCGAACCATCCTTATCATCTAGTCGTTGTGTATGTCCTCCTTTCTCTCTCTCAACCATTTAGATCGTTACGAATTGAATTACAGTGCTGGCCAGGAATGTCCTACGCCGTCTGGTAACTCTACTCTATTTTTATCGTCAATTCGTTGAGATTTCATTCCGCATCTTCTCTAGGTATCCCTATGGGATTAGCCGCTAGCTTCAAGATTCTAGATAAAGATAAAGACAAGTCGAAAGAATTCGACAAGGAGAATGAGCGGCCAAGAGAGAAGGACAGGTACGAAGATGCTAAAGTGGAAGAGGATGCTGAATACCCGCCTGCTGGATGGACCTCGATGGTTGAAGATTACTTATGCCACTGTGGAGGATCTTCAAGTCGCACTGGGTCTCCTTCAACTGCAGATGTTGGATTTCCTAGACCGCTTATGCGACAGAAATCCGTCAAAGAAACTCGAAAAGGACTCTACCAACTTCTCATCAAGGATCGGCTCATGGGAATCTACATGGCTATCTACATCCATCGTGATCTTAAACCATTTGTTCGAGGTTCGTTTGGCTGTTTGTTTATAGTATGGAATATTAAGCCAACATTTCGTCCATTCAGGTATGTCTAAATCCGCCGTTACAGCTGGTCTGATTGGCGGTCGAGTGGGTAACAAAGGAGGCGTCGGCATTAGCCTTAACGTCGCTGGGACAACTTTCTTGTTCTTGAACGCACATCTCGCAGGTGGGCCTGCTATTGTTTGTCAAAATTGAAACTTTGATGATCATTATTGAATTAATAGCGCACGAGGGAAAGAGCAATCATCGGCTGGCGAATCTTTCTAAAATCAAGGTATCTTCCATCTTATATGCTTTCTATGGCAATTTCATATTTTTGTTAGGCTGAATTATTGGTGGACGATTTTCTCCCTGCTAATGATCCGCGTGCTGTCGCTGAAGGTCAGCTTCTCCTATCCAAATGGTCGTTTCAAAAGCTGATTAATATACAGATTTGACGGATCGTTTCGATTTTACATTTCTTTGTGGTGACCTTAATTTCAGATTGGATATTTCACGCCTGCATGCTGACTGGCTTATTTCGCGACAAGGTATTGCAATTTTTGTCATATTACCTGATCCTGTTTTAAATATATCATCTAGAATACAAGCAAGCATTCGAATTCGATCAACTACACGCTCTGATGAAGAAAGGAAATTTCTTCAATGGATTTTCTGAGGCTCCGATCAACTTCCCTCCAACATTCAAATACGATGTTTTGCGTACGCTCAAACGTTCAAAAACGACTTCTCGTTCGAGACTTGCAATATTTGGAGATCGGTCTGGACAGCTTACAGAAGTCGACGAGCGTGAGGTAGAAGAAATAGAAGGCGGTGACGAAGACATGGAAGGCGCATCCCTAGCATCTTCTGCTGTAACATCGACTGCTTCTCGACCGCTTACAGAAAATGGACCCGAGGATGATTCTTATTTCTATACTTCTACATTTGGCCCCCAGTCATTCCTAGCGAGTCAAATGCTGTTGCTTCTCCGAAACCGAATAAAGCGAAAGTCAAATGGCTATCTCTGTTATCACCCTCCTTTGCTCCCTTCCCCACTAAACTGTCGAAAACTAAAAATGCAGAGCCGTGGGCCCTTCCTCCGACACCTGTTACCGCCACTCGGTCGGTGCCCCCGTCTCCATTGCAGTCCACTACTCCTGACGTAGGCCGACGTCGTTTCTTGCGGCCACCCCCAATGATTCTGGTCAACTCAACTGGATCTGAGAACGTCCCCCATGACGACGCCATTGAAAGGGGTGTATATGACTCTTCCCACAAGAAACGCGTTCCAAGCTGGTATGTGGCATGCACTCACCGACCATTCTTTTCTTTGTCTGATCGTGTACCAAGGTGCGATCGCATCCTATGGAAGACAACTGTCCAGCCTGATCCTATTTTTGATAACATTTATTCTCCGGAATCGGGTCATCGTTCACGTAGTCGCGTAGGTCACTTTCTTGCCAATGCATTTCGGCCAGCCTCTTCCCGTACAGCTTGGGATAATAATACCCCACAAGGCTCTGGGTTCTTGTCCGGAGACGCAAGCAAGACTCCCACAGATGCTATGCTATCTCCTGCAATATCGCGTACACGTTACGGTTCTCCTTTGGCACCCATCGACCTTCGTTTGCCTACTGGTGAGAAAATACTCTTTGAAGACTGTCTATATTGTTGACTTCTTTGCAGGTCTACATCTTGAATTGCGGCCTCGTCGGGCGAATACCGCAGCCTCTCCTCCTCCCACTGCCCCTGCTCACGAACATCCATCCCGGAGATTTACTGCTTTCGATGGGTTAGAGAGCCCCTCTTCTGCAGACCGCCCACAATCAGCCACTCCTTCGATATGGCGCTTTCTGCCGTCCTTTTATCTCCCACTCATAATCAAGGGCACGGTACCCTTGATGCCTCCCAGAATTTACCTGCATCATCTCCTCGCAAAGGTGATGTCGTGTGCTTGACATATGATACCCTCGATGATCGTGGCATGCGCCGTCTAGAGGGACGAAGTGACCACCGACCCGTGATTGGGAGCTACGCTCTCTATGCTTGATGTTTTTCGTTGTCATGCAGTTTTTCTTACCGCATTCTTTGGATACTTGTGTATACGACCAGCCTATACTATAACTGGTCATCTTCTAATATTGCACTCCTATTATATTTATTTACATACATGACTTGTACTTACTGAGTATCTGCCATTTATCTCAATTTTGGACCAAGTTCAAACCAAAGTTCTCAGTTCTTGTTCATGAGTTGACGTCTATTTGTTTAGAGCCTTGGGCGATGATGAAGTACACGCTGTTTTAAGCAAGTCATTAAACTCTTCCGACTTGACTAACATAGCCCACAATGCAGGGTTTCAATAAGTAAGAATTTGAGCATTGTTTAAAAGTAACATGCTGATCAATGCATATACTAGATATTACCCGCCTGATTATGACCCTTCGCAAGGAAGTCTGAACAAAGTCCGAGGTATGGAAGGGCAGATAGTCATGTTTACAAGTCCATCGCAATAGCCTCATGTTGACAAACATAAAGGGAAACACGCCCTAGGAGATCGTGCACGAAAGATTGACCAAGGAATCTTGATCACTCGTTTCGAATTGCCATTCAATATATGGTGGTGAGTAATATAAGGGCATAGTATTTTGTTTACTGTATGGATAACAACCATTTCGTAGTGGTACATGTAACAACCATATCGGAATGGGTGTACGCTACAATGCAGAGAAGAAGAAGATTGGAGCATACTACTCGACACCTATATTTTCTTTCCGCTGTAAATGCCATCTGTGCGATGGATGGTTTGAGATACAGACGGACCCGAAGGTGAGTCGTGGTGAATGTCGCTGAGTTAGCCTCTGTTAACGCCATGTTATAGAATACACGCTATGTGGTGACCTCCGGTGCAAGACAGAAGGACGAAGAATGGAACCCCGAAGAGAATGGGGGTTTTGCAATTCACGGTTTGTTCCAGTTTGCTGATTTGAATCATACGGAATTCTGGTTCACTAGTTTTTAGATACCGAGAAAGAAGGCGCGCATGTGGATCCTCTGGTTGCGTTAGAAAAAACGACAGATGCCAAACATCATATGGAGACTGTGCAGAAACCCCGTATTGAATCCTTGCAGGGTGTTTCAGAGCACTACAACTCTGATCCTTACACGCTTTCGCTGAAGGCCAGGAAACGGTTTCGCGAGGACAAAAGATTGAACAGAAGAAGAAGCAATTGGACGACAATATCAAAGATCGGTATGCGTTACCTGCTACGATGAGTCTTCTGAAGGAAGACGACAAGGCAGTGGAAGCGGCGAAGACAGAGTGGCAGAAAGCAAAACAGGAACATGATCTTCGAGAGGCGAAGCGGAGAAAGACTACGCTTGATATCACCTCCCTCATGTCCAGTTCGCATTTATCGATGAAGAAGTCTCCAGCGTCTAGCTCGGATCCCCTGAATTCCCTGCGGAGTCAAATTCTACGGAATACAGCTAAAAGATCAACGGCCATACGATCCATTCCGACGAGTTCAGTCCTCCCATAACCATTGCACTTGTGTAAGCTTTGTATATTTTGTAATTGTATCTTAATCCATAATATTACTGGATTTGTGGTATTTTGCTTGAGACTGACTATACAAGTCATCTAAATGCTGGTATCTGAGGCGTATTCAAGATTTTCCACCCATGTCATTCATGGAAGAACAGTAACAATCTTTTCTTACAGCTTACGGTACTTGAACTCCCCAGAATCGAGAAGACGATGGTCTATATAGCAGTGCAGAATTACGAAGGCGTTCCGAATGCGCGTTGCTTGCAGTAAATGCGGCATGTGGATTCGGACCTCCGTCGAGGGATAGTTGGCCTTATGTGTAAGTCTCAGTGGCGAAATAAGGCAGCATCACAGAAGGGGGCGTTCCAGAGAAGAAGCAGCATGCGAGAACTTCAAATAACACAAGTTGATCAATTGCGTTCGCATACGGTGGCCCGTTACCGACTTATCCAGCGGCAGCCTTGTCTCAGATAGGAGCAGTGTCCTGAATCTAGAGGACTGGACTGCTATGTAGCTGAGAATAAATGACATCCGATAAAATTTGGCCTGTCCGGACAAGTAACTTTGATTAGTAGGAGAGATGAAATAAGAATGTGCTAAAATAAATACACATATTGACTATTCCCGTATCGCCATTCCTCTAACTCGAGCTCGACTTCTTGAAATAGGAACTGTTCACAGCTGTAGCTTGTATCACATCGAAGACTGTCTCGCCGACACCCAAGAACTTTTCAGCTACTGAACGCACAGTGGGATCTGGTATCACCGATGCGTCAGGGCTAATAACTGGGATGAGATTCTCGTATTCGGGACACTGATTGAGAACGGGATACTGACGAGAGACCGCTTGAGCGGCGTATGCCTGCGACGACGGTGGACAAGAGAACCGCGTCGACTGTATAATGAACAAGCTTTCCGAGCATGAGGGATAGATGATATATAGATGGTGAGAGTGTATTGTCAAAGTTGAACTTGCACTATAGCTAATTACAGAGAGACGCGTTTGCTCGGCACCTTCCTAAACGGGCCGAGTCCAATGCCCGACTCCCCATCCGTTGTACGCTACTCCTCGCAAGTTCCATTCTCCCACTTGAGGCTGCATATTTCCCTCAATGTCTATTGAACGGCTGTATACTTTCCCTTCTTCGACTTTACAGGTAATTTCGGCCTCCCACAGCGTCCAACTCCATCTGCCTTCCTGGTAGATTATTCGCGCATTGTGCCAAGTTTTCCCGTAGTCTACAGATATTTCAATGGCTTGCACTTTGCCTGTTGCCCCCGCAATAGCATAGCCTTTGACAAATAGCTCGTCATCTTCCTCACAGTTGACAGTAGCCACGACAGAGTTCAAGGGCAAGGCTGTCATGGAAGGATACTGGACCCACAGTGGTTTGGCTGTCTCTTTCGATTGCACCTTGAGGAAAAGATTAATGATAGTAATATACAAAAAAATTAGTGAGGACTTGCAGAAGGAGGCAGAATCTTGTAGTCGCGTTGTTGATAGAAATTGAGAGATTCCGCAGGGGAGATGATGATTGTATCTACCCATTTGACCCATCGTGCGCCCAAGTAACCGGGGACAACCACTCGCAGTGGTCCTCCGTGATCGGCACTCAGTGGTTCGTCGTTCATCTAGATAGTTGGTATTTGTGAGGATTTGTGTGGTAAATAGGAGTCCAGAAGTACCTCGTATGCGAGAATAACACTTCCATTCTCCATGGCCTTTGCCAGAGGGATAGATGCCCCGTAAAACGTGTCGTCCTGGCAAAGGGTAGAATGCGATTCGAAGCAGATATGGAGGTTCTCCTGCATGTTCAGTCCTACCAGGTTGAGGAGTTCGGATAATAGAACTCCCCCCATCTGCAGTTTGCAATCACTCCGTCCGCCCAAGGAACGCCGTGCACTGGCCTGATGGCCCCCATTTCCTTGCGCCTGATGCCTGCACACTAGGTATTTGTCCCCAATTGAGATAGGAGCACATGCAAGCCCAGCGGAGCAAACTACTTGCCTGGAGAGCGGCGACGATCCGAGTTTTAGGGAATGCCTTTAGTTCAGTTAAAGAGAACTGGACTTTTCCCTTGTCGCCTCCCTTGATCACAATTGAATAAGCACTGTCGTCGAACTCACGCACAGGACCATGGTTTCGACAGTAAACGAGGTCTTCAGGAGTGATTGAGAACTCTACGAGAGCCGAAGCGGGAGGTTCTGCATTGAAAGGTTGGGATTGCTGTACGTTCAGAAGAGCAGAATGGGTTGGTTCCGCACTGTAGTCCATGGTAAGCTGCAAGTTATGGGCAAAAATGCACGGTTGAGTCGGCACGGACGGAGCTAAATAGTTTATGAAAACATCGTGTTTTGGGCGCGGTCTTCTGGCGCAGAGCGTATTGGATTTGGCTGCAAGTTAAGGATCCGGGATGCACGCTCCACAATACATAAAATATGTTATTTCTCAGTCTGAATCTATCATAACATCTCTCGCACGTGATGCATATAGTACCACTATCTATTTCAACATGAGAGGGTATAATCAGGGCTCCAGAGACGCGGGGAATGTGCCGTTCTCGCGCTGTTCATCGAATTTCGAGATCTAGATCATTGTTAGTAATGTGCAGACGTAGACAGAAGCATTGTGCATACCCATTCATCTAGGGAAACGGGAACATAGTCAATTGTGGAAACACGGAATGTATTCAGAAGTAAGCGCACTGGGGCAAAGCGAGTTGTATGCCTTTTGAACTGCTTGCACGGTGCAAAGTCGTCGCCCTTGGCGGCGACGCACTTGAAGTAATCGGTGTAGTTCTGGAAGCTGTGACACAGGATAAGCGCGTTTTTCCTAAGCCAGCAGCAATTGGGCGTATTCGTACCAGTTTCTGGTCTGGTTCGTGTTTGGGAAGCGAGCTACGAAAGACGTTCAATAAATTAGGTCCGAGGATTCGAAGAGACTTGTGACACACCGTCGAATCCAACGGTTTGGAGGACGTATTTGCTGTAAAATGCCAATGAGTCGGATTCGGAGCTCATTTCAAGGGATAGCTACCTTGAGATCTCGGCGGCGTCAGACATTGTCAAGTCGTTGTGGTGGTTGAAGCTCGGGTTGTGGCGGAACGACAAAACATACTCGCCCAATAGGTGCGATTATGTAATACCGCCTAGAACTCTGTCCTGGCTTCCATCACTCTCTTGACTAGACCCCTATGGACTCCCTCAAAGCTGAAATTGCTAGTAAGCGAAAGGCCCTTCAAGATGATCCGGTGCTAGGTGGTCGACCTTCAAAGTACATGCGACGAGGCGAAATAGAGCATCTCCGAGAAGAAAGAGAGCAAAAACTTCGAGAAGAACAGAGGAAAGCGGCTGATACTTCCCGCAAGGCCGCAGAGACTGCTACCAGTGTCGTAGTAGAAAAACAAGCCAAAGTGAGATTGCATTCACCAAAACTCATACTGTGATGTCCTAATACTTGGATGGAGAACAGCCATCCTTGACCCCTTCTTCGAGCTCGCATGACACCACACAAGATGCACAGCCAGAAGCAGAATCTTCCAACGCGCCAGAGTCGGCCTATACCATGTCCAACGAGGAGACAATCCGCAGGCTGCGCTCGAAAGGCCAACCCATTCGCCTCTTTGGAGAGCTCGACAAAGATCGTCGGCTTAGGCTTCGTGCTCTCGAACTCATCGAAGAGAAGGGCCATGACCGTCAGGGCGGCCAGAACGACTTCAAAAAGGCTTTGGAGGATGTAGAAAATAGCGAGAGAGAACTACGGAATAAATCTACAAAGGGAAGAAGAAGGAGGAGAACGATCCAGGCGCTAATAGCGTTCTTGACCTCGGCCTCCTCAAAACCGACCCGGACAAGTTGTATCCATTAATCTACTATGCATTGAAGAGGACTCTCAAGGAATGGGAGGAAGCTATGGACGAGCGACCGGGTATGTTTATTTTTAAATCTTTGAATAGGTGATGCTTATACTTCTGGCCACGTAGAACATATCAAGCGAACGACTCAAGGCAAACTAGCTGCTGCAACGCAAGTCCAATCAGCAGAGAACTTGAAACCGTTGTTCAAGACTCTTCGATCTCGAGTATGTATATCTGCACTCGATGACTCTACTTATTCTGATTCGAACTTTTTGTCAGTCGTTGCCACCTGACATGTTGGCTCGAATGGCGGAGATAGTCCACCACATGCAAAAGCGACAATACCAACGTGCCAATGACTCATATCTTCGACTTTCTATCGGAAATGCGCCGTGGCCAATCGGTGTTACCATGGTTGGGTACGTCTTGATTACTTGTTTCAATAGCTCACCTTGCTGAATGTCGTCTAGTATTCACGAACGTTCTGCACGAGAAAAGATCTCTGCAGATCAAGTTGCTCATGTACTGAACGATGAGGTTAGCCGAAAGTATATTCAGAGTCTAAAGAGGTAATTATCAACCTCCTGCTTTGTTACTTGTTCTAATTATTTCTTCCACTAGACTCTTGACCTTTTCACAAACCAAGTATCCTCCAGCAGATATATCCCAGTTGATGGGATAGTCGTCTGTGTAACACTGATGCTATCTTTTTTCTGATTTGTTGAGTACGTGTACGGTTCCAGAGAAATTATTATGTGTGAAAATATCCATCTAGACGGTATATCTACCAAAAATTACCTCCTGATGTGTCAGTAATACAAGTTATGTCAGCCCTCCCAGGCAATCATCGGCGTTGCTTTTTGCCCTTTCCTCCCTTGACTTTCTGGCCATCAGCAACGACTGCAAAAGCGTGGCCAAACTCTGTTAGGTGGTTGAAAAGTTTCGTTTTACTGGGGAATGTTTCCCTACATTCGTTACAAATCTAGAGGGTTATAAGGTGATCAATAAATCATGAAGCGAAATAGATATGGTATACCAATGAGTTGTCGGCTTTGGGGTTTCTGACTGTTTCGCCTGCTGTTTCGCGCGTCGCTTTTCTTTCTTGGATAGCTCGGGGGTAGGCGTAACGGCTCGATCTTGGGCTGGAGTTTCAGGAGAAGCTGTTGATACCAAGTTTTCTTGGGTTTCGTTTTCTAGGATATCAAAATTGTTTCTTCTCCGACCCTTTCTCCTCCGAGATGGAACTTCTGTATCATTTTCCGCTTGTTTAGAAGTATTATCCTTGCGACTAGTAGTGTCTTTGGGTATCGAGTTCTCGGCGGGAACAATGAGGGGATTTCCTTCTTGGTCGTCGGGCAAAGGATCGGACACAAGGGCTTTTCCGACTTCGGGTTCGGTTTCGATTTCCAGATGGGAAATCTCTAATTCATCCTCGGTATCAGTTTTAGTGGGTGTTTCTGAGTCTTCAGCTTCGGCATCCAAGTTCAAGGCCTCGTCTTCCTCTTGCATTTCCCATTTCAGTCTTTCCACTTCTTTCATGTGCTTTTTGCTGCGCTCATGGCTGTTCCAGGCTGCCTCGCTGCGGAATGTTTTCCGGCAAGCGACGCATTCCCATTCTTCCATGTCGCCTTCTGCATCGGCCCAGTCTAGATCGGCGTGGAGGCCTTTTGTTTCAACTTTTTGCCATTCTTGCTCGACGTACAGATCGGCAATGTTTTCTTTGAGGCGGGAGTTGATTTTTGAGGTGTTAGGGCTGGAGCAATGGAGAGGGCGGCTTGAGCTTCAAGGTGCTTTTTATACCGCGGGTCTCGCTTTCGAACAAATTTGACTAATGACTGATATCTATTTTCAGAGAAGGAGTAGATAGAAAAGTTTGGAGCACTTACTCGGACAGTATCGTTATATTCTCTACGTGCATCCTCACGCAGTTTCTTGTTGTCTTTCTCCATCAAACTGCAGATGTATTAGATCATGGACCCTGTTATCGGTTTCACTGTTTTTCTCACCGTCTAACGCGCCTTTCAGGAGCTTCGGCAATATTCCATTGTTCCATCCACAAGAAATCCTTCTCTGTGACAAAATTTAGCCATACGTTGTAGAACGATTTGGCACAATCGGTATCTGCTTGACTGGATGTAGACCATTGCCAAGTAGAATGTCCGAACGAGGGAAACGCTTCAGCTTGTCCGAACGAGGATTCTTCCGCTGAGAGTCTCGCAAAAGGTTACGGTAGATTGTGAAGAAGCTCTAATATAAGAATGAGTCGGTCGGTCGGTCAGTAAGAAATAGCTGAATGATTGCTTTATTTATGCGTACATTTTCACCGTCATCGAATGTATTCCAGGATGTGGTTTCGAAAAATCTGGCAAGATGTCTAACTGTAAGCCCTCTATCCCGCACGCGGCTTGAGGTGGTCGTGCCCTTTCGTATGTCCTCGAATACGATGTCGGCGTCTGCTTCGGGTATAAGAGATGCACGATGCGAATCGTACCAAGCTCGTTCCTGTTAACTAATAGTAAGATCAAGATTAAAGCACAATTTCCTGACTTACCTGATCATCGCTCAGGATCTACAATCATCGTCTTCTTATTGCATTAAGTTTAACCGATAGGATGGAGGATTGAGCTGACCTCGTATGCTTGCTGTAAGGTGGCAAATCTACGCGTCGCCTCTTCTACATCTGTATGATTTTTATCCGGATGGTGGATCAAAGCCAAGCGTCGAAAGGATCGCTATGAGCATAACAACTGATTATTGGTTTTACAGAATATTAAGGGTTGGTGATGTAAATTCACCTTGATTTCGTCTGCGGTCGCATCTTCGGATACTTCTAGAATCTGATAGTAGTCGAGGGAAGGTGATTGTTCGTCTGTGTCGTTCGCTTGCGGGCGGCCTGTCGATTCCCTGGCACCCATAGGAAAGTAATGAAAGTTGGTACTTAGATGAGAGTCAGGGCCCGTGAAGGAACAATAAATGACTGTCACGTGAGTCTATCATAAATTTGTACTGCCCAGTGACAGACCGTGCTTCCAGCTCAAACGCGTCTTGAACACTCCCCTAATATCACCGCACCATGTCTGACTTTCTCTCTAGGTCCTCGGCAGCTTTTCCATCTGGTGCGCTCTCTTATTCATCTTTCAGCTTAGTATGCTCAGTATCCGGTTTATGTTGCTATAGATATGGCTGCTCGTAAAGAAGCTATGATGAACAACGTTCGTCAAGAATTAGCGTTCGCGAATGCTCAGGAACTCATGAACGTATGCAATGATGTGTCTGTGGCTGACATGCTTGCAGCTCTGACCTATGTTTTGTGTTATTGTATTATTGCAGAAAGCAAGCGATCGTTGCTTTACCAAGTGCGTCACCAAACCAGGGGATTCGCTGTCCAGCTCGGAGCAGGTGAGAACTTCGTCAAGCTGGACCGCTCGTGTGGTATTAATTCTTGACCTTCAGACGTGTCTTAGCAGATGCCTTGACCGATACATGGAGGCCTGTGAGTTGTTGATTCACGGACCTGTGATGTTTCTTATACCTGACATGCATCATAGTTGACATTGTGAGCCGCACATACACCGCCAGGGTAAGCAGGGAGAGACAAGAGGGTCAAGCTACGCCATTGCAGGATAGTCTGTAAATCCTGTTTTTGCATATCAGCATCATTCGTTGTGCAACAAAAGTTCTAATACTAATTGCTACTCTTTCTTCGCTGTCCATATTTCATTCTTGAAAACATCGGTTGGGAGATCTCCTATAATATGTTTAGGTAACATGCGAAGGCTAGCAATATGTACGCTAGATACAACTATTGATAAGGTGTGGTGTAAGTACGCATTAATTAATTCGCGTGATCTAGTGATTATTTCGAAGAGAACCATCAAGAGATTGTGTCGAGTTTCTACAATAAGTAAATACAAACTTATGCAATTTGATTATTAGAATATTAACAAAGGTCGAAACGAAGATATAGTATACTAAAGTGGATATAATGTTGACGAACTAATTTTGTGGATATTATTATTGTGGTCGTGTGCTACGCAAATCTTCGTCGATTTCGTATACGATAGCCGTTCGGTCCGAAGGTGCTTGAGAAAGTGATGTTTGAGAAAGTGATGAAGTCGGTCGAGTATGTGTGGAGAGATTATCGACATTGGCAGTCGGGTGGTACGGAGTAGTTAGAAGACGAGGTGACTGAGGGTCGTACAACATTGGCGAATCAATTTCTGAGTGGAAGTTCTGTAGAACACGAGGGCCATTGCCGTAGTACTGCTGCGGTTGTACCGAGTACGGGCGAGAAACAGGAGCCGCGGGGTAACCAGATATCACCGCATTTTGATGAGAATTTATCTGGTAGTCGTTGAATGTTGGTGGAGATTGGAATCCGGTTGCAGTTGGCCGATTAGCGGGTGGTAAGTACGTCGGCTGTTTCGGGTAGCTCAAAGCAGGTGCACTGTGTGGAGTGGCTCGCAAATCGATCTCAGATATATGCCGATGTTCTAGCGCGCTGTACGAGGGCCGCTTGCGCATCTGGTCTAAGCGAATGAGCTCGGAGCCCTTGTTCCCCATTCCCGAATAACGGAATGGCGGGTTGTTCAAACCTGCTAGCGGCGGCGCTGGGATTTCCATTGGACGAGACATTGATGGTTCCGAGCGGTATGTTGACAATGGGGGTTTCGAGGCGCTGGCGTTAGTTGGCAAGCTACGCAAAGGTGGGACAACTGGACGGCTGACCCCATTAACGAATGGCGGAGAACCTGAGTTGCCTGATGACCTTCTGTCCAGTCTGAGGAACGTTTCCAAGTACGGGCTACAGAACCGTCAGCACGCGGTGCAGAGGCATTTTCCAGGTAAAAAATGGGAGGTTGGGATAACACAAACACGGCAAGACCTAATCCTGGAGCTGTAGCCTGGAACTGCGTGTCGATGACTGTGTCGAACGGTATTTCCATCTTGAAGCCATATCCGTCGGAGTGAATGAACCATGTCAAGCACCGTTTTGTCTCGCAGACATAGACTACTAGGTCGTATTTACTGGAAGCAGAGGCAATGCGACGCCAGCTTCCTACAGCCAAATCTGTACATGGGATGATAGTGACGGCTTTCATAAATAAATTTCAAGTGTTAATAATAGACTATCAAAGCACCCATATTATTTACTCACGTTCATCTTCATGGATAAGATCACGAAGATCGACTTCAAAAGTCGCGCAGAGCTCAGGCGCTAGGTCTGGTGGCGCTTCCATGCTATCTCTGCGTCCCTCTTTACCATCTTGTAACTTGGCCTTTGCTCTCCTAAATTGCAACAGTTGAGCGGGCCGAACATAGGCGTAGAGCGTTACACACAGACCGATTCTGGAACCATATCTGGGTCTGACGTTCTTGCATTCCCAGAACTTCGCTGATTTCTCTCCGTTTGGCTGCAGTAGGACTCCGATCCATAGCAAAATACCGTTCCAGACGTACAAGTTGCTCTGGAGTAACACGAGACCTTTTCCGTTTCTCTTTGTCGCCCTTGGTCCTCGAAATCGACGTTGATCTCTGTCTCTGTGGCCCTGAGGATGGTTCTTTATCGTCTTCCAATTTGACTGAAGTTTGATATGCTGCGGAATCAGAATGGAAAGCTGAACTGGGAGAGTTGGTAGCTTTCGTTGAGCTTGGGGACGCATTGCTCATTTCATCGTCCGTTGGGCCGCTCAACGAGTCGATGCGGAGCGATCCCCGTCTGTTGAATGCGGCAGAAGGATTGTAATGTGCCATGCCTATGGCTGGAGTAAGCAAAAGCAAGAGGCTGAGCGGTCCAATGAAAGAACTCGCGTCCTGTATGCAAGTCTGGCACAGAATATAATCGCTCTGTTTGAATTCGTCACAGCAAAAGGGGTGTGGAGGTAATGACAAAAATTAAGCCCCGGAAGTAGAATATGATAAAAGTAATAGCAATATCAAAGGGGACAAATTAGAAGAACGAGAGAGAATCAGTGTAAGAAGAAAAGATAGAGGTGGAATTTTTTGGCTGTTGACGCGTCTGGCCTAAAAAGCAGACGAGTTTCATGATTTCGACTGATCATGGCGGCCTATGGGCAACCTCGATCGGATCTAGGAACGCTTAGTGGAACCCTGGTTGCAAGGTAACAATGAGTTACCGAAGATCGCGTCCGAACCGCGTTTGTTGCAGGTGTTTTGCTGAATGAAGCAGGCGTAAGTATTTATAAACACAACACTCGGAACCATGTCCAAGCCACGGCAGAACTAGACATTCACAGAACAGTAGAGAACAGGAGCACCTGTGTGATAATTGCGAGAAGGGGCTGAATGTAGTAGTTTACGAGCAGCAGGTGCCATTGTGGCTTGGCGGTCCTGGCAGATTGGAATTTCGGAACTCGTGAAAAGCCATGCGTTGAAGGATCAAGACTGAAAAGCAAACACTGTTTAACAAAGAATAACTCGGTACGTCATAAGATAGTGAGCTAAACCGGTAAAAGGCAAGAAAGCGTTGAAAAATGTGAACGGGGAGCCAGAAACTGTCAAAGATCCTCGGATGAGGAGGTTGCTACGGAAGACATATGGGGCTACTGCTACTCACCATCTTTCGATAATTGTCCCTGACCTTCTCGCTGCTTTCCTTACGCAGACAGCATAATCACGTTTGCGAATCCCTGGATAATCCTAACTTCTGTAACACTAAAGTCACATGTAGCTGGTTCGACTTCTAGAATCGACCTGGATAAACTGTACCCGCCACTATGAACAAGTATCTCCAAGCAATGTTGTTATGCATTGTAAAACAGGACGCACGACGTACATGTCGAAGCCGTCGCCTCGCGTGGTCTTTCGTTCCGAATAGCGAAGACCTGAGAGTGACGAGTCGACCCTGATGACAACACCTGCGTCGGCTCCGGGCAAGTACAAATTGTTACACACTCAACTGTTCTGGAAGTGAACACGGGATAGGCGCTCGCTACTTCTACTTTGTTCAATGACTCCATGATCCAATCTGTAAAGGGGGCTTATTAGTGATATTTAAGTACTACTTATGTATTCCGCAATGCATCGCTGCTGTTTGGTATTGGATAGCGGAAAAGACATTTCTGTTTGCCAGCAAGCCAAAGCTGCTTTTATAATCGTCATACTTCATTGTCTCCTATAAGATTTTCCAGCGTCAAAAGAAATACAGTCGTGTTGGAACAGGCTGAAAGGAAGGTCCACGAAAGACCTAAAACGATATACTTACGAAAAAAAAGCGAAAGGAAGATATTAAAACAAAACCTTGGCAATACTTATACCATCGCGATCCAGCAATCAGAGTCGCTTTGGCTTAACAGATCGAATGAAGCAAAAGAGGAGTGTACCTTTAACGGTGACAAACCTAGTACCGAGGTCGCTTCGAATCCCGATCATCATACCCGCCTGGTGCATCACGCTTGAGGTCACCACGATAACCAAATCTCTCCACCTGGTGGACCACCTGAAGGAGGGCCACCAAATCCGCCTGGACCCGCATGAGGGAGGTCCGAAACCGTTCGATTGATTGTCGCCAAATCCACCACTTCCTTGGAATCCAATTCCGCCTCCACCACGTCCACCCCTGCAAAGTAAAAATGTTAGAATGGATACAACGAGCAATAAAAAGGTCCTCACCTAAACCCGCCGCCCGAATCACCATCTCTTCCACCACGGAATCCTCCTCTGAAGCCACCACCACCACCATCGTTACCTCCGTTGAACCCACCACGGAATCCGCCGCCTCCCCTGTCACCACCACCGTACCCTCCTCTATCCCCTCCGTATCCACCACGGTCGCCACCGAAACTCGGGCGATCCCCACCGTACCCTCCTCCGCCTCGTCCTCCGCCGAAACCACCCCTCCCTCTGAAACCTCCTCTATCGCTGAAACCTCTTCCACCTCCTCCGGACATACCACCTCTTCCACCTCCTCTGGGCGCGACAACTGGCGCGGGTTCCACGCGCTTGGGACGGCCACCCAGGCCGCCGCCTAAACGGCGCGGTTTCCAGCCGCGAACTGTCCTACCTCGTTCCACGTCAACGAGAATTCTCTTACCCATTATCTGCAAACCGTCAGATTCTTTGTACGCGGCTAAAAGGGACAGAAATAAGTGATCAAATAGTGCACATGGACAAATTTGCAGACCTTTCATATCGCGCTCCCGTTCGTATACAATGAATGCGTATCCTCTGCTACGTTGTTTTTTGTCGCGAACTATCCGTACGCGTTCGATAGTGCCGTATCCTTCAAACTCCCGTCGTAAGTCTGTCTCAGTAGCAGTTTTATGCTAGAGGGAGGTTAGGATGCTGTGCTTGGTGAGTAAAAAGATTGCAATTATTACCAATCGGGAGATGAATAGCGTTTTGTAAGGGTCTCCAATAGCCTCCGGGTCGTCAGCAGGCTTGTCTAGAGGGTTGCAAAAATTAGAGCACTGGCACCGGGACAGGAATAAGAATGAGTCTGCCTACAAGTTTCCTTTGCCATCTTGAATTCTTCTGTTTTTTGGCCTTGCGCTCCTCTCGTCGAATCTGGCGCTTGGTTTCCTCAGCGTGGGTATACACGGGTTCTTCACCCTCTTCCATTGCATCAGACGTTCCAGCATTTATTAAGGAATCGGTGTTGGCTTCCTTGACCTGAGCAAGGATGGCTGCGACGCCAGCCACATCCTTTTTACAGATTCGGTCAATGTCTCTGTCAATTGGCCGGGCATAGGGAAGTGGCGGACGAGGTGCGAAGAGTTTGAGAAGATTCGGTGGTAGAAGATGGGTACCCGGCATTGTGGCGATGAGAAAGACGCTTCAACGCTGGCTTAGGGAAAGTGACAATATTTTCAGACTCCACTTCAATTTTGTCGCAGATAGCTAACTACATAGCGGGCGCGTAATTACAAATTACTAAACCTGCTCTAATGCTTGTTGACCAGATTTCGACCCGAGAAACTGGTTGAGCACCATATATTATAGTCCTGGATGGTAATGGTTATAGCTTAAGATGGCGATATCTGTACTCTGAAAAACCAAGTGTTGGTTTGAATGGCGAGTCTTGCCTAGACTAATTCACAAGTGCCCAACATAATCCGTTAACGAAAGAGTGTCGTGTTCAACGGGTGCCCTTTAGCTTGTTAGCTTTAGCTGCCTCTCGTTTCTTCCGAAGAGCTTCTAGTTTGATCTTCAAGAGCTGAACACGCGTATCTGCGTCCTCTTGTGCGCGCTCTTCCGCTAATAGCTTGTCCATGATGAGTTCTCTCTCCTCCTGTTCGCGCTTTTGTCTGACTTCCTCTTCTGTGAGTTGAGGAGGTTCCTCTGGAGCGTCATCAACAGTAATAAGCGGAAATCCTGGAATCTGCGCTGATGCGAGGACCGGCTCAGCAGCCACAGTGGCTCGATCGTATGCTTCCGAAGGATCAGGATTGCTGAGCAGTTCAAGCTGGAAACGTTCATATTCCTCGTCGACTCCGGGGGTTGCAGCAGGAAGTGGTTCTTGTTTCTCCGCGGAAGGTTTTTCTTCTTCCTCTTCCTCCTCTTCGTCGAAATAGGATAAAGGAACTGGGGCGCGCGATGGGTCGGAGAAGAAATCTTGTGGAAATGATGATGATGATGATGATGACTGCGGAGGTTGGCTGGGTGTCTCTACCCGTCTTTTCTTCCCGGTGTTAATATTTGACTGCGCCTGATCCTCCGGTGTCTTGCGCTTTCGCGTTAGTTCGGGGGAGTCTTCAGACTCTTGCGGGGTTTGTTCTTGTTCTTGTTCTTGTCGTTTTTCTTGCTCTCTCAAGCGTATTATGTTGGTTCTGTGCGCCTTGCTGCCCAGATGGCCTTCCCATGCAGACGCGTGTTTAACAACAGAACCACAGACAGTGCATTTCAGTTGACCAGAAAGGTTGTAAGCTGCATAAGGATGGGTGATGCGAGCTTCCTCTCGTTTCGCTTTTAATAGGGCGCGAACGTCAGCCATATAAATCAATTTATAAAGGCTTCCAACGATGTCTTGACCCAGCAGTCAAGTATATGTTGCCCAAGTTAAACTGGAATTTGAGTGAGATTAAAGAAAGAGGGAAGTAATTTGGTCACACTGATTGACGGTTCGGGAATGAGTGTTTGATTATTGAATATTTATGCATGTACATAACAGCAAAAAATAATCACTGCATTTTACTCTCAGATTACAACTGGACTTAGACATGATTCTCCGTGAATCGATGATACGAACTTACTACTTCAGATACAAAGAGGATTTCTAAATGTAAGATGACCCTATTAAAAATAGACTTTGAACAGATTATTAACGAAAATGTGGCAGAATAGTCTGCCTGGCTCCCAAAATCAGTTTGATACAAGTTTGATAGCTAGAATCCAGTTTCTTGAATTTACAGGCTGTAGGTCTTCTTCACCAGATTCACTGTGTCGATGTCTCCCGTTGTCTTGATTGTCGTTAGACTGATAAAAACTGTAGTAAAGATATTTAGTTCACCTTGTTTAGATCATCACTGAGCTTGACGCATGGTTTGCCGTCGACAGTGGATAGCTTGATAACAATGTTGAGAGCCTTGCTCTTCTCGCCTGTCGTTGGGCTGCGGAAATCGTTGGTAAGGAATGTGCCGATTCCGAAGGAAACTGCGGAATACTTTTAGATTCCTAAAGTCTCTGATGAAAAGGTGTATAACGATATACTTGCCGTTTGTAAATTCTAGTTTATCGGATGCCTTTTTAAGATCTACGCATTTATCAATCGTAAGTGCGTCTGAAAAGATGAGGCTTTTGGAACTGTGAGGTATCCCTAGAGATTGATACATCTTTTTTGATGCTGGGGCCAAAAGCGAATGGGTCTCCAGAGTCTTGACGGAGACCGGTCCATCGCAGTGCGAGCTCTGGGTCTGCAATCATATCCTGCTCATAGTTAGTTGGAGTTGTATGGCTCAGGTCATGATGACATAGACCAAGTACCTTGATGAAGGACTTGGTTGTGAATGTGTCCGTTAATGATATCAGAGGTGCCTGAGACTCTTGGTACACCTCTTCCCAGAGTCGCAAGGCGACTGCATTGGCATGTTCATAGCCTTTCAACGCCCCAACCTATCATCTGTGGTTCAAGTTTCGAAAGGGTTAGAAAGGTATGAATCGTACACCCATAAACCATTCACTATAAAATCACAAGCATGTCAAACGAATGGCAGAAGGAGAATATAAACTTGAAAACGAACTGTGCGATAGTGCCTATAGGCGGGATGCCATACATATGGGCGAGGTGAACCTGAAGAAATAGTAGATGTTATTATTACGTACGGTCGGCAAGAAGCCGTCTTACGTTGCTGGTGCCAGCGAACTTGCCGGATCCAGGAAGGTCCTTAGAGGCAAGAAGAAGGCCTTCAACCACAGTGACTTGGGTCTGGAAAGACCTTCTTCGTCGCGTGCCGAATTCGCTGAAGGTACAATTATTCTCTAGGAGTGTCTTACCTTTCGAATAAGCGATCTCTAACCCGACGATGATCACTATGAGATGAAGGGGAACGGAGGATATATACTGAGAAATGTACCATGTTGATTGTCATAATTCCAGTCTGTGTCCACTACTTGGAAATATGATTCGCTGAGGCATGCCATCAGAGGCACCTCCCAGAGTATGGTCTCCACCCAAGGACCGGTTATGTCGATTTCCACCTTTCCTTTCAGGTTGTCACTTGTTACCGGGATATATTTGACCTTGACTTGCTCGGGTTTATAACGGTATGAGGAAAGGTATGAGAGATATTCTGGAGTGAAATATGGACAGGTCTTCTTGAGCCATTCCCGTTCTAGGTCTGTTAATGATAGGACTGTGAAGTCTGGAGAGAGTTCAACCGTAGTATTAGTTGAAGAGGTGCGTTCGTTGGGAATGGGAACCACGAACGTGACACTGCAGTGCGGAAGCGCTCTATGCATTGGCGCGAGAATAAGGCATCGATGTTGCGGTTGGTGAAGCGGTATGTGCCATGCATGTCTGGGAAGTGATGCAACACCGCCTGCTGCATGGTCAACTGCGATTTCGGGTCGTTTATCTATGTGAGTCGTCGTTTTGTTGGATTGGTATCATATTGTTTATACCTTGTAGAGGTCAGTATCCAAAATAGACTGGGGAACGGCAAGGTCAGTGAGTGAGGCGGACATGGTGACTGGGGAGAGGAGAGGAAGAGCTGACTCGATGAGGTCTTTAAGTTCGCGCGCTTAAGCAGGACCAGAATAAATAACAGTCACACACATACTTTGCTTTTCGTCTACGACAATGGTGCAGTCCCTGTTCTACCCATTCCACTATCGTCTCATTTTTGAATCGTCATCATAGGCTTCTCGGGTTGAGATCCTTAATGAAGGTGGCTTTCGATCGGATGGACGCCGCCAGTTCGAGTTACGGTCTATCGAGATGGATCTTTCGCAGCAAGGGCATGCAGACGGCTCGGCTGTTATCACGCATGGCCTTACCCAAGTCCTAGTATCGGTTTTTGGGCCTCGAGAAGCTAAGCTCCGCTCGCAGACCATTCACGACCGCGCCAATATCAATGTCGAAATATCTATCGTACCATTCAGTACAGGAGATCGAAGAAAACGTTCGCGCGGGGACAAGTACGGGTTCCAAACAATTTTTTTAATAAGTACGTTATTAACATTCATGATCTACAGACGAATTCTGGAATTCGCCGCTGCTATAAAATCTACTTTCGAACCTGCCATCCAGACATCGCTGTATCCACGGTCTCAGATTGATGTGTTTGTCCAAGTAATTCAGCAGGATGGTGGTCTCCTCCAGGCGTGTATCAATGGAACGACGCTCGCGCTGATGAACGCTGGGATACCCATGGTTGATTTTATCTGTGCTGTTAATGGTGGTGTGCACTCGACGCGTCCTCTGCTGGATTTGACCCTCCTGGAAGAGAACGATGTTCCGAACGTGACTATAGCGGTTATGCCCAAAACGCAGAAAGTCTCGCTAGTGACGATGGAAACGCGACTTCATGTGGATCGGTTCGAAGAAGTTTTCAGGCTGGCGACTGAGGCTGGCCTTGTGCTGCACGAGGAGATGAAAAGTGCGATTTTGGGGAGGTCAAAGGAACTGATCAATTCGATAGACTTGGGTAATAATAATACTCGGGGCGGGGACGGGGACGATGATGGAATGACTGGTTTTAATTGATGAGGGTGTCATCTCAGAAGATTACAATTTTTTTTGAGGGCTGTATGAGTATAATTACAGGCAAGTTTACTGGACAGCGATGCGTCGGAAGCAGGCCAGCCATTTTTCACCGCCGTTTCTCTCGACTTTTTGCCCTCCTCGGTGCTTGTGTAGACTGCATCGATTATGGGTCCTTTGCCTTCTGCACGGAGGGTTTGCTCGTCTACAGGCTCGAAGAGAGGGAAGGCTTCAAGGTGGGTACGCATCCATTCGTGGAGGTCTTTTACATCAGTGATAGTATAGACGATGCCACCCACGCGCAATACATAAGCATATTCAGCGAGGAGCGTTGGGGATATGATACGAGCCTTGTGCTTGCGCGACTTGAAATGAGGATCTGGGAAGAGGAAGAATAAAGCAGAGAGGGAAGCTTTGGAAAAGTAATTGGGGAGGAATTTCATCGAGTTTGCACGGACGACGGAGACGTTTTGATATGGAGATGGACCGGAGACTGGGTCGGAGAGAGAGGTGACGCGGAGTGCTGCTATGCGATCCTGAACGTATTGAGATACCTGGACACGAATCTCCATTCCTGAAGGAGAGTTGAGACGGGTTCAGTGGATAAACAGCTAAGCGCACCAAGCATAAGGGTGTCCGGAAAAAGAGGGGCCAGGGTGATCAAAAGACCGCCAAAACCACAGCCGATGTCTGCGAACTCGGGAGCCCTGGCTGTGCCAGCGAAGGCAGGATAGTGAACGGACCAGTCTACAGCATTTGGCGCGGATGGATACTGGAGGGCATGGTCAGAGAATGGATTTGCATGAGCGCGTTGACGATAGTGTTTTTTCTGGGGGTTTAAAAATCAATAAAGTAGATTAGTGGATATTTGAGAACCGAGGTGTACCTGGGGTAAAATGCTCGATGGATCCTGCGAGTTACCTGCCGCTCGCTTTCTCTTTGCCATAAGTAAACTTAATAACAATTGACTCCGACTCGGAGGATGAGAATCAATCAGGCCTTATGTAACGGTCATGTGACCTCTGTGGAGAAATTCGGAAGTTAGGTATAAAAAACAAGTTACAAAAAGTACGGACTTTCTCCTCCAAACCACCAATATGTCCGCACCCGCCCGGTCCCTGCTCAAGACTGTACGTTCCCCAGCATCTCTCATATTCTGATATTTTATGTTTTATTTCTACAGACGCGTCCTTCCCTTTTGCGTTCTGCCTTCCCCGCAGCGCGTTTCTCCTCCACTTCCGCTAAACCCGTCACACTCAAGGAGCGCTTGGCCGAACTCATTCCCAAGGAAATCGAGAATGTTCGTCTAGCCTTGCCTCGTGTTCTCACTTATATTCATTATAGTCTAGGTCAAAGCTGCTCGTCTTGAGCATGGCAAAAAGTCCTTCGGCCCCGTCATCGTTGACCAGCTCTATGGGTATATGACATCTTCCCTCCTCATGATTTAACCCCGCTCATATTCTGTCTACAGCGGTATGCGTGGTCTCCCTGCTCTGATCTGGGATGGTTCCGTTCTCGATGCCGGTACTACTCTATACCTTGAATCTTTTGTTATTCACCCCTGTTAACATTCTGTCGTAGAGGAGGGCATTCGCTTCCGTGGCAAGACCATTCCTGAATGTCAGGAACTCCTTCCCAAGGCCCCCGGTGGTTCGGAACCTCTCCCAGAAGGTCTCTTCTGGCTTTTGGTCACAGGTGAAATCCCCACTCAAGAACAAGTTGCCGAACTTTCACGCGACTGGGCCGCCCGCTCCGCCATCCCGGAGTTCGTCGAAGAAATCCTCGATCGTTGCCCACCCACGCTCCATCCCATGAGTCAATTCAGTTTGGCTGTCACAGCTGTGTGTCTTCTTCCCCGTCTACCTTTAGATCTCTTTCTCACTCGCTGCCATTGCTATAGTTGAACCACAACTCTGCCTTTGCCAAAGCTTACCAGGATGGCATTCCCAAAAGGAGTACTGGGGACCCACCTTCGAGGATTCCATGGACCTGTGCGTATTTATAGCGCGTGTGCTAGTTTTATTATTAATCTGTTTCTTTCAGCATCGCCAAGTTACCCAACATTGCTGGACGAATTTACCGCAACGTATTCGGCCAGGGCAAACTTCCAGCCATTGATGCCAACAAGGATTATTCCCACAATCTTGCCACTCTCCTTGGCTTTGGCAGCAATGAAGCGTTTGTCGAGCTTCTCCGTCTCTACATCACCATCCACAGGTCAGCTTTACTTAATCTCTTCGGTTGTGCTCCATGAGTTAACCCACCCTTTCTAGTGATCATGAGGGTGGAAATGTCTCCGCACACACTGGAAAACTCGTCGGTTCCGCTCTGTCCGATCCTTTCCTTGCATACAGCGCTGCCTTGAACGGTCTGGCCGGACCTCTCCACGGTTTGGCCAACCAAGAGGTTCTCATCTGGTTGCGCAAGATGCAATCTCAGATCGGTGAAGATGCCTCAGACGAAGCTGTTAAGGAGTACATTTGGGCTACTCTCAAGGGTGGAAAAGTTGTTCCCGGTTACGGCCATGCCGTCCTCAGGAAGACCGACCCCCGTTATGCTGCTCAACGTGAATTCGCTCTCAAGCACTTGCCCGATGACAAGCTCTTCAAGCTCGTTGGACAAATTTACAACCTTGTCCCTGACATCCTCCTCGAGGTTCATAAATTCGCTCTTCTATATGTATTTATCTCTACTTAATGTCTGTTTTTCAGGCTGGAAAGGCCAAGAACCCCTGGCCCAATGTCGATGCCCACTCTGGTGTTCTCCTTACCCACTATGGAATGGACCAGATGCAATTCTACACCGTTCTCTTTGGTGTTTCCCGCGCCTTCGGTGTTGCTGCTCAGCTAATCTGGGATCGTGCTCTTGGTGCTCGTAAGTTTTAAAACCTCAACTCTCTCCATGCGCATCATCATAACCGATACCCTTTTCCTTCATAGCTCTCGAGCGCCCCAAGTCGTACTCCACTGCCGCCATCAAAAGATGTTCGCCGACAAGCCCTAAGCTTTCGGTTGACTAGTAATATACTCCCCTTTAGAATAATTCAGTATCCTAGACTCGTATTGAGCTATATTGCCTCCACATATCACTATGTACTTTCATGGATATTTATGCAGACATGCTGTGTCGGAATTTTTTCTCAGTGAAGAAATGGGCGCTAATTAATGATCAATGATAGGAGATGATAGGATGTCCTGTAGCTGGTTTTACGAGTGTTTTTCGAATTGGAGAGTGCGCAATAAGTTTCGGAGTTGGAATTGGGGTTGAACGATCTCTGATAGTGCCGTGGACGCATGACGTCACGTCACACTGCCAATAACATGTCCAGCCCAGTTGAAAATCAACCGACTCATCCTTGAAAGATAAGGTCAGTAATCTAAGTAATAATTATTATGTAGTTATTGCATAATTTATAATCAGATGATTTGTGTGTGGCAATTGACAACAAAAATATGACTTGCCAAGAATATCTTAGCCTGTGGCACATGCAAAACACATGTTGCTGGGGGCTCAAACCAGGTCACTGGTGGCCTTGTGGTGGACTCGGACTCTTGCACGTTTGACTGCAATGTCTGCCTTGATGATTTGTATTTCACCAGCTAGATAGTTGAAGAATTCGAGTTCTTGTTCAATAAAGGGGGGGCAAAGGGCTTGACGTTGTATCAGTTTTCAGCATTTTTCAAGATTTCGAGAAGTTCATAGACAGAAAGAGTATTAAAAAGTTGAGACAATGTAATAGTAGATTAGGGGGCAGAGGAAGCATGAGCAGTGGAATGAGACATTGTCGGTATCGATGTTTGTTGTCTAGAAGTGTAGCGACTTAACCTTTCTTATAGCTTTTGTCGCCAGTCCAGGTTTGAGTTTTTCCTTGAGCTGAGAAATCCACAGTTGATATTCCAGATTCTGGTCATGCACCACTGCTGCGCATCTTGCCTTGAGTTCATTGCATGCTTGTCTTTCCGCTTCTTGAGAAATTATAAATGCTATCTCGAGATCTTCAAGCATTCATTGTCAATCTTATTGGGTTTTTGGTATTTTAGTTGTGAGGAAAATAGGTTTGTGGGTGTGTTGGGGAAAGAGAGTGGATTTGACGTGTTTGATTGAGAGAAAGGAGAGCATGTTGATTGATCTATTGAATGAGTGAGATGATGGTCTTTTTACAGCTTGTGACATGTTTGGTAAGCCTGTAGAATTTTGTCACCGGTTTCTTCAAAGACCAAAGCTGGTTCCCACATTGCTTCAGTGATCAGATAGTCTTTTTATTTGACATAGTATTGGTATCCTCTTCCTCTTTTTTGATGTTTGAGAATTGTCTCTATTTCCCAGTGTTCTTCTTTGTTTAATATCTCTGGTGGTGGTCGAATGAAATTGGGTCCATGTGTTTCAGTTTCATGCTTCTTTAATTTTGAAGGGTCCTTCTTATTTTGGTGCCATCTTCTTGTGATAATTTGTCTGTAGATTTGTTGCTTCTAGCCAAACCTTTTGTCCTTGGGTGAATGGTATAAAATTTGAGTTCTTCCTTTCAGCCATCCTTATCCGGGCTATTTTGTGAGCTGCTAAGGCTTCTTCTTGATTCTTTTGAAGGTATTTCAGCCTTTCCTGAAGGGAATTTGGTGTGTTCAAATGCAGTGGGAATTCGCGATAGGGGAGTATCCAAGAATCAATTCAAATGGTGTTCTCTGTCTGTCTGCGTGTCTTCAGTTATTGTGAGTGAATTTGAGAGTTTCAAGTCATTTGTGCCAGTCTTCTGGGTGAGATGAGCAGTATATGGATAGATAGGCTTCAATTTCTTGGTTGTATCGTTCCGTCATTCCATCGGCCTGAGGGTGATAAGTGGTTGAAATTTTTGATTTTACTCCAAGGAGCTTCATTAGTTCCTTGAATGATTCAGCAGCAAATCTGGGGTCTCGATCTGATGTAAGGCTGTCTGGTAGACCAAACCATTTGTAAAGATTGTCCAATAAGAGTTTGCTAGTTTTCTTGGCATCCAATCCTTTCATCCGGCATGGAATGAGAATAAGTCCTCTTGTGTTCCTGTGGTCGGTGATGCTCAGAATTGCGTTGAATTTGACTTCTCCTTGTTTGTCTAGAATTGGTGGAAGATCTGTGAGGAAATCCATAGCACTATCTGCAAATGGTTGGGTTGATTTTGGTTTGGGTATCGGTATAAAAGATGGGTTAGAGGGATGTTGATTTATCTTGAATTGCTGGCAAGCAGCACATCCTTTTACATATTATTTGACAAATGAGCATAGTCCTGGCCACCAGTAATGTTGTTTAACTGAGTTGAATGTTTTGAGTTCCCCAGGGTGACTGGCTGAGATAGGGTCATGATATGATTTGACTATATCCCTCCGTAAAGTTTGATCTTTTGGAATGTTGGCTCGTCTATGGTAGTATAGGACAGTTTTTCCATTTACATTTTCTGTTTTCCATTCTTTGAGGTTGTGTTGTGCATTCGGTGGTCCTCCTTCTAATAAGGTTTTCATTGCTTCTGCTGTATTGCAGTCCAGTTCATTTGCATTGGCAATTCTTTCCTGTAATTCAGTGTCAATTAAGTTGATGAAGAGTTTTTCTGGGAGTAAGGTGATGTTTTCGTTGTTGTGATCTTCTTCTGGGGTAAAGTCAGGGTGTCTTGATAGAGTATCGGATTGAATCATTTTGTTTCCAGGTAGATGTACCAATTTCAGGTTGAATTCCAAGACATATAGAGACCAGCGCACTTGTCGTTGGTTCTGATTTTGGACTGACCTGAAATATGTCAAGTTTTTATGGTCCGAGTATACTGTGGTTGTGTGTTCTGATCCCTGGATGTAGTGCCTCCATTCTTGTAATGCTTGGATTATTCCCAATAATTCCCTGTCATAGATTTCATAATTCCTTTTAGTTGGGGAAAATGTCCTAGATATAAATGTGCATGGATGCCTTTTGCTGTTTCCATCTAGTTGAGTAAGGACTGCTCCAGAGGCATATTTTCAAGCATTGGATTCAATTTGAAATGGTTTAGAGGGGTCAGGCATCAAGAGTACAGGTTCTTCCATGAATCGTTTCTTTAGTTTGTCAAAGGCAGCTTGAGTTGTGTCATTCCATAAAAATCCTTTGTCTTTCTTCAGGAGTTCATTCAAAGGTCGAGCCACCTCTGAGAATTTCCAGATGAATTTTTGGTAGAAGTTCCCAAAGCCTAGAAATGATCTGATTTGTTTGAGAGTAGTAGGCACTAGCCAGTCCTGAATTCCCTTTAGCTTTGTTGGGTCCATAGAAATCTTTTCTGCTTTAACAATCATTCCAAGATATTCCATCTTTTCTTGAGCAAATGAGCATTTCTCTGGTTTGAGATAAAGATCGTTTTCTTGAAGTTGTTGTAGGACCATTTTGGTGTACTTTTCCAGTTCTTTTTGATCTTTTGCAAAGATTAGGATGTTGTCCATATAGATGATTATGAAGCATTGCAATATCATGTCTTCAAAGATTGAATCCATTATGGATTGGAAGGTTGCTGGGGAATTACACATGCCAAAGAACATTACAGTTGGTTCAAAGAGTCCTTGGTTGGTTTTGAATGCCACTTTCCATTGGTCACCATCTTTTATCCTGATGTTGTTGTAGCCCCATCGGATATCTAATTTAGTGAAGAATTTTATGCCTTTCAACTTGTCCATGAGTTCCATAATCTGTTGAAAGGGTGTAAACCATTCTGAGCTTACAATTCATAGTGAGACACAGGCCCTTATTTTTGCGATTATTATCTGTAATAAGCTAGTATATTATACTAGTGAAGGGTAGGAGATACGCCAGACTATTAGGCTTTGAGGCTTCACTTCCTAGTGGGCCAACAGGCATAGTAAACCTTACAAACTAACTAAGGGATAGTGTGGCCTATTAATCAGTGTTATGAATCAAAGACTACCTTTAGTTTTCTACACAGCTACATCAGGGAAAAAAATACCTGCAGTAGTGCTATGTAGCCCCAGTAGAACTGGTAGCTGGATTGCATGTCCCCTTTACTGTAGCACCTGGTAGTCGCATGTGACAGCTACTGTAGTCCCAGTAGCACCAGTAGATTCTGTGTGTGACTACATAGCCCCAGTAACTGTCATATGTCACTATACAGCTTTGGTAGCCATCACACATAACTACCAAAATACTGTGGGTGGCTACATATCTGCCACTTGTGTCTATATATATCTGCGGTATTTACACTGTCCCACAGGTACTGGTTGTTACTTCCTAGTTTTATCAGAAATTTTCCAAGTTGGTCCCAATTGAAATCTAGTCAGAATTGCTCAGAATATACATACTCAGTTCACAAGAAAATGCTAATACATTAAAGTCACATGATAAAATACACTCAACAGGAATTAAACCAACAGCTTTACACATAATAATTCTACACATGCTCTACCAAATGCACCATCACTGCTTGTGCTATCCACCACATTTAATGAATTATATACCCTTGTTTTCAACACCAATAATATATCCTGGCACTTCCTCTTAAGCTATACCCACATATTATATATCAAAATAATCAGAAAATTGAGGGCAATGTGTCTGTGATTAAATCATCATGTGAATATTAGGTCAGTATATTTTCTGCTTGGTACATGTGGGGCAGTGTAAAAACCTTCTTCAAACTGGCCAATAATTTATCATGGTTATATTTTATAGTTTGTAACTAACTTTTTTTCCAGACCAACCTTCTCAGATGTGCCTTAAATCATGATTCTCTCTGCCTGCTGTATAGGCCTTTATGGCAATGGCTGCTCATGAATTGAATGGACTGAGAACAGTGAAGAATGGTTTATAAAGCATATTGAGCATATTTTTAAGAGGTCTTTCCAACCTCTGACAGCAGAGGGTGGAAATCAAAGCTTTGCAGTTAACCCCTTCTACAGAAGTTGAAGAAAAATGTGTTCAACAAGGCAGAGGAGTTCATTATCTGTCAATTTTGTACACAGGCTTCTGCCTTCTATTCTTGTTGACTGAGCCTGTGCATGACAAATGAGGACTTTCACTTGACAATGATTCAATATCATTATATTTGTTTTTGTCTGACCCTATTGTGCCACGGTATATATATTTCCATCATGACTCCAATTTTTTTACATTAAATCTATAACTTTTCAAAGCTATATATTTCTTGCTCTTGTTTCTCATTAAATTCTGTGTGTCAGGTGTGAAATTTTGGTTGAACTATTCTTTGAGGTAGGTATGAATAACTTGAAATAAGATTAAGTAAGATTTAATTGAAAGTAAGAAACTATCACTATGTAACCCTACTAAGCTGAAATTTTTTATTGCATAATCTATGTAGCCTATACAACACTCATGTGGAAATACTGTGTATTTGTAGCATAGACTATGAGTTATATAGTGTTGGTAGCATTGACTAGAGTCTACATAGAGCTACAGGAGCTATGTAGCTCTGAGTGTGAGCTACTGAGTACTCAGTAGACCTGTGCCAGAGCTACTGGCTCTATGTAGATGTGCATCAGGACTACTGAGTGCTACTGGAGCTACTGGAGCTTAGAGTATGAGCTACTAAGTACCCAGTAGATCTGTGCCAGAGCTACTGGGCTCTATGTAGATATGCACCAGAACTACTGAGTGCTACTGGAGCTACTGGAGCTACTGGAACTACTGTAAAGGCCAATTTCTACCAGTGCTACATAGCTTAAGTGACATTCTACTGGGCATTTTTCTTTTCCTGATGTATCAAAGCAACCCTAACCAAGTGCCTGAGGTGATCACCTGCCCCATTGATCATGCTATTAGTCCCATGCAAGGAAGAACTCCTAAGAAGTAACCTTGGCTCTTACAAGGGGTAACACCCATCATTCTCTTACCAAATGATCGCCAAGTGATGGAAAACTTATTAATTAGCAAAAGTGATCACTGTGTCCAGGCCTTACAAAGGTTGTTCACTAAATTAGGTGATCAACTGCTTGGGGATCAGACATCACTGCGCCATATGGGTGATTGCCCCATGGACCGAATGTATTGGCAATTGAAATCTTGTGTACAACTCAGCATATGGCAGTCTACTAGATCCGACTATAAAAACTTGTAATTTGCAATGCAGCCAATGTGAGTAAGCAATCGCCCAGTCAGCGATCACCACATGATACTAAAGGTAACTTGCCTCATGATAAGGGCATCTGCTGTTCCAGGAGGTCCTAAACCAATAGCAACTGTGCTTGGGAACCTTGGTAGGGTTTTCTATGAAATTATCAGGGCAACACTAAAATCAGTGTGACAAGGCCACCAACAAAGATAAGCAAGAGAGTAAGAGCAGAGGATGAGGAGAGAGCAGAGGATAGACTTATGAGGAATCAATGAACTAAAGGTTTACACCAATGATAGTGGAAATCCTAAGAGATTGAAGCTGGGGATCTACCTACAAAACATGCAGTACTTGTACTACTCTAGAGATGACTGACTAAGTAAGATTCCATGATGAGTAATAAGAAGAACTATAATGAATAATAAAGAAAGCAATAATAAGTAATGATGAGTAATGATGATCATGATGAGTAATCAAAAAGAGTGATGATGAAAACTTCTGGAATGATCAAGACACTGAGAAAGATAAAAGATAAGATAAAAGATAAAAGATAAGATAAAAGATAAAAGATAAAAGATAAAAGATAAAAGATAAAAGATAAAAGATAAGATAAAAGATAAGATAAAAGATAAAAGATAAAATAAAAGATATAAGATATAAGATATAAGATAAGATAAAAATATAAGATAAGATAAATGATAAATGATATGATAAAAGATAAAAGATAAGATAGATGATAAAAGACAAGATAAAAGATAAAAGACATGATAAATGATAAATGATAAGATAAATGATAAATGATAAGATAAATGATAAAAGATAATCATGGGATGAAAATAGAAGTAAATAAGAGAAACCCTGACTGAAATATACCCCTAAGCAATCTAGTCCCGACATGCCTTAGCCGCGAACCATCTGATAAAATAAGTCGGGTGATCGCTACCCAAGGAGGCACTGCCACATGGACAACAATGTTATCTTCAAATAAGCACTATAGCCCAGGCAAACTAGTACTTTCCACTATTATAATTGGTGCAGCAAAGGCTAGGCAGCACGCGGCCCATTTCCTTCCTTTTCTCTTAGCCTCTTTCAATTATCACAAGCTAAGGTATCTACAGTAGCTCAAAAAACCGTCCCAATGTTTGGCACTTTCTCACTAATTGTTTAATAACTTGGGAAATAAATTATGTAAAAGTCTGAAAATATTATATGTTATAGTTTAACATGTGACTAACATATTTCTCACAAAGATCATATGATTTTAACAAAAACTGATTAAGTAATGGAATTTACAAAATAATAAAACATTGGGACAGTTTTTTGACTCCTATAAAATAATAGCTTTACATGCTTGTAGAAAGCCAAATTGCTTTGTATAAATTGTGAGAAAATTAAACAAGGTCATGTGACACTATTTGTACACATTTGCAATGTTGAATTCAAGTTCAACCATCTTTCTCTTTAACCACCACATCATGAAGCCTGCAACACCTTCTCAGTACAATTCTGTCCTCAATCTTCTTGAAGAGGGCTATTCTCTTTGTCAAATAGAGTCTAAAACTGGTTTGGGAAAGTCTACTGTTGGAAGAATCAAGAGGGAAGTGGATGCCAACAAAGAAACCCCCAAAACAACAAAGGTGGACGTTCTCCAAGCTTACTCCCAAGGATAAACAGGTCCTTTTTTGTCAAATCAAAACAGGAAAGCTGGACAATGCTGTCCAGGCAACACACTTCATCAATGATGCTATTCCCTCTCCTGTTTGTGCCCAAACAGTCAGAAATGCCCTCAAAGAAAACAACTTCCGCTCTGTTGTTAAATCAAAATGGCCCCTCCTCAAGGCTATCCACTGTCAAAATGCCTAAAATTTGCCCAGAATCATGTTGGCTGGACTGTGGAGGATTGGAAAAGAGTACTCTGGTCAGATGAAACAAAAATCAACAGGATTGGCTCAGATGGAAGGGTCTATACATGGAAACCCAAGGGTGAAGCAATCTCAGATAGAACAACATCACCAACTGTCATGGAGGGGGCAACAATCTCATGGTATGGGGTTGTATGGGGTGGAATGGTGTTGGAACACTCACTGAGGTTGAGGGAAGATGAATGCAGACCAATACTGTGAAATTTTGGAGCATGGGGTGGATGAAAGCTTTGACAACTTGGAGATGGCAGAGGGAAAAATATTTTCAGCAGGATAATGACCCCAAACACACCTCCAAAAAGCTCAAGAATAGTTTTTGGCCAATGATGTTGAAGTTATGGAGTGGCCACCCCAATCCCCTGCTCTCAACCCCATTGAACACCTTTGGGTTTACCTCAAAAGGCAAATGAACACCTATGAGACACCACCCAAAGGAGCATTTGAATTGTGGGTGAGATTGGCAAAGGAATGGACTGAAATACCTTCATAAACATGCCAAAGGCTTATAGAAAGCATGCCAAGGAGAATGGAGGCTGTTATCAAGGCAAAGGGAGGCCATACTAAGTACTAGATAGAGAGTCAAAAACTGTCCCAATGCTCTATTATTTTGTAAATTCCATTACTTAATCAGTTTTTGTTAAAATCATGTGACCTTGGTGAGAAATATGTTAGTCACATGTTAAACTATAACATATAATATTTTCAGACTTTTACATAATTTATTCCCAAGTTATTAAACAATTAGTGAGAAAGTGCCAAACTTTGGGACAGTTTTTGAGCTACTGTATTTACATAGCTGCTGCTGAGGACCTGGAACTGCACTCTGTTGATATCTCAGCTGCTTTCACCAATGGAGACTTGGATCAAGTACATCTACACTTATGCGAGCTTGATGGATTCTCCAACAGGGCGCCCAAACAAGGTCTGCATACCCAAAAATCATTGTATGGTCTCAAGCAGTCAGCTCGTCAATGGAACATCAAATTGCATGCTGCACTCACCCAAATGGGATTCAAGCAAGTTGAAGCAGACAGATCTGTCTACACTACTCCGATGGCCATGTTCGCATGTTGTGCTTCCATTTTGTTATGGACACTTTATTTTCTTTTTGCTTTTCCTTTCGTATATAAAACCTTCCTGTCACATGATGGACAACATCATGTGATTGTTACGACAAGTCTTTTCTTTTCTTTTCTTTTCCCTTTTCTTTGTCATCTGTCACATCATTGATACATCATCGTATGTTCTGATGAACTTTGCTTTCCATCATATCTATGAAACTCCATCATATCTTTGATGGACTTTCACTTCTATCTTTTATGATACATCTTTCGATGAACACTTGATCTGTTTCCTCTATTCTTATATACATCTGCTGATGAACATTCAAACTCGTTTCAACTTGCTGTGCGGTTCATAGTATTTATACCAGGAAGGATCCACTGTATTCTTTAGCTAGTTCTTGAGAATCTAACCTCCTCTTACTTGACACCGCTTGGAACTTGCTGTTCTTGACTACTTGACTGTCGGCTTTATCCACGCACGTGAATATAAGCTTGAAGTCGTAACAAAAGAACTAGCTCATCTACAAATCTCGCCCGCTCCCCAGCAGATGAGACCTCTGAAACCCGAAACAAAACACGGCACCACCGAAAAGCGGAATTCCTGCTACTGACAGCTCAGAAGAAGGAACCCTGACACGAAATTGGCAGACACTGAACCCGTCCAGACAAAGCTCTGAAGATATCAACCTAGGCAACGAAGACCTATTGAACTCGCTATACGGCTTATTATCAACCCTGGCGATAGACCAAGAAGAACAACAAGACACAGACATGGTTGAAACAAAGCGGAAAGAAAGAAATCTCGATCAACAAACCTGTTGTATTCGATGGAGACCGAACAAAGTCCAAGTCTTTCATGCAAGACTGCTACCTCTACATGGACATAAACGATGACATCTACAACACAGACAAGAAGAAAATTGCCTTCATTTTATCATTTTGCATGGAAGGAGGAGCAAAACTATGGAAGGAACAGTACTTGACCTCGAGGACAAAAGGAACTAGTCCCAACCAAACCCTCGAATGGGACACCCTCGGAACATTTCTCAAAAATTCCACGACGCATTCACTCCAGTGGATGAAACCAGATCAGCCATGAATGACATAAAACAACTTAGGCAAAAACCCAATAAAAGGGTGGAAGACATCATCAACAAATTCAAGTTGTTGGTAGGACAAGCCAACCTAGGAACAGAAACGGAATCAGACCATGCCCATCTCATTGGATTATTCCAAAATGCATCACACCTCAGCTTGCCGACAGGATCCTGTACTCCGAAGACCTTCCAAGAACGATCCAAGGCTGGTACAAAAAAGCAACAACATTTGACACCAACTAGACTGGCCAAGGTCTTTAGAGAAGAACCAGAAGAACGTAGGAGGGCGCCACGATGGAACAACTTCCCAAGAAACAACAGGAACTACGACCCAAACAGGGATGGATGTAAGCGCCATGACAGCCGAAGAACGAGCCAAATTAATCAGGAAAGGCGCCTGTTTCAGGTGCAAACAACAAGGACATCTATCCAGAGATTGCCCACAGAAAGGACCAACAAACCAGAACAGAACCCAAGGACAACCCAGCAAGAAGTGGACCCCAAAGGAACTCCATGCCCATATCAGGAGCCTGAACAAGGACGAAAAGACGAACTCGCAGACCTCATGGTTAAAACAGGATTTGAAGAGAAAGAAGAAAAGGATTTTTAAAGTGGAGAAACAGGACGACGTCTGTCTCTCCTTATCTGAAGATACAATCTGTACTTATGGCAACAATCGAGAATAAAACTATGCTTTTACCAGTTTCATTCTCCACCAAGAAACAGAATGGCTCACAAATCGCCGAAACCTCTAAGCGCTCTTAGACTCAGGAGCAGGAGGGAAATTCATTGACCAGAACTATGCACAAAAACTTGGACTCAGAACCCAACCCCTTGGAAAAACCGATCCGGGTTTATAACGTAGATGGAACCCCGAACAAGAAAGGAACCATCTCATCATTTGTAGACCTGGACCTAAAGGTTGGAAACCGGAACCATCGGGAACAATTACTGGTCTCTGGGCTAGGAAAACAGAAAATTATTTTAGGATTCCCTTGGCTACAGGAAAAGAATCCAGGAATCAACTGGCGAACGGACAGATAACTTGGAAACCACGTCAAGGGCCTACAATAAATCAAACCACCATTGAAGAAGAAACGGACAAACGAACACCCACAATCGAGACTACCCACCCATTGGAGGAATTGAATCGTTAGTCATCCAATATATCGGGGATGCAAACGAAGACGAAATAAAAGAAACTTGGCTTAACACCAAAATCACGACCTCACAGACGCTGGCCCAACAATATGAACCAGAGAAACCGACAAGACCTCTCCAAGAAATTGTTCCCCAGAATATCAATCATATATGGACCTTTCGATAAACAAGCGGCAGACCGATTCCCAGAACCAAGACCATGGGACCATAAAATTGAGTTAAAAGAAGGATTCATACCAAAGAAATTCAAGGCATACAATATCACACCGGCAGAACAAACAGAACTGGACACCTGGACAAAGGAACAATTGGACAAAGGATACATTCGACCCTCGGAATCACCTATGGCATCTCCCTTCTTCTTCGTATCAAAGAAAGATGGAAAGCTTAGACCTTGTCAAGACTACAGGTATCTGAACGACTGGACAATCAAGAACGCTTACCCACTACCACGGATTACGGAACTTATGGACAAATTGAAAGCGCCAAAATTCTTCACCAAACTAGATATCCAATGGGGCTACAACAATATCAGGATAAAGAAGGTGATCAATGGAAAGCAACATTCAAAACCAACTGAGGACTTTTCAAACCAACTGTAATGTTCTTTGGCATGTGCAATTCCCCAGCAACCTTCCAATCCATGATGGACTCAATCTTCGGAAGACATGATATCACAATGCTTCGTAATCATCTATATGGACGACATTCTAATCTTTGCAAAGATCAAGGGGAATTGGAAAAATACACCAAAATGGTTCTACAACGACTCCAAGAAAACGATCTCTATCTCAAACCGGAAAATGCTCTTTGCTCAAGGAAAAGTGGAATATCTTGGAATGATTGTTGAAGCAGGAAAATCTCTATGGATCCAACAAAACTCAAAGGAATTCAAGACTGGCCAGCACCTACTACTCTCAAACAAGTCCGATCGTTCCTGGGCTTTGGGAACTTCTACCGAAAATTCATCCGGAAATTCTCTGAAGTAGCTCGACCTCTAAATGAACTCCTGAAGAAAGACAAAGGATTTCTATGGAATGACACAACTCAAGCTGCCTTTGATGAACTGAAGAAAGCGATTTACGGAAGAACTGGTACTCTTGATGCCCAACCCCGCCAAACCATTTCAAATCGAATCTGACGCTTCAAAATATGCCTCCGGAGCAGTCCTTACTCAACTGGACGGAAATGGCGAAAGACACCCATGCGCATTTATATCAAGAACGTTCTCTCCAACCGAAAGAAACTACGAAATCTATGACAGGGAATTACTGGGAATAATCAGATCATTACAGGAATGGAGACACTACATCCAAGGATCAGAACACACGACTACGGTATATTCAGATCACAAGAATTTGACATATTTCAGATCAGCCCAAAATCTAAACCTGACGACAGGGCGCTGGTCTCTGTATGTCTCAGAATTCAATCTGAAGTTGGTACATCTACCTGGAAACAAAATGATTCAATCCGATACCCTTTCAAGACGCCCGATTTCACCCCAGAAGAAGACCACGACAATGAAAACATCACCTTACTTCCAGAAAAGCTATTCATCGACTTAATCGACACCGAGTTACAGGAAAGAATTGCCAATGCGAACGAACTGGACCACAACGCAGCAGAAGCAATGAAAACCCTATTAGAAGGAGGACCACCAAATGCACGACATGACCTCAGAGAATGGAAAACAGAGAACGTGAACGGCAAAACTATCTTATACTACCAAGGACGAGCCTACATTCCAAAAGATCAAACCCTACGGAAAGACATAGTCAAATCATATCACGACCCTATCTCAGCCGGACACCCTGGAGAATTAGAAACATTCAATTCGGTAAAACAACACTACTGGTGGCCAGGATTACGATCATTTGTCAAGCAATACATAAAAGGATGTGCCGCCTGCCAACAGTTCAAAATAAATCGACATCCCTCTAACCCATCATTCATACCAATACCTGGACCAAAGTCAGCCCGACCCTTTGCAGACAGTGCTATGGACTTCCTTACAGACCTTCCACCGATCCTGGACAAGCAAGGAGAAGTTGAATTTGATGCGATTCTAAGCATCACCGATCACGGGAACACAAAAGGACTTATCCTTATTCCATGCCGAATGAAAGGACTGGATGCTGAAAAGACTGGCAAACTCTTACTGGACAATCTCTACAAAAGGTTTGGACTACCAGACAGCCTCACATCAGATCGAGACCCCAGATTTGCGCTGAATCATTCAAAGAACTAATGAAACTCCTTGGAGTAAAATCGAAATTTTCAACTGCTTATCACCCTCAAACGGACGGAACAACAGAACGATATAACCAAGAGATCGAAGCCTATCTATCCATATACTGCTCGTCTCACCCAGAAGACTGGCACGAACGACTTGGGACCCTCGAATTCACTCACAATAACCGAAGACATGCGGACAGACAGAGAACACCATTCAATTAATTCTCGGATACTCCCCCATCGCAATTCCCACCGCATTCGAACACACCAAGTTTCCTTCAGTAGAAGAAAGACTGAAGTATCTTCAAAAGGATCGAGAAGAAGCCCTAGCAGCCCACGAACTAGCCCGGACAAGGATGGCTGAAAGGAAAAACTCAAACTTCACACCGTTCATCCAAGGACAAAGAGTTTGGCTAGAAGCAACAAATTTACAGACAATTATCACAAGAAAATGGCACCAAAACGAGAAGGACCCTTCAAGATCAAAGAAGTCTTAGGACCCCTAACTTATCGACTGGAACTCCCCAAAGGATGGCTCATTCACGATGTATTCCATGCAACACTTAATCCATACCACGAGACCGAAACACATGGACCCTAATTTCATTCGACCGCCACCAGAGATATTAAATGAAGAAGAACATTGGGAAATAGAGACGATTCTCAAACATTGAAAAGAGGAAGAGGATACCAATACTACGTCAAATGGAAGGACTATCCGATCACTGAAGCAACGTGGGAACCGGCTTGTCTTTGAAGAAACCGGTAACGAAATCTTACAGACTTACCGAACACGTCACAAGCTGTAAAAAGACCACCATCTTCCCTCACTCGACAATCAATCAACATGCTCTCCTTTCCTCGATCAAACGCGCCAAGTCCACTCTCTTTCCCCAAGACACTCACGAACCTATTTTCCTCACAACAAAAATACCAAAATCCCAAGAAGATCGACAACAAATGCTTGAAGAACTTGAGATAGCGTTCATAATGTCTCGAGATGCGGAGAAACAAGCACACAATGAACTCAAGGCAAGATGCGCAGCAATGGCGCATGACCAAAATCTAGAGTATCAACTGCGGATTTCCCAGCTCAAGGAAAACTTAGACCGGACTGGCAACAAAGGCTATAAGAAAGGTCAAGTCGCTACACTTCTAGGCAACAAACATCGATATCCAACAATGTCTCATTCCACTGCTCGTGCCTCATCTGTTCCCCAATCTACTACTACATCGTCTCAACTTTTTAATACTCTCTCCGCTCAACTACTTGAAATCTTGAAAATGCCGAAACCGATACGACGTCAAGCCCTTGCCCCCTTTATCGAACAAGAACTTGAATTCTTCAACTATTTATCTGGCGAAATACGAATCATCGAGGCGGACATCGCAGTCAAACAGGCGAGAGTCCGAGTCCACCACAAAGCCGCCACCGACTCCTCAAACGTCTTCAACTCAAGGGTTTTGAACAAGCCATCAAACACGTGCTCATCAAACACCGCACGACACCCCCCACGGAACAACTCACC